>CM059438.1:6506116-6856116 GCA_030390025.1 Squalus acanthias | reverse complement strand
CACGAGAGAGAGAGAGAGAGAGAAAGAGAGAGAGAGAGAGAGAGGGCACTGGAGAGAGAGAGAGAGAGAGAGGGCACGAGAGAGAGAGAGAGAGAGAGAGAGAGAGAGCCAGCAGGAGAGGGCGAGAGAGAGAGAGAGAGAGAGAGGGCACAAGGGGGAGAGAGAGAGAGGGCACGGGAGAGAGAGAGAGAGAGAGGGCACGAGAGAGAGAGAGAGAGAGAGAGAGAGAGTGAGAGAGCCAGCAGGAGAGGGCGAGAGAGAGAGAGAGAGGGCACAAGGGGGAGAGAGAGAGAGAGAGAGAGAGAGAGAGCGGGCAGGAGAGGGCGAGAGAGAGAGAGAGCGGGCAGGAGAGGGCGAGAGAGAGGGCACAAGGGGAGAGAGAGAGAGAGAGAGGGCAGGAGAGGGAGAGAGAGAGGGCACGAGAGAGAGAGAGAGGGCACGAGAGAGAGAGCGAGAGAGAGAGAAAGGGTGCCAGAGAGAGAGAGGCCGAGAGAGAGAGAGAGTGAGAGAGAGGGCGAGAGAGAGAGAGAGAGCGGGCAGGAGAGGGCGAGAGTGAGAGAGAGGGGGGCACAAGGGGGAGAGAGAGAGAGGGCACAAGAGAGAGAGAGAGCGGGCAGGAGAGGGAGAGAGAGAGAGAGCGGCAGGAGAGGGCGAGAGTGAGAGAGAGGGGGGCACAAGGGGGAGAGAGAGAGAGAGGGCACAAGAGAGAGAGAGAGCGGGCAGGAGAGGGAGAGAGAGAGAGAGAGAGAGAGAGGGGGGCACAAGGGGGAGAGAGAGAGAGGGCACGAGAGAGAGAGAGAGCGGGCAGGAGAGAGAGAGAGAGGGCACAAGGGGGAGAGAGAGAGAGGGCACAAGGGGGAGAGAGAGAGAGGGCACGAGAGAGAGTGAGAGAGAGAGAGAGAGAGAGCAGGCAGGAGAGGGAGAGAGAGAGGGCACAAGGGGGAGAGAGAGAGAGAGGGCACGAGAGAGAGAGAGAGAGAGCGAGAGAGAGAGAAAGGGCGCCAGAGAGAGAGAGGCCGAGAGAGAGCGAGAGAGAGCGAGAGAGAGAGAGAGAGCGGGCAGGAGAGGGCGAGAGAGAGAGAGAGAGCGGGCAGGAGAGGGCAAGAGAGAGAGAGAGCGGGCAGGAGAGAGCGAGAGAGAGAGGGCACAAGAGAGAGAGAGAGCGCGGGCAGGAGAGGGCGAGAGAGAGAGAGGGCACAAGGGGGAGAGAGAGAGAGAGAGGGCAGGAGAGGGAGAGAGAGAGGGCACGAGAGAGAGAGAGACAGAGAGAGAGAGAGAAAGGGTGCCAGAGAGAGAGAGGCCGAGAATGAGAGAGCGAGAGAGAGAGAGAGAGCGGGCAGGTGAGGGCGCGAGAGAGAGAGAGAGGGCACAAGGGGGAGAGAGAGAGAGAGGGCACGAGAGAGAAGATAGCGGGCAGGAGAGGGAGAGAGAGAGGGCACAAGGGGGAGAGAGAGAGAGAGGGCACGAGAGAGAGAGAGAGAGCGAGAGAGAGAGAAAGGGCGCCAGAGAGAGAGAGGCTGAGAGAGAGAGAATGAGAGAGAGCGAGAGAGGGCGAGCGAGGGCGAGAGAGGGCATGTGAGAGAGAGAGCGAGAGAGGGCACGTGAGAGAGAGCGAGAGAGGACGTGAGAGAGAGAGAGCGCGAGAGAGGGCATGAGAGAGAGATAGCGAGAGAGGGCAGGAGACAGAGAGCGAGAAGAGGGCAAGAGAAAGAGAGAGAGGGCGCGTGAGAACGTGCAAGAGAGGGAGGGCGCAAGAGAGCGTGGGTGCACGAGAGAGAGAGAGAGGGTGGGTGAGAGAAAGAGAGAATAAGGGCAAGATAGAGTGAGAGAGGACGTGAGAGAGAGGGAGAGAATGGTTTTGTGAAACAGAACTGCATACGGTTAAGGGAAGGCGCTGGAGTCTGTTCGACCTAATTCCGTGATATCACCGCTGGCAAAAAAATGTTTAATCATTCACAACATGACCGTAGTGGAGAAATTTGTGAGAAAGAAAGAAAGATAAATGCAGAAAGAAATGGAATAAAGATGTACAATAATGTAATATAGTTGAATGTATTCAAATGTTTAAAATGCCCCCCCCACCCCCCCGTGTCCGTTCACTGTCCAGGCCTCAGACTCCAGCTATCATCGACGTTGCTGTTAAATGAACTCACCAGGAGACAGGATAGGAAGGGTTCGCCTCCCAATAGATTCTCCTCCCTCTCCCAGGCTACACAGCCAGCACGGGCAAACTCAACTCAACTCCCAGGAGGAAGCTGGAGTTCTGGAGCTTCGAACAATTTGGATTTGAACGGTATTGCACATTAACACTTCATCACTCTAGTGCTGCAGCTATCAAGCTATGTCAGGTGTGCTGGCTGAAGATTCTTACCCTGGAATAAGCTCGGTTATCAGGCTGTGAGGATAACAGGCAAAACAGGCAGATTCCCCCTAAAACAAAAGGGAGGCCTATATGTAATATTATATACATAATAAAAAATATATATATATATATATATATCTACCTACACACACGTTTCTCAGTCCCCAGGAAGCCAGAGGTCACTGAAACATACGAAAAATGACAGACAGGAAAAGACCTACTGCTCCATTCAGCCTGCCCCACACCAACGTGATGCCATGTGCACCACAATACCCGCTACCCGCCCGGAGCCACGTGATCTCCTGGGAGAGGCGAGAAACCAGATAAAAACCCTGGCCAATTAGGGAAATAAAATCTGGAAAATTCCTCGCCGACCCCCCTTAGGCGATCGAAACTACTCCAGAAGATCACCCGGAACCCTTGTGGAGTACTTAACCTCTTCTGCAAGAGGTGATCTCCGCCCCAGCCAGAAGCAGGTCCAGCTCTCGCTTAAAGGGAACTCAGCGAATCGGCACTCACCGCACGAGACAGCAGCCTGATCCAGAGGTCCACTCTTCTCTGGGAAAAGATCCACCTCCTGATGGCTAACCTAGTTCTGCCTTTACACAACTTGAAATGGTTTACATAACTCGCAAGAGATGGGTCAGCGTATCGTTCCCGGCACTGCTAAAAGCAAATAATCCCTGAGTCTAGGAGCCTTTGTCTGGTGCCTGTTTTCCTCCCACGGCCTGTTTACACTAACGAGGGGGAAGAGTAAGGGAACTGGTCTTTTGATGCACCTCAGCTTGGCACTGCAGACAAACATTTTTCTTTTCCAAAGCAAGCAATTATTAATGAGGAACACACTGTCCAAACTTACAATTCCATTCCTGTCTCATTAATGTAATACTACTAAAAACGCACATCTCTAAACAAGAGCATTCAACAGAAAGGGGGGTGAACTGCCCCAGCCTTGCCATTCTGGTCTGCGTTGTTCCTCATCTTCATCAATCATCTGGTGGATGTCATCAAACGTGATGTTGATTGTTTTTGCTGACACCACAAAGCAGTTAATTTCTCATCTGAAAGAAAAGTCACTGTCGACGGATAAAGGAATCAAACGGAGAGAAAACTGTTTGATTTTCAGCACTTTTAGAAGCCCAAACCAATAACTCTTTCAAGAAAGCGTGACTGTGGAATGATTCAACTCCCTGTCTACCTGGCCTTGTGGTTTACGTATCTCTGCACATCACTGAAGGTTTAAAAGAACAGAGTGTACGATAGAATCGTAGAATCATAGAATGGTTACAGCACAGGAGGAGGCCATTCGGCCCGTCGAGCCCGTGCCGGCTCTCTGCAAGAGCACTCCAGCTAGTCCCACTCGCCCGCCCTTTCCCCATAGCCCTGCAATTTTTTTTCCTTCAGGTACTTATCCAATTCCCTCTTGAAAGCTACGATTGAATCTGCCTCCACCACCCTTTCAGGCAGCGCATTCCAGATCCTAACCACTCGCTGCGTAAAAAAGCTTTACCTCATGTCGCCTTTGGTTCTTCTGCCAACCACCTTAAATCTGTGTCCTCTGGTTCTCGACCCTTCCACCAATGGGAACAGTTTCTCTCTATCTCTACTCTGTCTAGACCCCTCATGATTTTGAACACCTCTATCAAATCTCCTCTCAACCTTCTCTGCTCTAATGGAGAACAACCCCAGCTTCTCCAGTCTATCCACGTAACTGAAGTCCCTCATCCCTGGAACCATTCTTGTAAATCTTTTCTGCACCCTCTCTAAGGCCTTCACATCCTTCCTAAAGTGCGATCTAGAAGGTTCTGCACTGAAATACAATCAGAGGGTTAACTAAACCAGGAGAGGAGACCCAGATGCTTTACGTATCCCAAGATTATGTAACTAAAGTCTCTTGAGGTTCAACTGGGCACAGTCAAGTAAACCAAAGCAAATTATAACATAATTCACAAAAAAAAACAGGCCCTACTCTGCATTTCACAAAGAAAAACTTGCATTTATATAGCGCCTTTCACAACTTCAGGACATTGCAAAGTGCTTTTCAGCCAATGAAGTACTTCTTGACGCATAGTTACTGTTGTAATGTAGGAAACGCAGCAGTCAATTTGCGCACATGTGATAATGGGGGAGAAATTCAGTGGGTTAGCGCCTCCCGTTAGCGCCGAGGGAGGGGTGATATCCAATTTCTAGCCCATAATCTGTTTTAGTGATGTTGGTTGAGGGATAAATATTGACCACCTCTGCTCTTCTTCAAAATGGGATCTTTTATGCCCACCTGAGAGAGCAGATGGGGCCTCGGTTTAACGCCTCATTCGAAAGACGGCAGCTCCGACAGTGCAGCGCTCCCTCATACATTAATCTCTTCATTGTTTCTTTTGAGAACAGATGCAGCACCTGGGGATTCATCTGCATTTTTGCCTTGGGCTGTGCCAGAGGCAATTTATCAATGTCTACCAGGATTACATAAGAAACAGGAGCAGGAGTAGGCCATACGGCCCCTCGTGCCTGCTCCACCATTCAATCTTCTACCTCAATTCCGCTTTCACACCCGATCCCTGTATCCCTTGATCCCCTTAGTGTCCAAAAATCTATCGATCTCTGTCTTGAATATACTCAACGACTGAGCCTCCACAGCCCTCTGGGGTAGAGAACTCCAAAGATTCACCACCCTCTGAGTGAAGAAATTTCTCCTCATCTCAGTCCTAAATGGCCGACCCCTTATCCACGAAGAAGTCTTCACCTAACCCCATACGAGGCCAGAAGTTCGTCGCAATATTCTGGGATGGGACAGAACATCCGCCTGCCCCGTGGACTTGTCACAATCCTGCAGCTTCTGAGAATCTCGGGCCTTGGTCATTGCGCACATCCGCCACCCATCCCCGGCACCCACAAGAGGGACGCTCCTCTTCCTGCCATTGCTTTCCAATGTTCAAAATCTAGCTCCGGCTCTCTGTCTCGCTCTCTCTCTCTCTCCTTCTCTCTCTCTCTCTCTCTCCCACTCCCGCACTTCTGAGTGACCCGCTATGCATCCGACCATGTCAGCTGCAGCAACCCGCTCAGATTTCTATCCCTCCCTCCCTCCCCCTCCCTCTCTCCCAGCAGTGGAGATGTAGGCAGAGTTCGAAGCAGGATTCTCACCAAAACCCTGCCTGCCTACTCAACACCCACCCCACTCAAGGAAAATGCGATCAGGTGTCGCCGTGGTCACATGGGCAAATGGAAGGCCCAGCCCGCCATTTCCCCCCCCCCCGTCAGGAAAATCAAGGCCTTATATTTTAAAACTATCTATTCTGATACACAATCTGCTATATCATCACTACAGCCTGGAGTAGATAATTCTGGATCAGCAGTTTTTATATTTATTTTAGGCAAACTTTTTTTGATGTTCTGAATTTTTCTTTCAGTTGACAGGAGCTTTGAGGCTGCTCCTTCTGACAGTCAGTCATTTTTCCTCATGATTGATTTTTTTTTTTTTTACGTTGTTGTTCTTGGTTCTGGTCCTAATCTTACTTGATCATTTAAGAATTTTCGATTTGTTTGTCAATCCAGCAATGGCTTTACCAGGGATTAATAATTTTGTAGCCAATCATAATTGAGGCCTTCATGCCCATTTTGCTTTACACATTTCAGCTCTGTTGTTCAGTTCATGTTTGGGTGATTATGTAGGTCTCAATAATTCACCCAACGATGAGTAATAAGTCCCTTACACCTGTCGGTAAACAGTACACTATCACTGATGTGATATCCGATATGCAGAATTGAGTAGAATGGGCTTATATTCTCTGGAGTTTAGAAGAATGAGAGGTGATCTCATTGAAATGTATAAGATTCTTAGAGGGCTTGACAAGGTAGATGCTGATAGACTGCTTCCCCTGGCTGGCGAGTCTAGAACTAGGGGTCAATCTCCTGATAAGGGGTCGGCCATTTAGGACTGAGATGAGGAGGAATTTCTTCACTCAAGGGGCGTGAATCTTTGGAATTCTCTACCCCCCAGAGGGCTGTGATGCTCAGTCGTTGCGTATATTCAAGACAGAAATCGATAGATTTTTGCAAACTAAGGGAATCAAGGGATATGGGGGAATTGGATGGGAAAGTGGAGTTGAGGCAGAAGATCAAGGGTGGAGAAGTCTCAAGGGGCCGTATGGCCTACTGCTGCTCCTATTTCTTATGTTCTTATGTTTTTTTCCTTAACTGCACTGCAGAGGGACGCACAGAAGTATTGATTTTAATCCATCCTGCTTTAGAAGCATAATTAAAAACAAATTTTTTCACCCCAAATCTTTATACATGGGAGGGTGATCAGAGTATTTTCAAAAGCTAGGAACAGTGGAGATCCAAAGAGATTAGGGTCCATGTACACAGATCACTAAAATGTAGTGGTCAGGTACAAAAAATAATCAGAAAGGCTAATGGAATGTTAGCCTTTATAACTAATGGGATAGAATATAAAGGGGAGGAAGTTTTGCTACAGCTGTACAAAGCCCTGGTTAGACCACATCTGGAGCACTGTGTACAGTTCTGGACACCGCAACTTAGAAAGGATATATTGGCCTTAGAAGGAGTGCAGCACAGATTCACCAGAATGTTACCAGGGCTCCAAGGGTTAGTTTATGAGGAGAGATTACATAAACTAGGCTTGTATTCCCTGGAATATAGAAGGTTAAGGGGTGAATTGATTGAGATTTTTAGGATTTTGAAAGGAATTGATAGGGTAGATAGAGACTGGGGGAGTCAAGGACAAGGGCAGAGAACCTTAAAGTCAGAGCCAGGCCATTCAGGAGAGACGTTAGGAAACACTTCTTCACACAATAAACTATACCCTGCAGGACTGGGTTTGTGGTCGAGCGTAATTGCTGGCACGAAGCTCATCAACGCTGCAGGGAGCTGATTGGCTGCAATTTCCTGTGGTCAGCTCATTAGAATAATTATTCCTAAGCTCTTGCCAGCTTTGGGCATGTGCAGGGAGCTGGTCTAATGGGGGAGAGACACAACATCTGATCAGAAGGTCAAATTTAAAGGGAAGTGCACACTTAAAGGTAAGTGGCTGCCTAAAGAAAGAAATATTGTTTCAGCCTTTATAAAACATAGAAACATAGAAGTTAGGAGCAGGAGTAGGCCATTCGGCCCCTCGAGCCTGCTCCGCCATTCGATGAGATCATGGCTGATCATCCAAACTCAGTACCCTGTACCTGCCTTCTCCCCATATCCCTTGATACCTTTAGCTTTAAGAAATATATCTGACTCATTCTTGAATATATTTAATGACTTGGCCTCAACTACCTTTTGTGGTAGAGAATTCCACAGGTTCACCACTCTCTGGGTGAAGAAATTCTTCCTCATTTCTGTCCTAAATGGCTTACCCCTTATCCTTAGATTATGACCCCTGGTTCTGGACTCTCCGACCATCGGGAACATTCTTCCTGCATCTAGTTTGTCCAGACCTGTCAGAATTTTATATGTTTCGATGAGATCCCCTCTCATTCTTCTATACTCCAGCGAGTATAAGCCCAATCGACCCAATCTCTCCTCATATGTCATTCCTGCCATCCCAGGTATCAGCCTTGTGAATCTTCGCAAGGCTGATACCTTGTAAAGCTACAAAGTCTGGCGAGTGCCAGAGAAAAAAAAAATGAAGTGATGGAAAGCCTAATGTGGAGGCATAAAACAAGATGGCACAGAGGCCACGATCCCAACCTGGAGAAAGGCCTCTCCCAATGAAGCGTAGGGGTTGAAACTTCATCTCCTCCAACATGTCCACGTAACTCTGGCCCAGTACCGTGGATCCGCATACTTGGGTAACAGTGTTTCAGGTGCAAGACGGACGTGTGCAGTCCTGTGGATCTCCTCTTTATCCTCCAGTTCTCGGAGGGAAAGAGGAATTCCCAGTAGAATGTTCATCCTCCAAGATTAGGGTGCTGAAACAGAAAGTTAAACTTACCCCCAATGGTAGGAAGTGAAAAGAAGAGACAAAAAAAAAGTCCAAAAAAAGTAAGGCACAAGTGACAAAAAGGGCAATGTTCCTGGGATTTTCAAACCTTTCTCTCCCCTCTCCACCCGTCCCCCTCCCCCCCCCCACACCCCACTCTGGTTGCACACATGCAAAATGTCTCCTTATATACCTATGAATCTATACAAAATAAGAGAGTGTCCTTCACACGTTGAATATTGCACTTTGAAATGTCAGAAAGAAAGAAAGACTTGCATTTATATAGCGCCTTTCACGACCACCGGACGTCTCAAAGCACTTTACAGCTAATGAAGTACTATTTGAAGTGTAATCACTGTTGTAATGTGGGAAACGCAGCAGCCAATATGGCGCACAGCAAGCTCCCACAAGCAGCAATGTGATAATGACCATATAATCTGGTTTTTTTTTATGTTGGTTGAGGGATAAATATTGGCCAGGACACTGGGGAGAACTCATCTGCTCTTCTTCGAAATAGTGCCATGGGATCTTTGATGTCCACCTGAGAGAACAGACGAGGCCTCGGTTTAACGTCTCATCCGAAAGACGGCACCTCCGACAGTGCAGCACTCCCTCAGCACTGCAGTGGAGTGTCAACCTCGCTTTATGAATCCACAACCTTCTGACTCAGAGGCGAGTGTGCTACCAACTGAGCCACAGCTGACACTGTTACGCCGTAGCATATAAGCAGATACAAAATAAATTCACTGCATACAGGGGTCTGAAATTCACAACCTTCACCCAAAATGTTCCTTATTGCAATTCTTCTTACCTGCAGACAGAAATTTACAAGCACTTTCTAATCTGCAAACTGCCCACGCAACAATTAAACTCTAATTGACCCCAAGCTTGTGTTTATTTACAGCAATTAGGCGGTGTTAACTTCTCAAGGGCAACTAGGGATGGGCAATAAATGCTGACCTTGCCAGCGATGCCCACATCCCATGAACACATTTTTTTAAAAGCACCAGGCAGCTCTACCTCAGCAGCAGAATAATACACTGCGCTCTACATGGGGCAACCCTCGTGCAGTTTTTTAAACAAAAGGGCAAATTTCGACTTACTGGGAGCAATACCAAAGGGGGTCTGCTGATTATATACTGGGGTGGGAATAAAGCCTCTGCAGTACTGTGGCACCCATCACTTGATTCCCTATCCATTCAGTGCTACATTACCATCACCGTTATTACAGTTTCACGTACATTACTTTGTCCCTACACCGTGCAAAGGCTTACGGCGTAACAGTAAGAACATTTTAAAGTAGAAACGCTGCCCATCCATAAGTTAGATATTATTGTGAAGAAGTAATAGCGGCGTAAAGTACTGCAAGCCCAGAGAGACCTGGAGATAGAACTGGAAGCCACAGAGCAATGAGCGAGCCCTGATACAGCCAGAGATGAACGAAACAAACAAGCTTATTATGAGGAGCAGGAAAGCCTCTCTAACATACCAGGGCAAAATACTGCCAGCAGTGGTGAAATCTTGCAGCATATATCCATGTGCGAAGAACAAACATTAGGAAAGCAGAGTTGAAATTAAGCTCCAACCATATGGAGATCAACAGTATATCGCGTTTTTTTTTTAATAAAAGGAACTAGGACATTTCCCAATGGGCTGTTCGCAGGTAGTCCAGGGTCTGGAGTCCGAGGTTTTGGATGGATCCGTCGCTGCTGCTGCTGCTCCCTGACCTCCTGCTCCGAACACTCAAATTGGAGGCCCTTGCCAGGGCTGGTCGAATTTCTGTATTACTGGTGCCCATACCGTTTAACTGTCATGGCTACTTTCTGTTTTTGATTTTTGTAATCTGACTGGCCAAATCAGAAAGAGAAAAAAGGAGAGAGACTCTATAATAAATAAAATTTTTTGGCTTGCAGGATTTTAGAGACACTTGTAGCCGTCACTGAGATTAACGCATTAATTCAACCCGAGGGCCCGATTGCCAATCACAAACCACTCAAGCATCTTTCTTATATTTTAGGACATCACTGGAAATGTTTGGCTGAATGATTTGCTCCCAGCGACTTCTTATCTTACTGTGCTGTGTAATAAGGTTACCCATTGAGCTGGAGTGTGCTGCAAAACTATAACAAAATGAAGACACCAAGTACTGCCAGAAGGTTTGTGAAGTTTCTCTTGACGGTGTTACAGTCTCACACAAATACAACATGAGACTGCAAGGCTAGGTAAGATGGAATAAGAGAATAAGGAACAAGAAAAGGCCCTTTACTTCATCTAGCTTGCCTTAATGTTCTGGTTCACGTTCAAACAATCCACTTTCACCTCCCTTCTGCCTCGATGCCAAGCCCAAATTCTTTTGGTGGATTAGGAATATGCCTATCTCTTTTCTGTGTACCTCGACCATGTCTAGTGTCACCATACCAGGTGCCAGTACATCCCGTACTCTGTGTGAAGTAGCTACTCCTTCAGCCCATCTCCACCGCTGCCTCAGCTCATCTGCTGCTGAAACTCTCATCCATGCCCTTTGCTACCTCTAGATTTGGCTATTCCAGTGCTCCCCTGGCTGGCCTCCCACCTCACACCCTCCATAAACTTGAGCTCATCCAAAACTCTGCTCCCCGTATCATAACTCGCACTAAAGTCCCGTCAACCCAATCACAACAGTGCTCACTGACCGACCTTGTCTCCCTGCCCGGCAACACCTCGATTTTAAAAATTCTCATCCTTGTTTTCAAATCCCTCCATGCCCTCGCCCCCTCCCTATCTCTGTAACCTCCTCCAGCCCCACAACCCACCGAGATCTCTGCGCTCCTCCAATTCTGGCCTCCTGCGCATCGCTGAGTTTTATCACTCCCCCATTGGCAGTCGTGCCTTCAGCTGCCTGGGCCCTAAGCTCTGGAATTCCCTCCCTAAACCTCTCCGCCTCTCTACCTCTCCCTCCTCCTTTAAGACGCTCCTTAAAACCTACCTCTTTAACCAAGGTTTTGGTCACCTGCCCTAATTTCTCCTTCTGTGGCTCGGTGTCAAATTTTATTTGATAATCGCTCCTGTGAAGCTCCTTGGGGTGTTTCACTACGATAAATGCATTATATAAATGCAAGTTGTTGTTGTTGTTATGATTAGCTTGCAGTTTTATTACTTTAAAGTCATGTTATATCGCTTACATGCACACAATGATTCCCTTCGTGAATATATTGTTATCCCCTCCAGTCTTCTTTTATCCAATGAGGAATAAATTTAAATCACTTTTTTCTCTCTAGTTACAGCATTTTTTTTAAATATTCATTTATGGGATGTGGGCGTCACTGGCAAGGCCAGCATTTATTGCCCATCCCTAGTTGCCCTTGAGAAGGTAGTGGTGAGCCGCCTTCTTGAACCGCTGCAGTCCGTGAGGTGAAGGTACTCCCACAGTGCTGTTAGGGAGGGAGTTCCAGGATTTTGACCCAGCGACGATGAAGGAACGGCAATATATTTCCAAGTCAGGATGGTGTGTGACTTGGAGGGGAACTTGGAGGTGGTGGTGTTCCCATGTGCCTGCTGCCCTTCTCCTTCTAGGTGGAAGAGGTCGCGGGTTTGGGAGGTGCTGCCAAAGAAGCCTTGGCGAGTTGCTGCAGTGCATCTTGTAGATGGTACACACTGCAGCCACAGTACGCGGTGGAGGGAGGGAGTGAATGTTTAAGGTGGTGGATGGGGTGCCAATTAAGCAGGCTGTTTTGTCCTGGATGGTGTTGAGCTTCTTGAGTGTTGTTGGAGCTACACTCATCCAGGCAAGTGGAGAGTATTCCATCACACTCCTGATTTGTGCCTTGTGGATGGTGGAAAGGCTTTGGGGAGTAAGGAGGTGAGACACTCGCTGCAGAATACCCAGCCTCTGACCTGCTCTTGTTGCCACAGTATTTATGTGGCTGGTCCAGTTAAGTTTCTGGTCAATGGTGACCCCACAGGATGTTGATGGTGGGGGATTCAGCGATGGTAATGCCATTGAATGTCAAGGGGCGGTGGTTAGACTCTCACTTGTTGGAGATAGTCATTGCCTGGCACTTGTGTGGCGCGAATGTTACTTGCCACTTATCAGTCCAAGTCTGAATGTCGTCCAGGTCTTGTTGCATGCGGGCATGGACGGCTTCATTATCTGAGGAGTTGTGAATGGCACTGAACACTGTGTAGTCACCAGCAAACATCCCCATTTCTGACCTTATGTTGGAGGGAAGGTCATTGATGAAGCAGCTGAAGATGGTTGGGCCTAGAACACTGCCCTGAGGAACTCCTGCAGCGATATTCTGGAGCTGTGATGATTGACCTCCAACAACCACAACCATCTTGCTTTGTGCTAGGTATGACTCCAGCCAGTGGAGAGTTTTCCCCCCAATTCCCATTGACTTCAGTTTTACTAGGGATCCTTGATGCCACACTCGGTCAAATGCTGCCTTGATGTCAAGGGCAGTTACTCTCACCTCACCTCTGGAATTCAGCTCTTTTGTCCATGTTTGGACCAAGGCTGCAATGAGGACTGGAGCCGAGTGGTCCTGGCGGAACCCAAACTGAGCATCGACAAGCTTATCAATTTAAGGACCCATTGTCCCTTTCAATCCCTTTTTAATGCGTTTTTTTTGCCTTTATATACAGGAAGAGGAGGATGCAGTGATCTCTAAATTAGACAATTTTATATTTAATACTTCTTCTTGGTATACGTAATTCACAATTGAATAGGTTTAAAGGCAATCCTTACCCTTAAGCTGCCTGCAATGAGGCATGTGAGGATAGCATGTGGGGTTACGGGGCTAGGGTGGAATATGTGTACTGTGGGGATTAAAGCAGGGACAGGGTACTGGATTTGAATGATCAGCCATGATCGTATTGAATGGTGGAGCAGGCTCGACGGGCCGAATGGCCTACTCCTGCTCCTAGATTCTATGTTTCTATGTTTCTATAAGATAACTTGCTCACCAATTTTTAACTGCTCGCTTAAAGGAAGCACTTTGCCTTGGCTGAGGTCTGAAAGTTCAACCATTTTGGAAATTATAGCAGCGCTGCAATGCGGAGTTTCACGTTCTGTTTTGATTCCTGTTCTTTTTTCATAACATGTTTGCGAATGTTCGAAATTCTTTAGAAAAAACACAAAACATTTTGGTGATTACAAAAAAAAAATTGCATTGCAAAGACACAAAGCGTAAATCCCTTCAGAGAAGTGAAAAACTGACCTGTCTTAAGTACATCATTATTCAATCCATATCTGAGCCAAGCCTACTCCTAATCCGTATGCCTTCTACGATAGTGGTCTCAATTTTCCTTTTTTTTTGTGCAACATGATGTGGGCCAGGATAGCCTTGGCACAAGAATAGGTGATAGATGACTGAGAAACAGCTCATTGAAGAGTGTAGCGCATGCAAATATGAGATAACGTTTCACTCCAGAGCCACCATTATCCCAGAGTTGTCAAGGAAGGAGTGGCCAGGATAAGTTACAGAGATGGTTTTACCCTGAGTACACATGCGGCCTCTCCATATTCGATTGAAAAGCTGCTCTTGAATGTCTTTTATTGCACCATTGCCAACCCATTCGCTTGTAATCTGCATGATGTGTGTACATCTCTAGTTTGGGGAATGTTTTGGGGGGGGAGGGAAGATTTTCTCAATAAATATATAAACTTCCCTCCCCAAAATTCCCAAACTAGAGAAGTAAACACCTCATGAAGATTACAAGGGAATGGGTTGGATAGATCGCTCCACCGTTGGCGGCCGTGCCTTCGGCTGCCTGGGCCCTAAGCTCTGGAATTCCCTCCCTAAACCTTTCCAACTCTCTGGCTCACTCTGCTCCTTAAAACCTACCTCTTTGACCAAGCTTTTAGTCACCTGTCCGAATATCTCCTTATCTGGCTTGGTGTCAAATTTTGTTTGATTATCCCTTTAAATAGCGCTTGAAGGTCCTGGTGGAGGAGGTCCTGAGGAGGAGAGATGTCCTGTACCCACCTCGCTGTCTCTTGACCTGCTCACAGATGCCACAGGTCCCCCGTAGAGGGCGCTGCGCTGGATTAGAGCACGTCTCCATCAAAAGTGCCGTTCCTTCGCTGCTGCCCGCAAAATCGGGACCATAATGTCTGCATCTTGATGGGCTAAATAAAACAACCTCTTGAGATGTTTTGGTCCTATTCACAAGGTTCAGTTATTTGGTTGTTGCTGTTATCTCCAAAATGGACAGTGGGAGCCATGAGGCAGAAGAAAGACAGGTAAAGGAAAGACCTTTTTAAGAAACATGGTATAAAAAAACTAAAACAGGTTGTATTGGATAGTAAATTTTTCCATCAAGAAAATGCGAGAGGGGTAAAAGAGGCAAGCAGAAGTAATAGATTTTTTTTTATTACCCATTGTTTTTATAGAGGGTTAAAGCTACTCTCAACATGTCGCTGCTTTATAACAATGTTTGTTTCAGCCTCCTACTACATGAGCTGAAAACTGCCAAAGAGTCTGACTGCTAACTACAGATTTAACATGTGGATAAACTTTGTTCTAAAGTTTCAATAGGAGGAAGACAAATAGGATGGGTTGGACAGAGCTGAATAAACCTAAAGATGAGGGAGGTTTAAACACTCCCCTAGCTTTGGCTATAGACCATACAGCTTTCAAAACTGACAGTAGTTGCAGCTGGCTGCTATTCTTGCATCCTTAACACCTAACTGACAGTCCCTGTGGATTCCTTTCCAAACGACCAATGTTTTAGAGACTCCGGAATTTGCCTGCTTTTTATTATTCGTTCATGGGATGTGGGCATCGCTGGCAAGGCCGGCATTTATTGCCCATCCCTAATTGCCCTCGAGAAGATGGTGGTGTACAACGGAGTGACTTGCTAGCCCATTTCAGAGGGCAGTTAAGAGTCGACCACATTGCTTTGGGTCTGGAGTCACATATAGGCCAGACCGGGTAAGGACAGCAGATTTCCTTCCCTAAAGGACATTAGTGAACCAGATGGGTTTTTACGACAATCCAGTAGTTTCATGGTCACCATTACTGATACTAGCTTTTTTATTCCAGATTTATTGCATTAACTGAATTTAAATTCCCCAGCTGCCGTGGTGGGATTTGAACTTACCCTACCTCGGAGGGTCTGGTGCAGCTGGGGTCGGTGGCGGGTTGCAACCCCGCTGCTGGCTCCAGCCCACTGTCCAATGTGATTTTATGTTGATTGGGATTGTTACGCCCGCCCAGTGCGTTTGCCGGCCAATTGTGGGTCTGATGACGGCGCTCAATGATGCATCATCAGCGGGTTTCCTTAAAGGGACCATGCGCAAATTTATTTTGACAGTTGTGCTGTCAGTGTTCTATAGCATTGAGGTGCTGCAAACACTGACAATCACTGCACAGAGGTGCAGGGCTGCACCCAGGCTCCCCCATGACTCCCTCCATATGCTTATGGAAGGAGTCACAGCACGCAGGGAGGTTCTTCCCTTCCAATGGGCGGAAGAGACCGCCCCAGGAGACCAACGCAGCCTGATTGCACAGGAGGGCACAAGCAGGGATGTTGTCAGGAGGACCAGGCTGCAATGGCGCAAACCTTTCAATGATCTCAGTAGATCACGAAATGTTACTGCAAAGCCACACTCACCCTCATCCTGCTGTGCCACTCATCACATCCCCATCACTCTGCCTTCCCTACCCTACTCCTGCACATCCTTACTCACACCAACTTACCTTGCATCTCCACCTATCCCTCTCTATCTACATTATCACTTCCCCATCTCACTAGCCACCCCTCACACTCACCATCATCCTTAGTCCAATCATACCAACTAGCAACACACAAGGGTAGGCACTTGTGTGTTTTAGCCAATGTTTGTGTGAAGTTTCTGGTAATGTGCTGTCAAACATTGAAATCTTTATTTTCAACACTTTGCTTTCTTGGACAGATTTGTGTGGACCTTTGGTGAGACATAACGGTACCTCCTGCAATGGCAATGAGTGTGAAAGGAATGGCTTGGGCATTGTAGGGATGTTTTTTGTTGTTGGTGTGCGGTGGTGCCAACCTGGCACATCATGTGGCAGCCAGGGTGTACAGTGTCAAGTGAAGTAAATCTGGCCATAGTGAGGCCATCCCTGGCCTCCTGGGCAGCAATGTTGTCGGGTGCTGATGCCCTGTGTCCTGTGCAGCATCAGTTGATTGCAGAGAAGGTTGGTGTTGTTGTTGGTGCTGCTGGTGTTAGGGCTGATCGTGGTGGGATTATGAGGACCAAGGGAACTAGATGTAATATCTCCAAGTTTGCAGACGACACAAAACTGGGTGGGCGTGTGTGCTGCGAGGAGGATGCCGAGAAACTCCAGGATGATTTGGGCAGGTTGGGTGATTGGGCAGAAGCGTGGCAGATGCAATATAACGTGGATAAATGCGAGGTTATCCACTTTGGTGTCAAAAACAGAAAGGCAGATTATTATCTGAATGGCAATAGATTGGGAGAAGGGGAAGTGCAACGAGACCTAGGTGTCCTTGTGCACCAGTCGCTGAAGGTAAGCATGTAGGTGCAGCAGGCGGTTAAGAAGGCAAATGGTATGTTGGCCTTCATAGTGAGAGGGTTTGAGTACAGGAACAAGGATGTCTTGCTGCAGTTGTACAGGGCCTTGGTGAGACCACACCTTGAGTACTGTGTGCAGTTTTGGTCGCCTTATCTGAGGAAGGATGTTCTTGCCATGGAAGGAGTTCAGCGAAGATTCACAAGGCAGGAATGACGTATGAAGAGAGATTGGGTCGATTGGGCTTATACTCGCTGGAGTTTAGAAGAGTGAGAGGGGATCTCATTGAAACTTATAAAATTCTGACAGGACAGGACAAACTAGACGCAGGAAGGATGTTCCCGATGGTCGGGGAGTCCAGAACCAGGGGTCACAGTCTAAGGATAAGGGGTAAGCCATTTAGGACAGAAATGAGGAAGAATTTCTTCACCCAGAGAGTGGTGAACCTGTGGAATTCTCTGCCACAGAAGGCAGTAGAGGCCAATTCATTAAATAGATTCAAGAAGGAGTTGGATATATTTCTTAAGGCTAAAGAGATCAAAGGATATGGGGAGAAAGCAGGGACAGGGTACTGAATTTGGATGATCAGCCATGATCGCATTGAATGGCGGAGCAGGCTAGAGGGGCCGAATGGCCTACTACTGCTCCTATCTTCTATGATTCTATGATTCTATGAGATAGTTTCAAGCACACCAATGCTGATGGAATAGATGGCAGGTGAACTTGAGATGACAGAAGCGATCTGTCAATGGTGAGAGAAGTTGTACCAGTGAGGTGACACTGGATAGAGAGTTTGCTCCAAACACTTTTTTTTTTATATGTTCCTGGGATGTGGGTGGAGCTGGCAAGGCCAGCATTTATTGCCCATCACTAGTTGCCCTTGAGAAGGTAGTGGTGAGCCGCCTTCTTGAACCGTCGCAGTCCGTGTGGTGAAGGTACTCACACAGTGCTGTTAGGGAGGGAGTTCCAGGATTTTGACCCAGCGACGATGAAGGAACGGTGATACAATTCCAAGTCAGGAAGGTGTGTGACTTAGAGGGGAACTTGCAGGTGGTGGTGTTCCCATGTGCCTGCTGCCCTTGTCCTTCTGGGTGATAGAGGTCACGGATTTGGGAGGTGCTGCCGAAGAAGCCTTGGCGAGTTGCTGCAGTGCATCTTGTAGATGGTACACACTGCAGCCACGGTACGCTGGTGGTGCAGGGAGTGAATGTTTAAGGTGGTGGATGGGGTGCCAATCAAGCAGGCTGCTTTGTCCTGGATGGTGTCGAGCTTCTTGAGTGTTGTTGGAGCTGCACTCATCCAGGCAAGTGGAGAATATTCCATCACACTCCTGACTTGTGCCTTGTAGATGGTGGAAAGTCTTTGGGGAGTCAGGAGGTGAGACACTTGCTGCAGAATACCCAGCCTCTGACCTGCTCTTGTAGCCACAGTATTTATGTGGCTGGTCCAGTTAAGTTTCTGGTCAATGGTGAAACCCCCCTCCCCAGGATGTTGATGGTGGGGGATTCGGCGATGGTAATGCCGTTCAATGTCAAGGGGCAGTGGTTAGACACTCGCTTGTTGGAGATAGTCATTACCTGGCACTTGTCTGGCGCGAATGTTACTTGCCACTTATCAGCCCAAGCCTGAATGTCATCCAGGTCTTGCTGCATGCGGGCATGGACTGCTTCATTATCTGAGGAGTTATGAATGGAACTGAACACTGTGCAATCAACAGCGAACATCCCCACTTCTGACCTTATGATGGAGGGAAGGTCATTGGTGAAGCAGCTGAAGATGGTTGGGCCTGGGACACTGTCCTGAGGAACTCCTGCAGCGATGTCCTGGGGCTGAGATGATTGACCTCCAACAACTACAACCATCTTCCTTTGTGCTAGGTATGACTCCAGACAGTGGAGAGTTTTCCCCCTGATTCCCATTGACTTCAATTTTACGAGGGCTCCTTGATGCCACACTCGGTCAAATGCTGCCTTGATGTCAAGGGCAGTCACTCTCGTCTCACCTCTGGAATTCAGCTCTTTTGTCCATGTTTGGACCAAGGCTGTAATGAGGTCTGGAGCAGTGTGGTCCTGGTGGAACCCAAACTGGGCATCAGTGAGCAGGTTATTGGTGAGTAAGTGTCGCTTGATAGCACTGTCGACGACACCTTCCATCACTTTGCTGATGATTGAGAGTAGGCTGATGGGGCGGTAATTGGCCGGATTGGATTTGTCCTGCTTTTTGTGGACAGGACATACCTGGGCAGTTTTCCACATGGTTGAGTAGATGCCAGTGTTGTAGCTGTACTGGAACAGCTTGGCTAGAGGTGCGGCTAGTTCTGGTAACCTGCATAAAGCTCAATCCGTCTTCCAAATGCAGTAAGCAACAGCTTCTGAGCTTGGAAAGTGAACAGCCGTGAGCTGGGAGCTTTGATAGCACATTTGCAGCTGTCAAGTAATCAGATAATTCCATGCTGTATTAACTCCAGACCTGCTTAGCTGACGTGATCAGCGAGCAGCGTGGAACCCGTGGGCGAGCTCGTAAAATGGGAAGGTGGGCTCAAAATTCTCTTTAACAGGCTGTTAATAAGCTGTTAATCACCTAAATTGCCTCCCCCGCCGCTTGGCGTCGGGTCTGTTCAGCGCTGACAGACCCGACATCTGGGAGACTAGCATGGCGGCAGGTTGACGGCGGGTTCCCTACCCGCTGTCAAAAAATTTTTTTTCCCACCTGACCAGCCACCAAACATGCCCACTGACCCCCCTCAAAAATTCCCCCATGGGCTGGATTTTGCCAGTCCTGGGGAGGCGGGTTTGGAGGCTGGTCTGCCAGGAAAATTGCAGAATCTGGGGGCAGGTGCCCATCCCGCCCCCAACCCGCCTCCGTCCCATCTTCCCAGGAGGCGGGTAGCCAACCCCGCGCTGGGTCCTATCTCCTGGAGACGGGAAGGGGATTACAGCCACTTAACTGCCTGTTAACAGGCAGTTAAGAGGATTATCCCCATTTTTCCACCAGAGGCGCGGGCTTCCCAACATCGGGAAACCCCGCCAGGGTCAGCGAGGCGAGCTGTGGGTCTGCGGGGGTCGGAGGGGTGCAAAAGTGCGCTGTGGAGGTGAGTGATGAGTACAAGTGTGGAGAGGTGAGTATGTGAGGTGAGTGGAAAGTGATAGAAAATGTTTTACTTACCTTTGTTTCTTCCTAGAGGCTTCAACAGTTGGGGAACCGGAGACTCCCGCATCTCACCGGCAGAGATGACAGAATGGCCGCTGCATTCTCAGATGCAACAGCCATCTGATTTCTGCTCACAAAAGAGGTTTGATGAGTCTTGAATACAAGGACTCATCAAACAACAGAGAATGTCATTGTTTGACAGCTTCACAGAGCTGTCAAATGATAACCATTCATTTGTTGTTCTCTGTAACTGGCTTCCCCTTAATTGGCCTGCTAAGCCCGCTAGGCGGGCTTAACAAGGTCAATCAAGGGAAAATAGCGTGGGTTGGCCACAAGTCGATGGAGGCGGGACTGAAACCCAACAATCAGCAGTCCCGCCTCCAACGCGACCCCATTGACAAAGATTTTTACTACCTGTTGATTCTGCCATTTTCCCAGCAGTCCCGCCTCCAAACCCGCCTCCCCAGGGCTGGCAAAATCCAGCCCAATTTCTCCGGATCATCAGTCCAGGCCTCGTGGATTACTAGTCCAGTAACGTAACCGCGATGGTACCGTTCCCGTATGGGAATGGAGAATAGGTGGATTTTGCAAACATTACCTCAAACTGATCATTTTAACATTGATAGCAGGGGCAACGCTCAAATCAAAGGTATGTTCCTTGGGGGTCGTTTTTTGATTTTCTGATTCATTAAAAGTTAATTTTGCCTTCAGGTGAGATTCGCAGTTAATTCCTAGACTTTATTATTGATTTTGCACCAACATTCTGGATTAAGGATCTGAGCCCAAATCCCAATCCAAATATGTGCAAGAATGGGAGAATCTCCTCCTAGATTGAAGGAACTTAACAGTGTGTTATTGATCACCAAACGTGGGTTGGTACTTGAAGTAGCAAAAGTGCCATTCAAAATGCAACACTATTCATTTGTTACATTTGGAAATAAACTTGTGCAATATTCCCTGCAGAATGGATTCCATTAGATTATTTCATGGATATCTTAGATGGAAGAACGAACTGGAACTCTAATGAATTAAGTTGCCATAGGATTGTCCTCCGGCACTGTCACTTTGGAAAGAAGGCCTGTTATCAGAAACAAAGAAACAAAAGCTTATACTGCGTGAGATCGCATTGTTAAGAGATTGATCCAATACATAAATATCTCAAGGCCGGAGAAATTTTGGTTAGACTTTAAATCCAAAAGGATTAAGAGGGAAGATTTATTTTGCGTAGGAGTTTTTATAAACATCAACCACAACTTGCATTTATATCGCACCTTTGATGTAGTAAAACGTCCCAAAGTGCTTCACAGGAGCGATTATCGGACAAAATTTGACACCGAGCCACATAAGGAGATCTGAGGACAGGTGACCAAAAGCTTGGTCAAAGAGGTAGGTTTTAAGGAGCGTCTTAAAGGAGGAAAGAGAGGTAGAGAGGCGGAGAGGTTTAGGGAGGAAATATCAGAGCTTAGGGCCCAGACAGCTGAAGGCACGGCCACCAATGGTGGAGCGATGAAGATCGGGGATGCTCAAGAGGCCAGAATTGGAGGATCTCGGAGCGTTGTAGGGCTGGAGGAGGTTACAGAGATGGGGAGGGGCGAGGCCATGGAGGGATTTGAAAACAAGGACGAGAATTTTAAAATCGAGGCGTTACCGGACCGGGAGCCCATGTGGGTCAGTCCACGAGGAAGCCCGTAGAAGTGTTGCAGGATGATTTAGCTGACAATTTTTGTTTCTTATCTCAACCGTTTGCTGTGGAAAGATTCCCACCTCCATCTGGCACCTCCCCACCCAAAAGCACACTGAACGTTTTCCGTGTGTGAAATCGAAGAGACAAAATAAGCAAACCTACAGATGATGCGCTGGGCCACACACGACTCTAGGTGGGAGTCACTTTATAAACAGGTTATTGTTCAGGTCTGCGCCCCTCCCCACTCCCCCCACACCCTCCGCCACCTGTCAACGTCTAAGAAGAGAGGAGAATCTGAGAATTTGGAGTTTGTCCTTGGAATGATTCACTATTGTTCCTGCAATAACATATTGGCCGAGAAATTCGATTCGGAGGCTTGCCGCGGGGGTAAGGATCGCACGCGATATCACCCACCGCGCCGGCCGTTGTGTTTTGGGCCCACAGGAACTTCGGGTCCTGGGCCTCTCCCTAGTGCCGGCGCGCAGTGCTTGCGTGTCCCAGGGGCGCAGTTAGTGCGATGCGACCCCTGGGATCACGTGGGCCATGGAGAGCCAATGGCAGCAGACCATCTTTCATTCATAGATTTGACAGGAAGACCTGTCAAATCTATGAATTGAAATCGGCCCCAAAAGAACAGCTAAACCTCAAATAATTTTTTTTTTAAAACCATCACATTAATAAAATAACTATAGTTAAATAAATTAACCACTTTAAACAAAAATTTAAATTTTTGAAAAAATTTAAATACTTTTTAAAAGTTATGAAAATAAACTTACCTTTCTTTAAAGTCTCTAAAAAAGATAAACCTGTTGAAAAAAATTTAAAATTATACTTAATTAACTACTTACCTTGCGTAGAATCTTCCATACTTACCCTCGCGTTGAAACCTGAAAAAAAACCTAAGTGTGCTGCGTGCGCGCAGCCTCTAGCGCGCACGCGGTTCACCTAGGAACCGCCCCCTTCGCCATACCGGAAGTGTCGGTTTCCCGCGCATGCACAGTGCATGCAGGAAACCGGCACTTCGGGAACGAATACGGGTGAGTACGCACTGAGTACTCACCCGTTCTCGGCCGAATTTTTGGGCCAATAATTTTAGTCCAAAAAGTCTTTATTAAGAATTATCGACTGCAGGGCAGGCAGGCAGGCCTCGCTTTAGATTTTAAATCAACCATTAAGGACACTTCTCCACTGAACGCAGCGTGCCACTTTAGCTGTAATACTTTAGATCAACGCTGCTCATGTCCGATATGTTTCTATTGTATTCGGTGCTTGCAGCACTTACTGCTGTTTCTCAGGAAATAAAATCAATAAAATCTGCTCTGCTTGACTCTCTGATTAGCAAAGCACACCACTGCATGGATTCACAATCAACTGGACATAACACAGGGCCGCCCAAAAAGACTTAGAACAAAATTCTACTGCATTAAAACACCCGAGGAGATTTTTTTTTTAAAGAAATTCAATCGCGGGATTATGGGCGTGGCTGGCAAGGCCGGCATTTATTGCCCATCCCTAATCGGCCCTCGAGAAGGTGGTGGTGAGCCGCCTTCTTGAACCGCTGCAGTCCGTGTGGTGAAGGTACTCCCACAGTGCTGTTAGGGAGGGAGTTCCAGGATTTTGACCCAGCGATGATGAAGGGACAGCCGATATATTTCCAAGCCAGGATGGTGTGTGACTTGGAGGGAAACTTCCTCAGAGGGCGGTGGAAGCAGAGTCTTTGAATATTTTTAAGGCAGAGGTAGATAGATTCTTGGTAAGCAAGGGGGGTGAAAGGTCATCGGGGGTAGGCAGGAATGTGGAGTAATCAGATCGGCCATGATCTTATTGAATGGCGGAGCAGGCTCGAGGGGCCGAGTGGCCTACTCCCTGCTCCTAATTCGTGTGCATGTAACTTGGGAGGCGATGGCGTTCCCGTGCACCTGCTGCCCTTGTGCTGACGTTTTTAAAAAAAAAATCTGCAGCCACATGGAGGGCTTTGGTAAATAAGGGTTAATGTACAACTGAGGAGAAAACCTACTCTAAAGAACTGCAAACAGAGTCTGCTATGGTACTGGAGCTGACTGCAGTGAAAGGTCAAAAGAGGAAAACTTGTGGTCTGAATCCAAAACAAAATCCTCAATTTATTCCAGGAGGTAGAAAAAGTCAGTTGTGTTTCTGGTTTGCCTGCCCTTTGGGAATATGCCCTGCTTAGAATCAGTTTAGGTTCATTATACAGTGTTTGGAAATCTATTTACAATCTTACATAATTAATGTTAGTAGTACTGAATAAGATAGTCTTGCCGTCTTTGTGCTGATTAATGGTGTAACCATTCCAGTTATAGTACAGCAGGCGTGAAGCAAAACTGGCCCGACACTGCCAACAGCTTCAAGATCAGATTGGTAGGACAACAGCATTAGCGCGTGATAAAAATTTCAAGCATGCATGCATACAAGTCACAATCAAAACAAGCGCAAATGCAGAGAGCAGAATTATTATGACAACATTGACTTAGCAACCTGCCATGGTGGCTTAAGACACCAGTTTAACAGTAATGGGCCAAGCAAGGTATAAACTGTGCTGTTAACACCAGCTATTGCTTTAGACCGTCTGAATCCAACCAGGCACTGGGACTTGAGTGTATTCAGTCAGGAGACAGACAGAAATGAGTCAGAAGGATATTTTATTCTCCAACCTAAATAATATGTAAGGGAAATAAAAAGGATTTAGCGATCGAGTGTACAATGCCTCCGAATAAATCGCCAGGTGGAAGAAAGGACAGATTATCAGTGTATTTCAGTGAAAAAGGATTATAGCTTTTGACTATGTCACTGTGAATTCCGGTCCCTTTCTATCGACAGGGCTTAGCGGGCTACAAATGTCACGATTCTTTTCTTTTCCCGAGAAAGCCGGCTGGGCGAATTGAACGTGGAAGGAGAGGGATGTATTTGTTGTTTGTAAAAGGGGGAAAGGGGGACTCCGAGAGTCAGGTCTGGTCAAGATAGCCTCAACTGAATGAAGATCATCGCTGTCAGTGTCTGTCCAAGTGAATGGTTTAATGTAAAGTCCTATTAAGCAGCCACCTGGGTCAGTCGTGATGTTCGAACCAGGCTACGAGATGCCAAGCCTCGCTGACAAAACCAGTCAACCAGCTTTAAAAAACACATTCCATAGCCCTGTTGTGTTGAACAAACTATTGATACACGTTTAAATAAGAATCACGGTAAATACTTTCAATTAGACTGAAACATACTGTGAGTATACCTGTGCTGAGAAGGATTTCAACTTAATTACATAGAATGTTCCAGTACAGAAACAAGCCATTCAGTGCAACTGGTCTATGCCGGTGTTTATGCTCCACACGAGGCCTCCTCCCGCCCCTCTTCATCTCACCCCATCAGCAGATCCTTTTATTCCTTTCTCCCTCATGTGTTTATCTAGCTTCCCTTAAATGCATCTACGCTATTCACCTCAACTTCTCCTTGTGGTAGCGAGTTCTGTATTAGAAGCACTCTCTGGGTCGAGAGGTTTCTCCCGGATTACCTGTTGGATTGATTAGTGACTATCTTATCTTGATGGCCCCTACTTTAGGTCTACTCTACAAGTGGAAACATCTTCTCTACGTCTACCGTATGAAGCGTAAATCATAATTGTGTGCGAGAGCCATTGTTTTATACTTCATGTCCATAAGCAGTGACCTTCCACCACATATACACAGAAGAGTGAGCAACCCAATGACTGCTCAAGACAACACATGGAGCAGAGTATTAGAACAGGTCTATACATGAAGATTTGAGTAGAAGAGTGAAGACGTCTTACTGCAATTATATAGGGCCCTGGTGAGACCACACCTAGAGTATTGTGTACACTTTTGGTCTCCTTACCTAAGGAAGGATATACTTGCCATAGAGGGAGTGCAACAAAGGTTCACCAGACTGTTTCCTGGGATGAGGGGGATTGTCCTATGAAGAGAGATTGAGTAGACTGGGCCTGTATTCTCTGATGTTTAGAAGAATGAGAGGTGATCTCATTGAAACATACAAAATTCTTACATGACTTGACAGAGTAGATGCAGGGAGGATGTTTCCCCTGGCTGGGAAGTCTAGAACCAGGGGTCACAGTCTCAGGATAAGGGGTCGGCCATTTAGGACTGAGGTGAGGAGAAATTTCTTCACTCAGAGGGTGGTGAATCTTTGGAATTCTCTACCCAGAGGACTGTGGAGGCTCAGTCGTTGAGTATATTCAAGACAGAGATCGATAGATTTTTGAATATTAAGGGAATCAAGGGATATGGGGATAGTGCAGGAAAGTGGAGTTGAGGTAGAAGATCAGCCATGATCTTATTGAATGGCGGAGCAGGCTCGAGGGGCCGAATGGCTACTCCTGCTCCTATTTCTTGTGTTTTTTTGTACTAGATTTAACAGTTGATTAGCAACAGAAATGGGAGCACAATGAGGCGCTAGTGGTCTTTGTACAGTTAGACTTGATATAATAATAAAAGGTCACAGCCACAAGCTGAACCGAGCTTTAATTGAAAGGAATGACTGGACTGTTTACCATCCCTCACATTTTTGCAGCAAAGATGTTCAATTTTTAAGACTGTATATCTGCAGAATGCAGGTCATTTACAGCTTAAGGTGATATAGTCTCCTCATGTGCTTACAGCGTTGCAAGGAAAAACATATAATAAATAAAAGCTGAGAATCCATTCCAAGCAAACATTACGCATATTTCAGCATCACTTCGGCTGCCTTCATACTGTAAGTTGCATTAGCAATAGCCCCGTGTAGTATAAGTCTTCTTCTCTTCTTAGACAGTCCCTCGGAACCGAGGATGACTTGCTTCCACATTAAAAATGAGTTCTCAGGTGACTGATGAGCCCAATGCGGGACCTAAGTCTCTGTCACAGGTGGGGTAGACGGTGGTTGAAGGGGCGGGTGGGTGGGGTGCTTGGGTTGACGTGCGCTCCTTGTGCTGTTTGCGCTTGGCTTCCGCTTGCTCCCGGCGAAGACACTCGAGGTGTACCGCGCCTTCCCGGATGCTTCTCCTCCACTTTGTGCGGTCTGGGGCCAGGGATTCCCAGGTGTCGGTGGGGATGTTGCACTTTTTCAAGGAGGCTTTGAGGGTGTCCTTGAAGCGTTTCCTCTGCCCACCTGGGGCTCTCTTGCCGTGTCGGAGCTCCGAGTAGAGCGCTTGTTTTGGGAGTCTCGTATCGGGCATGCGGACAATGTGACCCGTCCATCGGAACTGATCGAGCGTGGTCAAAGCTTCGATGCTGGGGATATTGGCCTGAGCGAGAACACTGACGTTGGTGCACCTATCCTGCCAATGGATTTGCAGGATCTTGCGGAGGCAGCGTTGGTGGTACCTCTCCAGTGCTTTGAGGTGCCTGCTGTACATGGTCCATGTCTCTGAGGCATACAGGAGGGCGGGTATCACTACTGCTCTCTAGACCATGAGCTTGGTGCCGGGTTTGAGGTCCTGGTCTTCAAACACTCTCTTCCTCAGGCGACCGAAGGCTGCATTGGCACACTGAAGGCGGTGTTGGACTTTGTCATCGACGTCTGCCCTTGTTGACAGTAGGCTCCCGAGGTATGGAAAGTGGTCCATGTTGTCCAAGGCCTTGTCATGGATTTTGACAATCATAGGGCAGTACTGTGTGGCGGGTGCAGGTTGGTAAAGGACCTTTGTCTTACGGATGTTTAGTGTAAGGTCTATGCTCTCGTACGCTTCGGTGAAGATGTTGACGATGGTTTGGAGTTCGACCTCCGAGTGTGCGCAGACGCAAACGTCGTCTGCATACTGTAATTCGACGACAGAGGATGGGACGATTTTGGATCTGGACTGGAGTCTCAGAGACGCCGTAATTGTGATCATCTTCAAGAAAGGTGATAAGTCCAATTGCGGTAATTACAGAGGAGTTTCCCTGCTGTCTGCCACAGGGAAAGTCATCGCAAGAATCCTCCTCAATCGCCTTCTCCTAGTGGCTGAAGAGCTCCTCCCAGAGTCGCAATGCGGATTCCGCCCACTAAGGGGCACAATGGACATGATCTTCACCGCTTGTCAATTACAAGAGAAATGCAGGGAACAGCACCAACCGCTGTACATGGCCTTCTTTGACCTCACAAAGGCCTTCGACACTGTCAACCGTGAGGGATTATGGATGTCCTCCTCAAATTCGGCTGCCCTCAAAAGTTTGTCACCATCCTCCGCCTGCTTCACGACACCATGCAAGCCGTGATCCTGACCAACGGTTCCACCACAGACCCAATTCACGTACGGACCGGGGTCAAGCAAGGCTGTGTCATCGCACCAACGCTCTTCTCGATCTTCCTTGCTGCAATGCTCCATCTCACCCTCAGTAAGATCCCCGCTGGAGTGGAGCTAATTTACAGAACAAACGGGAAACTGTTCAACCTCCGTCGCCTTCAGTCCAGATCCAAGGAAGGATATATTTATCATAGAGGGAGTGTAACGAATTATCACCAGACTGGTTCCTGGGATGAGGGGGATTGTCCTATGAAGAGAGATTGAGTAGACTGGGCCTGTATTCTCTGGAGTTTAGAAGAATGAGAGGTGATCTCATTGAAACATACAAAATTCTTACAGGGCTTGACAGGGTAGATGCAGGGAGGATGTTTCCCCTGGCTGGGGAGTCTAGAACCAGGGGTCACAGTCTCAGAATAAGGGGTCAACCATTTAGGATTGAGATGAGGAGAAATTTCTTCACTCAGAGGGTGGTGAATCTTTGGAATTCTCTACCCAGAGGGCTGTGGAGGCTCAGTCATTGAGTATATTCAAGACAGAGATCGATAGATTTTTGAATATTAAGGGAATCAAGGGATATGGGGATAGTGCAGGAAAGTGGAGTTGAGGTAGAAGATCAGCCATGATCTTACTGAATGGCAGAGCAGGCTCGAGGGGCCGAATGGCCGACTCCTGCTCCTATTTCTTATGTTTTTTTGCACTAGATTTAACAGCTGATTAGCAACAGAAATGGGAGCACAATGAGATGCTAGTGGTCTTTGTACAGTTAGACTTGATATAACAATAAAAGTTCACAGCCACAAGCTGAATCGAGCTTTAATTGAAAGGAATGACTGGACTGTTTACCATCCCTCACATTTTTGCAGCAATGATGCTCAATTTCTAAGGCTGTAAATCTGCAGAATGCAGCTTGAGGTGATATAGTCTCCTCATGTGCTTACAGCGTTGCACAGGAGATGCAAGGAAAGACATATAATAAATAAAAGCTGAGAATCCATTCTAAGCAAACATTCCATATAATTCAGCCGCCTTCACACTGTAAGTTGCATTAGCAATAGCCCCGTGTAGTATAAGTGCAGCAGCACTTCATGTATTCATTTTAAATTATTGGGCTAGAAATTGAGTATCGTCCCGGTTGGGGTTCTAACTTTTGAAAAGTAGGAGAAGTAGCACCAGGCGCTAATGATTCTCTCCTGACGGGAAATTCAGCTTTAGCGCTCCAAGAGGGCAGTGGAACGTTAAATCAAGCGCTAACCACTTCTCCGAGGGCGCTAACGATCGAGAGCGGGGCGGTAGTGGCAGAGCGCTGAACAATTTGCAGCGCATCGCTAACGGCATCGGAGGCTGCTTCCCTCGCTTAAAGGGAAAGGCCAGTGATGGTGCACAACCCTCTTGTCGGCAGGTCTGCGTTGCAAGGCGACCTGCGCGACTGCCATTACAGCCCCAAATACTCTCACAAATGGAGGGCTGGGGCATCTTGCAGCAATGAAGCAGGCAGAAACTTTCAGCAGGATCCAGACTGGTGGAAATAATCAAGGTTGGCCTACCTGAAAACCATTCCCTTTAAATAGCGCCCCCCTCCCCAAGCGGCCAGCCGAGGTGACAACGCCTCCTCTTCCTGCCGTTGCTGACGCCCGGCCATACAGCAGGGAGCCAATTTCGCATCCGGGGCAGTAACGGGGCGCTGCGCGCTTTATGACATCACGATCTGCAAGGCGCTCAAGGCCCAGGCGGTAAGAGTTACCGGAAATAAATTTCGCAGGCGTAGCGGCATTCACCGCGCCCGGTCGCTAACCCTTTAGCGCTCGGTTATCCCCATCCCCCCCCAGGCGCTAACGGGAGGCACTAAACAACAGAATTTCTCCCCCATTTTGTCTGCTATTTTAACAGTGGCATTACCCGAAGGGAAACACCTCCATTAAAACAAAATGATTTCATACAAATGTGCTGAAACACAAATATTGTACAGTGTAATTTCTAAGCTAATTTTCAAGCTTGGCCATTGTTGGGAATAATCAAATCATTATTCAATGCTCCACAATTGCAAGCACAAATTATTTGCATAAAACAACTATATTTCTCCTAACTACACCACATTATACTTCAGTTATGACCAAAAGTCATCGACCTGAAACGTTAACTCTGTTTCTCTCTCCACGGATGCTGCCTGACCTGCTGAGTATTTCCAGCATTTCCTGTTTATATTTCGGCAGTGTTTTGATTTTGTATAGTATTTGAATGGTCGGGTCTGAATCTTGGTGAGGCTGTAGACATAGGTGGGAGAGGGCAGACTTCTGCGCACTATTGCCATTGTAAAACCCACCGAATTTCCCCATCCGACTGAAATCAATGGAATGAACAAAGGCCGGGTTCTACAATAGATCGGAGATTCACTCCGCCCAGAGGAAGCCCCACAAGCTTATCAGTAAACCATCTTATATCATTGCTTATGTTCCCTTAAGACATATGTTGCCATTGTCCGAGGAGCCGTGCTTTGAAAGATAATCTCACCATCATTACTCATTTTAAGAATAAAAGGATGCTCCCCTGAAGGCATAGACAAGTCCGCCACTGAGCCGTAGAGAGACCAAGGAAGGTCCAGTTTCAAGCCCTGATCTGTGCCAAGTTAACTGATTTTAGTCAGAGTAGCAATGTAGACGCTACAATTAGCTTCAAACTAACTAGTGGAGGGGCCTTGGCACGACGCACCCATCACGGGAACTAGCTGTCACTCAGTCTAGGCTCACATGCGAAGAATGACAAGTAGCAGAGACAAGTAGCTCAGTGTGAGCAACAGAAGTCACTCGGCAACTAGGCGGCCATGGTGGGATCCCAACATAGGAACAATGAAGGACGGGTAAAGACTCTCTGGTCCGTCCAACCTGTCCCACACAACTGCGAGACCATAGCCCAGGTTGAATCACGCTTTTAGGGTCAAAAGTGGGGGGCCAAAATGGGAGAACTATTCCAAAGAATTCGGATTAAATTTTGATTAAATCCAACATCCTTTCCCCCCCGTCTACAATTCTGGGTTTTTTTTTTGTTATGGATTTAAAAGAAAGCAAGTGTTGACTTCAGGGCAGGTGGCTGGAAGGAGCTGGTTAGCTCAACAGTGTGAGCCAATTGCCACGATGGTCATTTCCCCTTTGAGCGTTCCTATTGTTCATTTTAAACTCCAAATACAACCCTTCATACTCTTCTTCCTCTCTGGCTCCTCTGTGTTAAAATCAAGACTCATCGCACCATCTCATACTCTTAACTCATTTTAATCCAAGCACTTCAGAACTCTGGAACTCCTTACCTTACTCAGTCATCAATTGCCTCTACAATCTACACACTTTTAAAGCCCGGGTTTGGCGGCAGTTAATCACCAGATCCAGACATTTCGGGCTGGATTTTCATTGACCTGTGGAGGCGGGTTTGGAGGCATGTGGGGGGTTAAAATTGCGAAAACTGGTGGGCAGGCACAAGTCCGCCTCCATCCCGCCTCCACGCAATTTTCATTAAATCGTGTCTGCTGGTCCCGACTCCGTCCCGCCTCTAAGAGGCGGGATAGGCTGTTAAGGCCCTTAACAAGCACTAAATTGCCTCTATAATGCCATTTTGAAAGGCCTTTGTGATTTTAACCCTTGAGATCTACGTGAAGCACGCCTGTTCTGAAACACGATTGTGAAACCTGGCGGGAGCACATTTGGATAGCTGACTATCAGCTACAGGTCCACTATTACAACGGAGATGTGATGAAGGTAGTAGTAGTATTAAGTCTGAAAGTCGCCTCTGATGCTGCTGCATTGAAGGTCTTCAGAGACTGCCTGGCCTTTGCTGTGAGAGGACCTGGATGCAAAAAAAATTCTCTCTCTCTCTCTCTCTTGCTGCTACTCATTTTGCATCCAGGTCCTCTCACAGCAAAGGCCAGACAGTCTCTGACCTGCAATGCAGCAGCAATGATGACATCATCAGAGGTGACTTTCAGACTGAAACCACTAATTGGTTCATGGGTTCCCACATGCTGGAACTCAATTGCCCAATTAGGTGAAAATTGCATCAATCTCCCACATCCAACTGCAGTCGGGTGGATAACACGAAATGCGGATGACACGACCCCAACCCGCCCCAGTATCAAAATCCAGCCCTTCATGTCTTTTCAACCCTGATGGTGTTCTGCAACATGATCCATGGTCCTCTGCCTAAGTTTCCCGATAAACGAATTAAGATCAGTAGAAATATAACGATTTCCCCGTGGTGCTCCACAAATGATCTATTTTCACCTGTTCCTTCACACTGTCATGCACGTTCAGCTCCCAGACAATCTCCCACTTGTGTTAACAGGTCTGCTGAACAAATTAAACCATAAAAACCAACAGCAAAAAATACTAGGAGGGTGATAACTTTAACCTGCTGTTACCAGGGACCAGAAGGGTTTCACATCCGATTCAGACTATCTGTACAAAGGGAGCAAGCAAAGAGCTTATGTAACGCGGTTTCACTCTGGGAGTATCTCGTCAAAGAATGAGAACAGTGATAAAATGGGATGAGTATTATGACCGTTTCATGCAATGAAATTGAATTAGATTTTTTTTTGTTCAAAGATTAGAACTATTGACAGGCACATGTTCCTCTTTTGCCAGCAATGCTTAGTTCCATTCCACTAATCTCACTAGAGGGCGCCCTTGAGACTTGTCCAAGATTGACTACTTAATGAATGAGAGATGTCTTTCTACCCGTAACCAAGTAATACAACAGCGTGAGTTATGATTTAATCAATGAAAATTGTGAATTGAAATATTTAAGCATTATACACACGGGTTCTGCCGGATAATCGTTTTGCAAACAAAGCCTTCAAACAGGAGGAAAATGGTGCTGATTCTGATCCATTTACACGGGTTGTTTTGTGAAAAGTTTCTCAATTGAAGGAATTTAAGATTTCCACAAGCTGGATTGGCAGTCTGCCATGATGAAAAGAGCTTCAGCATTGTACGATACCCTATCTGGATACATTCTATTCAGGGCAAGTTGTACTTGACTTACTGCACTTAAGTGTAATACATGGTAATTGCGATGCTACATTGAGCGAGTCGGCTAGATTGCCTTGAAATTACTCCTGCAAGAAAGATTCATCAAAAATAATTAGACATGTAGCACAGGTAATATAAATAACATTATGTTTGAAGAAATGTGCTATGACCTTCCGACTGACATATGAGTTGTGCATTTTCTCAATTGTTTAAGACTCAGATGCTGGTCTACAGAGGAAGTTTCTCAGTGTCTGAACTTGAGTAGTCCTCACCCACACCAAGGGATTTGTTAAAATTATCAAATTTGAGACCGGTAGCTCAGTGTGAGCAACAGAAGTCACTCTCCAACTGGGCGGACATGGTGGGATACCAACATAGGAAACAATGACGGACAGGTAACGAACCTCTGGTCCATCCAGCCTGTCTCGTACAATTGTGATCACCTCGTGTATCACCAATATTTACACACTCTCCACCCCACCCGAAACCACGTGATCTCCTGGGAGAGGTGAAAAACCAAATAGAAAACCCAGGCCAAATAAATCTGGGAAATTCCTCTCCGACCCATCTAGGCGATGGAAACTAGTCCAGGAGAGCACTCTGGCCCTGAATTCCCTGCAGTACCTACCTTCTGTGTGAGGTGATCTCCACCCCGGCCAGAAACAGGTCCCGCTCTCGCCTGAAGGAACTCAGTGAATCGGCCTCCACCGTACGAGACGGCAGCCTGTTCCAGAGGCCGAATATTCTCTGGGAAAAGAACCACCTCCTGACAGCGAACCTAGGTCTGACCTTATACAAATTAAAATTGTGACCCCTGGTCCTCCCTAACCTATTTAATTGGAACAAACTGTCAACTGGAACACAATCGAGCCCCAGGCTGTCCGACTAACACCAATCACAATAATCTTCACTGATTCTTGCTTTGGTGGATGGGAGTGGAGGGGGTGGAGGGGGGAGGAAGAAAGGATGGAGGGATTGATTTATATAGCTCCACACTGCATCTTCAGGACATCCCAGTGAATTACAGGTGAAGTGTAATCACTGCTGTTATGTAGGCAAATACGATAGCCAAATTCTGCACATCGGAGTCCCACAAACAGAAAAACTGATGAAGATCAGTTATACTGTTCTTCATGGTGTTGGCCAGGACACAGGTCTAGCTCCCTGCTTTTCCTTTGAATATTGCGCTGGAACTTTTTTTAATTTTTTGCATCCACCCGAATGATCAGACAAGGTTCAACATTTCATCCAAAAGACGGCACTCCCTCAGTCCTGTATTGAAACGTCCGCCGAGATTCAGCGCTCAAGTCCTGGAGTGGGGCTTGAACATTGTATAAAGGAGAGAAAAAGTAGTAGTTTGCATTACCCAGCAGCAAGAATGTCTCCTGTAGGGTGACCATACAAGCGTCTTGATGTCATGTGGGGCAACACGGTGGCATAGTGGTTAGCACTGTTGCCTCACAGCGCCAGGGACCCGGGTTCGAATCCGGCCTCGGGTGACTGTCTGTGTGGAGTTTGCACATTCTCCCCGTGTCTGCGTGGGTTTCCTCCGGGTGCTCCGGTTTCCTCCCACAGTCCAAAGATGTGCAGGTTAGGTTGATTTGGCTATGATAAATTGACCCTTAGTGTTAGGGGGATTAAATAGGTGGGGTTACTGGGATATGTGTCAGTGCAGGCTCGATGGACAGAAATGGCCTCTATCTGCATTGTGGGATTCTGTGATTTGTGGAGAAGATATGTGAACATGTAGCAATCCAATGCACTATAATATAGGAATTTGGCAAATAGCGATGTAAACATTGGGGGAAAAATTCAGTATCGCCCCATTTGGGGCGCAATTATCGGCCGGGCGCAAAGATTAGTGCCTGGCGCTAATTATCGCCTCCGACTGCAAACTTGGCTTTTATCGCCCCTGGAGGTGATTGGAGCGCTAAATCAGGCGCTTCACACCTGTCTTAAGGCGCAAAGGCCGAGGAGCGAGGCGCTACCTCAGAACGCTGGCGAAGCTCATGTGATGTCAGTCAGCAATGGAACAGAGACACAATGGCGCCGGCCAGTTCTTAAAGGGGAGGGTTGATCTTGCTCTCCATCCACATCCTGCTCATTGCAGCCTTGAATCTCGGCCTGGAGAGACCTGTACATCAAATCTGCTGGAAAGAACAATGGAGAGAAACAGGGAAAGAGCTCAGAGTGCAGCCCCCACAGTCTCTTCTAAATAGATGCAAGGAAGGGCAAATCAAAATGAACCTGCAAAGTGCTGCTCAGTACCCAAAACTCCTTCACACAGCGTTGAATCTCTCCAGAAGTCTCTCTTTCTCTCTCAGAATGCGTGGTGCAAAAATGTCACCAACAAAAAAAGGCAGGAAATGTTCGCCTTTAAATAGCGCTCCCCCAGTCCCTTCCTGACTGCAAAACGCTCCCCTCAACCTGTCATTGCTAGCGGCAGGCGGTAAGGCAGGGGGCGCCACTCAATATCCGCTCTGGGGCGCTACCGGGGCGTTGCGCACTCGACTGACGTCACGATCTGCCGGCGCAGGAGATCGTGGCGGTAGTGTTTAGCGCCGCCGCAAAATGTCTAGTTAAATTCGCGAGCGGCACGAACTTCGCCGCGCCCGGGCGCTAGTTGCTTTGCGCCCCATTTGCGCCCTCTTAAGGTGCTAACGGGAGGCGCAACCAACTGAATTTTTTCCCCCATTGTGTTTGGAAGTGCAAACAGGGCAGTAGTGACATGAAAATCACACCCCTCCCACATGTTGCTCTATATATAGATAGATATATATAGAGATAGATAGAGAGAGGGAGGTTGAGAGAGCGAGACATAAAATTAGATAGATATAGACAGATATAGATAGATAGGCAATAGGATTTGCTTTAGTTTGAGGTGAGGTTACATTCATTATTGCTGTTACGTGTTTATTTGAAAAAAATTAGTTTCAACTACTGCCCATAATTCCTTCCTTTGTGGCAGCAGTTTGGTACAAAGCAACGAATGGTTTCCCGCAGTGTCAGAGCCTATTACCCTGTGACAGCACAAGTGAGCCAATCCCAACGTCTCTTTCTGCCAATTGAAACTGTTCAGTAACCATTGAAACGCTGCTTGTTTTTTTAATGATATTTATATTCTATGTATGCTTATATAATACGTTGGTCTGCATTAAATTCCATCTTCCAATTTTTCTGCCCAATTACAAATTCTATCCAACTCCTGCTAATTTCTGAGCTGTCTGCTTCGAGTCCAGTTCCCCATCTGCTTTGATATCGTCTGCGAATTGGATCATTTTGCAATATCGTAGGAAGTTTGTGTGATTGGGGAGGCAGGGGGGTAGGGAAAGGATTGAGGAGCAGTAGTCTGGATCTCATCCTTGTAAGTGTAGAGCTATCTGTGTATCTATTCCCCCTGGTACTGCAGTAGATGGATGTAGCATGTCGCATGTTGGCCACAAAGAATCGGGTCACATTCCATTTCAGTAAAAACAAAATTGGTCCTCTTACGTTTAAGGAACATCAACTAAGAGTATTTTCCCACATTACAGATATATTAGTAGATAATATACTGGAATTTAAATTGGTCTAAAATGAATTTAACATTAAACTGGCCTGAAACCACTGAGTGTGCCTTACATCTTTAGTAAAAAACAGAAAATGCTGGAGATACTCAGCAGGTCAGGCAGCATCTGTGAAAAGAGAAACAGAGTTAACGTTTCAGGTCGATGACCTTTCGTCAGAACTCTTACATCTTTAGTACCTTGCTGGAGCTCTGTGCCTTCCAGCAGGATTTGGAGGGTTTGAATTGAAACTTGTGTGTTCTACTAATTACTGTTAATACTCTACAAACAAGAACATATAAATGGGAGAACATTACTTATTTACTCCCTCTCCAAAGGCACTGACTCACTGCCGGGCTATGATTCCATAAACATGGATTTGTGTTCATGAGGTGCAGAGGCTGATTGCAGCCTGTTTTACCAGTGCACAGTGGACATTAACTAACTCAGGAATAACTAGGGATCAAACCCAGGACCTTCCTGGTCTATAGGGCTCAGCTACTCAATGTTTTAACGAGCTAAGCCACCGGGGAACTGCATTTTAATCCATATTGCAGAAAGTCTACAACAGTGAATTGTACCACTCTGGAGATATGAAACTCCAAGGGGCATGGGGGAGTAAAAGTGCAATTCGTCAACAATTTAATTATAGAATCTTAGAGCACTCAAGAAGGCCATTCGGCCCATCGTGCCTGTGCCAGCTCTTTGAAAGAGCTAAACAATTAGTCTCACTCCCCCTGCTCTTTCCCCACAGCCCTGCAATTTTCCACCCTTTGAGTATTTATCTAATTCCCCTTTGAAAGTTACTATTGAATCTGCCTCCACTACCCTTTCAGGCAGTGCATTCCAGATCACAATAACTCGCTGCGTAAAATAAATTCTCCTCATCTCACCTCTGGCTCTTTTGCCAATTACCTTAAATCTGTGTCCACCCTCCCACCAGTGGAAACAGTTTCTCCTTATTTACTCTATCAAAACCCTTCATGATTTTGAACACCTCTATTAAATCTCCCCTTAACCTTCGCTGCTCTAAGGAGAACAATTCCAGCTTCTCTAGTCTCTCTACATAACTGAAGTCGCTCATCTCTGGTATCATTCTGGTAAATCTCCTCTGTACCCTCCCCAAGGCCTTGACATCCTTCTTAAAGAATTGGTTCAGCATAACTTCCTTGCGTTTGTACTCTATGCTTCTATTTTAACAGCCTTCTCAACTTGTCCTGCTGCCTTCAAAGATTTCTGTATGCAAACCCCACGTCTCTCTGTTCCTGCACGCCCTTTAAAATTGTACCAATTAGTCTATATTGCCTCTCCTCATTCTTCCTTCCAAAATGCAATACCTCACACTTCTCTGCGTTAAATTACATCTGCCACATGTCTCCCATTTAACCAGACTGTCTACAACAACAACAACTTGCATTTATTAGCACCTTTAACGTAGTAAAATGTCTCAAGGCGCTTCACAGGAGCGTTATCAAACAAATTTGATACCAAGCCACAATAATCTCTCCTAATGAGATATTAGGGCAGGTGACCAAAAGCCTGGTCAAAGAGGTAGGTTTTAAGGAGCGTCTTAAAGGAGGAGAGAGAGGTAGTGAGGCGGAGAGGTTTAGGGAGGAAATTCCAGAGCTTGGGGCCCAGGCAGCTGAAGGTACGGCCGCCAATGGTGGAGCGATTAAAATCAGGGATGCACAAGAGGCCAGAACTGGAGGAGCGGAGAGATCTTGGAGGGTTGTAGGACTGGAGGAGGTTACAGAGATAGGGAGGGGTGAGGCCAGGGAGGGATTTGAAAACAAGGATGAGAATTTTAAAATTGAGGCATTGCTGGAGCGGGAGCCAATGTAGGTCAGCAAGCACAGGGGTGATGGGTGAACGGGACTTGGTGCGAGTTAGGATACGGGCAGCAGAGTTTTGGATGAGCTCAAGTTTATAGAGGGTGGAAAATGGGAGGCCGGCCAGAAGAGCGTTGGAATAGTCAAGTCTAGAGCTGACAAAGGCATGGATGAGGGTTTCAGCAATAATTTAACTGAGGCAGGGCAGAGTCAGGCGATGTTACGGAGGTGGAAATAGGCGGTGTTAGTGGTCGGAAGCTCATCTTCGGGTTAAATACGACACCAAGGTTGAGAATGGTCTGGTTCAAGCTCAGACACTTGCTGGGGAGAGGGATGGAGTTGGTGGCTAGGGAGTGGTTTCGGTTTTCTCAATATTTAGTTGGAGCAAATTTCTGCTCATCCAGTACTGGATGTTGGACAAGCAGTGAGACAAATTAGAGACAGTGGAGGGGTTGAGAGAGGTGGTGGTGAGGTAGAGCTGGGTGTCGTCAGTGTACATGTGGAAACTGACGCTGTGTTTTCGGATGATGTCGCCGAGAGGCAGCATGCAGATGAGAAATAGGAGGGGGGGCCAATGATAGATCCTCGGGGGACTCCAGGGCAATGTTCCCTCTAATTTTGTTTGGCGCCGGGGCTGCGCGGGCCATTCAAATTACCGCGCATGCGCGATTTTTATATTGAAAAGCCGGCATGCCGGCTGCACGGGTTCCCTGGAGTGCTGCAGCTTACAAGAAACATTGCTCCAGAGGTAACGGTGCGGGAGCGGGAAGAGAAGCCTTTGCAGATGATTCTCTGGCCACGACTGGGTAGATAAGAATGGAACCAGGCGAGTGCAATCTCAGCCAGCTGGATGACAGAGGGGAGCTGCTGGAGGAGGATGGTGTGGTCAACCGTGCCAAAGGCTGCAGACAGGTCAAGAAGGACGAGGAGGGATAGTGCGCCACGGTCACAGTCACATCGGATGTCGTTTGTTACTTTGATAAGGGCCATTTCAGTGCTGTGGCAGGGACAGAAACCTAATCCGTGTATATCCTGCTGAAGCCTGCTACTATCCCCCTACCTTAGCATTTTAAGATTAGTTATGATTAATCCACTGCATTTTTTTCCTTACAGGTTTTACTTGCACTCGGTAACCTATATAAAATATGTACATACTAATTAAACTGCAGCTTTCAAACAAATTAGGGCGGCAACTGAACTGTCACTGCCTGTAAATTATACACCGTAACTACACAACATCATAGCTGAACCCAGCGTCTGAATACCCAGACTATTGCACTGTCATCCTATTTTTAAGCCACATCTGGTTCATGGTGTACATTTTAAATTACCTTTGCCCCTCACAAAATTTTTTATTTTTTTTAAAGTGATAGGGTTATGAGTTATAACCTGATGGTAAAACAGTGGTAGAGGATTACATCAGTATTTGATTTTCCCATGAGACGGGCACATTTGGCAGACATTAAAGTCATCCAGCTTTAAGGACGGGGTGGGAAGGAAGAAAGGAGCATTTTTTTTTAAATATAGGATCATACAGCGCAGGAGGAGGCCATTCGGCCCATCGTGCCTGTGCCGGCTCTCTGCAAGAGCTGTCCAATTAGTCCCATTCTCCCCCATGCTTTTTCCCCAGAGCCCTGCAAACGTTTCCTTTCTATGTATACATCCAGTTTCCTTTTGAAAGTTAATATTGAATCTGCTTCCTTTCAGGCAGTGCGTTCCAGATCATAACATTCCAGAACATATATGATCATGGTTGGTGTAGGCGCTATCCGAGGACAGCTGACTAACGATCACACGGTTGTGTTAAATATTTACACCAGACACAGCCTTTCAAACTAAAAGATTACTGGCACAACTGGTAGACTTTTAAGTTGCGCTGTAATACCCTCACAAGATATAAATTGTCCTTTTAGAACTTGTAGACCAAAGAGTTTCTACTGCTTAGAGAATCCAGATGAAACAAATTCTAAATATTTATAGATTTAAAAAAACAGATCATGAAACATTTTGTAATACCCCCACAGCATGCCATGGAACAAACTGAAAGTCTTTCTAAATATTTATTACAGTTCTGAAAAAAAAAACCATAATGGGACCGCAGAGGAATTTCAAACATTCAATCGAGGAATTAACAGCACAGTTTGATATTTAGAACTCAAAATAATATGATTCTGATTCTCACTTTCAATAGATTTTTATTACGTCGAAGGAAACAGCTACTGGAGAGCTTCGAAATAAAAAGGAAATAGTTCAAGTTTCAACTCCTATTTTTCTATCCTCTTAGCAACCAGACCCTGTGGTAATTGTGCAATTTGATGGGTTATTCCTGGTGATTCTCACACACTTGAGCAGCCCTATCTAAGAATATTGTTAAGCTAATCAAGTATTAAATTAGCTTGCATTATTCTTAATGATTGGCTAGCAGCAATGCTGCTGTTTAAACATTATACCAAAATGCAAAAATTTGCAGTAAAGGTAGGAACAGAGATTGAACCATTCAGTATTCCTCTCCACCTCACAAGTACATGTCACTTGCCCTGAACTTTAATATCAGACTCAAGCCCATGAGCCCATCTGAAAATAAGTCAAAGCTTCAGAAGCCATGAGTAACTATTATCTTCATCTGCTTTAACACTAATAACAGAATTAACTTTGGGCAATTCTAACCATTTCCCATTGAATTACAAAGCTTAACATGGGCAAAGGTTATTCAGTCCATCAAGTCTGCTTCTTCTACAGATCTAGCATAACCATGTCATTCATGGACCTCTTGAATCTCTATAGCCTCTTCTTGACCATCCCCTTTCTCCCCTTATCGGAAATAATGTCGCCCAAGAGACGCCACGGATTTACAAGCAATAATTGCCCTCTAATTGACCTCAATTAGATTTCAATTTAGACCACTTCCCCCAGAGGGATACATGCGCACCAGCCTTAAAGGGACAGGGCAGGTTAAACAGCTCCGTCTCAGTCTCAGGATAGGGGGTCGGCCATTTAGGACTGAGATGAGGAGAAATTTCTTCACTCAGAGGGTGGTGAATCTTTGGAATTCTCTACCCCAGAGGGCTGTGAAGGCTCAGTCGTTGAGTATATTCAAGACAGAGATCGATAGATTCTTGGACACAAATGGAATCAAGGGATACGGGGATCGGGCAGGGAAGTGGAGTTGAGGTTGAAGATCAGCCATGATCTTCTTGAATGGCGGAGCAGGCACGAGGGGCCGTGTGGCCAACTCCTGCTCCCAATTCTTATGTTCTCAGCAGCTAAACACTACGGGCTAGAATTTCTGCAGAGTTCTCCCGATTTCCCGCCGTAACTTTGGCTCGAGATTGTCGTAAACCCTGCAGTCACGGCGTAGATGGCCATTTGCACGGTTGCACCAGGGTTCCTGCTAAACTCCGGTTGAAATCGGGAGAATCCCGCTGAAATCCCAGGCACACAATCGTGTTGCAGATCCCAGCCTGCCCATGAGCAACATCACAGGAGGTCATTTAGTTCTGTGTAAAGCTTGCACAAATCTCCTTTTACAAGTATTAACACGTCTAACTAGATCAGGCAAATTATTTGCTGTGGCCCAATTCCCTTTCCCCAGCTGTCAAACTATGAATCTGGTAATTGCCTTTCAGATGTGAAATATCTGTTTAGCTATTTCTTTGTTCCATTCAGGAGATCCTCAATTTACAGAGAATGCCTGTTCACATGGGCAAAAAATGGATCACACATTCTAACCACATGAAGATTATTCCTGGCTTTAGAAGTCCGGCTGCCTTGAAAAACAGATTGAAAACCCCACACCTGATTAAAATATTTTGGTGGGCTATCAGTTTTGATGTGTAGGTAGCCAAACTAGCATAAGTTTCAGTTATTAGCAAACTCACGTCTAAAGATGAAATTCTTATTATTCTAGCATGTTCTCCGACACACTCATGGCCACTTCCCTCCACGATGGAACCCAGATGCCTCCTCACCACCAGAAATCCACGACAGACACCTTCATATAACACGACCAGAGAAAACCCATTCCGGCTATTTTTGGCCATTGTACTTGTGGAAGGAATTGAGAGCCATGGAGAAAGAGTGCGGAAGGGATTCACTCAGATAAAACCAGGGACGAGAGGCTTCAGTTATGAGCAGAGACTAGAGGAACCGGAAATCTTTTCTTTAGAACAGAGAAGGTTGAGCAGGTCCGATTTTAATCGCTCAACCATTGGCGGCCGTGCTTTCAGCTGCCAAGGCCCTAAGCTCTGGAATTCCCTCCCAAGCCTTTCCGCCTCTCTACCTCTCTCTCCTCCTTTAAACCATCTGCCCCAATATCTCCTTATGCGGCTCAGTGTCAAATTTGAGAGGGCAGACGAGGCCTCAGTTTAACGTCTCATCCGAAAGACGGCACCTCCGACAGTGCAGCACTCCCTCAGCACTGCATTGGAGTGTCGGCCTAGATTTCATGCTCAAGTTTCTGGAGTGGGACCACTTAGCCACGGCTGGTCTGCCAGCTGCACATTACACTTTATCGGTAGCTGTCCGAGACCAGTACCTACAGTTTAATACCACTGTAATTCTCAGCCCCAGGTTTTACAGTTCGAAAGAACTACCGTCGACTGCTACTTCTACACCACATTTTACAGTTACCCAAATGCTCTGATCTGGATTACTTAGAATTTGTGATTGCTTTTCGGTTACCTGCACACACTGCCAACATACATACATACATGTAGCACACATAACTCTGCCCGCTTCTGTCTTGTGATTACGATTCATCAACTAGGCTTAATTTTTCAGTCTGAGTACTAGGAAGCAATATCAAGATGACATCCAGCCCTTCAACTCCATCCCTGGGTTTTACAACAACTTGCACAATTCGAGCTATTCCATGAAAGCAGTGCAGTGGATTCAAGAGACACCTAGAGCACTAACCGGGCTCGGGAGAACCCAGTCAGAAATCTGAATAAGGCAGTGTTTGTAAAAGTAATGGCGCTTCATTCATTTCCACTCAGGAGAAAAGACAACAAAATGCTTTACTAAGTCATGAATGATGCCAAAACCTGACTGAAATGATTGCCTAGGTTGTAACTCTTTAAAGAAGACAGATTTCTAAATAGTGTAAGCTGCCTTGCCTCACAAAGGAATAGTCGCTCAAAGTAATTAACAAACTCATGCATAAATCATAGAATCATAGAAGTTTATGGCACAGTAGGAGGCCATTCGGCCCATCGTGTCTGTGCCGGCCGGAAAAGAGCCTAATCCCACTTTCCAGCTCTTGGTGCGTAGGTTACGACACTTCAAGTGAATATCAAGTGTCACTACAAAGCCCATCAGTTGAGGATAAGGCTGTCCTCTGTATAGGATGCCGAGTTCTGTAGGTTCATCTGCATTGGCCAGACAAGTTAAAGGGACAGTGTCCTCATGAAATAGTGTTTGGCAAAACCTTTTTGGTTGGAAACATAAACTAGCCAGAGGGACCGTGCATCACTTTTGCCACAGTAATTGGTCCGTGTGAGTAATATGTTTCAATGTGTCCATATATTGGCAACCTCTTTTTTTTTAAACATTAAGTGCACATTCCCCAGTAAAGTCCTTTAAGGAGGAACTTGACATTTTTCTGAGGGAGGAGCACGTTGGGGTGGGCTGGGAGCATGTGGGTTACTTGTGTTCACCTAGTGTCACAACATGGGTAACAACGGCTACCTGGAGCTTTCTTGATTGTTTTATGGAGTCAGGGGATGGTGGAATTTCCCAGAAATTTTCCTTTAATTGGCCAGGTTTTTTTTTTCCTTTTCCCAAGACTTGGTAATACTGCTGGTCGGGGAGAGTGGTGTACAAGGCTGCATTGTCCAGTGGGCAGGGTCACCGTTGACAGACCTTTTCTCACCATTTCTTTTACTGTATATTTGCAAGCCACGTAGAAACATAGTTTGGAACTAGGAGTCTACTTCTCCAGGTGAACATCTGAGATCCTGAACTATGCCGAGGGGTCTGAAAGATACAATCCCACTAAACAACACCAACAACAACTTGTATTTATATAGCGCCTTTAACGTAGTAAAACGTCCCAAGGCGCCTCACAGGAGTGTTGTATGACAAAGAATTTGACACCGAGCCACTTAAGGATAAATTAGGGCAGGTGACTAAAAGTTTGGTCAAAGAGATAGGTTTTAAGGAGCATCTTAAAGGAGGAAAGAGAGGTAGCGAGGTGGAGAGGTTTAGGCAGGGAATTCCAGAGCTTAGGGCCCAGGCAACAGAAGGCACGGCCACCAATGGTTGAGCGATTATAATCAGGGATGCTCAAGAGGGCAGAATTAGAGGAGCGCAGATATCTCGGGGGTGGGGGGGGGGGTTGTGGGGTTGGAGGAGATTACAGAGATGGGGAGGGACGAGGCCATGGAGGGATTTGAAAACAAGGATGAGAATTTTGAAATCGAGGCGCTGCTTAACCGGGAGCCAATGTAGGTCAGCGAGCACAGGGGAGATGGGCGAATGGGACTTGGTGCGGGTTAGGACACTTCAAACTTAGGGAGGTCATTTCCGCTGGGGTTCTCCCGATTATCTGCCGTAACTTTGGCAGAAGAGCCACGGAAACCCTGGAAAAATGGTGTAAACAACGAAAGACTTGCATTTATATAGCGCCTTTCACCACCCACGATGCCCCGAAGCGCTTTACAGCCAATGAAGTATTTTTGAAGTGTAGTCACTGTTGTAATGTAGGAAACGGGGCAGCCAATTTGAGCACAGCAAGCTCCCACAAACAGAAATAAGATGATGACCAGGTCATCTGTTTTTCAGTGAGTTTGGTTGAGGGATATATATTGGCCAGGACACCAGGGAGAACTCTAATATTCTTTTAATAGTGCCATGGGATCTTTCTACATCTACCTGAGAGGGAAGACGGGGCTTCTGTTTAACGTCACATCTGAAAGACGGCACTTCCGATAGTGCAGCACTCCCTCAGCACTGCACTGGAGTGTCAGCCTGGATCTTGTGCTCAAGACTCAGAGTGGGACCACTGAGCCATGGCTAACACCAGGCTAGATGACTGGGTGACTAGTATAATAGAGATGCATGGTAGTCAAATGACTCTGGATAAATGAACTAGGTTAGAGTAGATTTTGTGAGGCCCCATGCCACCAGCTGTGTGCGGGGCCTCGAAAGTTTTTCCTCAGAGTTAGCAGCATGCACTCTCAGGCCAAGTGTAAAACAAAGCTCTCTTTACCCTGCATACAACATACTTAACTCCAAATTTAACAGTGCACCCTCTATTGTATCAGGAACTTTTCCACTTCCGTAGCAGTCATCCTGTATAACAATATAACAACCAGGATCGCACAATCTAATTAATTCTACGTGAAGCACTTTCAAAACATTTCTCAGATTTTTCTCTCTTTCTTTTCTCTCTCTCTCCCTCTTTATCTTTTCACTCTCCTCTTGCGCTCGCCCCTCGCGTTCTCCTTCCCCTCTTCCCCCTCTCTCCTCGCTCTATCCCTCTCACTCCTTTCTCTCTCCCTCTCCTTTCTCTCCTCTCTCTCTCTCTCCCTCTCCCTCCTTCCTCCCTCTCTCTCTCTTCTCTCCCTCCTCTCTCTCTTCTCCCTCTCCCTTCCCTCGCTCGCTCTCCTTTCTCCTGCTCCCTCTCCTTTCTCTCTCTCTCTCGCTCCCCTTTCTCTTTCTTTCTCCCTTTCCTCTCTCTCTCCCCTTTCTCTTTCCTTCTCCCTTTCCTCTCTCTCCCCCTTTCTCTCTCTGCCCCTTTCTCTCTCTCTCCCCCCTTTCTCTCTCTCTCTCTCCCCCTTTCTCTCTCTTCCCCTCAAAAGTTGTCTATTTTCTGTCAATTTGTGGGTGGTGTGGTAGTAAGGTGCCAAGTTTACTAGAAACTGTTTAAGCTCAATTTAGATTCGACGGTTACACATACAATTTAGGGAAAAGCCAAAGTGCAAAAGATGAAATGATAATGTTCTCACCCACTGCCTGCCCAGTTTCCTTATGTTGCAAATTATATATGGTCTGTGGAGAGGAACAGCTGTAATGATATAAATGGCCATTTCTATTTTTATACAAGCATAGAATTCCTATGGTCCAAATCACTTTCCATGCAGTTCTATTGTGTAGTTATCTTGATACACTTAAAAATTCCAATAGCATTTAAATGCAAATTCTTGATTTGGGCGTAATCATACCATCAAACTGTACCAAGAAATGGGAACCCATTGTACAGGTCTAATCACCTTTATGTAAAAATAAGTGTTTCTTGTTATATTTGTTTGTACTGAAAGGATGAATCACTGGGATGTGGTGCAAAGATTATAAATTGATTGCTTTTATCTGCAGTTTATAGAAATCTTGACGCAAGGATAATCTGTCTGAGCATAATGGCCCAAAAACTGCTGTCAAAATAACGGCGAGGCTAAAAGGGCTCGCTATTATTTATGTGCAAATCACACAGCAATTTCAGGCGAGGGCAGATGCGGCGCTCCGTTGTTAGCTTTGCGAAAATGGCATCTCACTGTCTGGTTCACCACTGAAATGCATGAATGCCGTGAAGTTCCTGTACTTGTGCAGTAGATACAGAGTATACTCGCCACAGAAAGTTAAGTCAAGTCAATTCAAGTCTAAGTACCCTTTTAACAACGTGATAAGTGTTCATTACTGCTCGTCAACCTCTCTGGCACTGAAAATTAACTATTACAAGTGCGGAGTCTCGTTCTTTCTGGTTTTAATTGTTGTTGGAGATTTTTTTTTTTCTTGCTGTCTCTTTTTTCTCTCTCTCTTAATCGAATCTTTCTTTCCCTCTCTTTATTTCTCCTTCTGATTTGACATTGAACTCACCCACTGTAATTTATACTGCCTTGTTCAGACCTTGCGCTGTTAATTTCACAATCCTTCAATCTGATTGGTTAAGGAGATACACACTTCTTGCCCTGTTCACTCAGGTCCCAGATGCCCTGTAGAGGGTGCTGCGCCGTTTCCATCTCCCACTTCCACCATCTTGTGGGGCAAAATATCGCCGACATTAAACGGGCAAGGGCATGTCTAACTAACATCAGGTGCCATTCGTTGGCCTGGCACAGCCATTTTTGGACCAATATCTATTTGGAAACTAGTTACGCATTTAATGGCAACCAAGAGTTTATTGTCTGATCCTACTTTTATGTGCAAAGAATCCTGGTTTTTGGGAGGGGCAAAATAACACAACTTACAATGTGGTCATGAAGAAAATGTTATTGTGATATTAAACACTTGAAATCATAGAAAGTGACCATTCAGCCCATTGCACCTGTGCTAGCGATAGTTCTTCAACTAGAACTATCCACTCTAATGCCATTTCCCTTCCCTACCCCGCTATCCTTTTATATTCTTACTTTCCAAATACCTTTTAAAATAGCCAATTGCCTTTTCAATTTTGCTATAGCATTTACTTTCCAATTCGCTCCAAATATTTGGGTGAATTCTTAATTTTCTGCGTGAAAATATAACTTTTCACTGCCATTAAAAGAAAAAGAAAGACTTGCATTTATATAGCGCCTTTCACGACCTCAGGACGTCCCAAAGCGCATTACAGCCAATGACGTACTTTTTGACGTGTAGTCACTGTTGTAATGTTGGGAAACGCGGCAGCCAACTTTGCACAAAGTAAACTCCCACAAACAGCAGTGACCAAATCATCTGTTTTAGTTATGTTGGTTGAGGAATTAATATTGGCCAGGACACCGGGAGAACTCCCCTGCTCTTTTCGAAATAGTGCCATGGGATCTTTTACGTCCACCCGAGAGGGCAGACGTAATCTAACTTCTCATCCGAAAAACGACAGCTCTGACAATGCAACGGAAGCTCTCCCAGTACTGCACTGGCGTGTCAGCCTAGACTATGTGCTCGTCAAAACCTCATCCAAAAGACAGATAATAAAAATGTGTTACAAGGTATCTTCATGATGCATTAAATGAAACGTAGTCGTTTCCTAGAACCATGTACATATGAAAAAATCTGATGGCATAAGAGAGCATGGCAAGCTGCCCCAACCTCCATCACAATTTCTAATTAAAAACATTGCCATGATAAATTATGATGCTTGTTTCTTTGGAATCACTGATTTATTTACTGACATGTATTGCAGTCTTATTAATGTAATATTTAATAAGTATATATTTTTGTCTGAACATTTGTTTTCTCTGTAACCTGTCCCTCTTTTTCAATGTCTATGTTTTCATGCCTGTTTAATGGGTTTAGTTCCCATTGCATGGTATTTTTAGTGCAGCATGATTGTGATTGTATTTGTTCTGTGCTATTTCAATGTACAAGTTAACCCAATCAAAATAAACATCTTTTAAGTAGTTGGGTTAAATAACATAGAAAGGAATTTAGGGCAATGTCTTAACGAGTGTGCTAAAAATAGATGAAATCCATAAACTATCAAAAGGTAACAGTGCACTTCAAGGCAGAAGACTTTGGGGGAAAAATTCGGTGACGCCCCCTTTGGGGCGCTAACTTCGCCGGGGCGCTACTTTTAGCGCCCTGAATAAGTTAGCACCCCAGCGCCGTAAATTCAGTGGTAGTGCCTCAAGCAGGAGGCGGGGCGCCACTGGATACGCTCCTCCTCCCTCTTGGGGCGCTAATATTCAATATCACGGCGCAACGTACAACAGCGCCATGCGCATCGGCATGTAGCACCGCGGTACTGCAGGCCTCCCGCCCCTGATTAAAGGGTGGGGCCTAGCACAGCGCGCACCGGGGCCCTGCTGGACCACCAGGGAGCGGGGTGCCGAGAAAGCAGCCCAGCACGCAAGAGGAGTGCCGGGCTGAGCGATTGCGGCTGGCACCCCGCACGAAGAAGCGGAAGGCGGCAGGTGCTGGCAGGCGGCCCAAAGAAAATGGCCACCCAGCACCTGCCCTTTAAGTAGCGCCGCCGCGGCCGCAAAAACACCACCCTGACCCTGTCGGACATATCGTCCGGCGATAGGTCAGGGGGCGCGACCGAAGTTTGCGGCAGGGGCACCGCGCTCGGCAATGACGTCATCATCGGAAGCGCAGCACCGCGGGGCACTACCGGCTACCGCCGCCGCTAACTTCCCGCTGAATTTCGTGGGGGGCATTAGCGGCACCGTGCCCGGGTGCTAGGGGCGCCAACGGGAGGCGCAAAGCAACCCAATTTTTCCCCCTAGGAATTCCCTTTTTCTGCAAGTGCTTCATGTACTTTTACTAAAGTACTTTGCCTGTTTCGCACACTGGGCATTAACCCAGTTTGTTACGAGTTTGTATGGGACCAGCACTGGTGAAAAATATACACCTTTGTGACTAACTTCATTGCGAGTGGTCTAAGGAATTAAAGTTCTGATGAAAGGTCATCGACCTGAAATGTTAATTCTATTTCTCTCGCCACGGATGCTGCCTGACCTGCAGAGTGATTCCAGTATGTTCTGCTTCTATTGCAGATTTTCAGCATCCACAATATTTTGCCTTTGACACACTAGAACATAAGAAATAGGAGCAGGAGTAGGGCCACTCGGCCCTTCGAGCCTGCTCCGCCATTCAATTAGATCATGGCTGATCTTCTACCTCAACTCCACCTTCCCGCACTATCCCCGCACTATTGTCTGCTTCAAAGGCTTTCCCCGACAACCTATTCCACAATTTTAATTCTTTGGTTGGAAAAAGCTCTGCTTGACTTCACTTCTTCCTCGTAACGCCTTAGCTTCCCTCCCCTGCAATTTGAACCCTTCACTATAGTGAGCAATGTTCCTGAATTTATGTTGTCAAGTTTCTTCATAATCTTAAAAAACTTCAAATTGGACCAAATTGAAATCACCTCTTCCCCAAAGGAAATGAGCTCAACTTCCTTAACTTTTCCACATAACTTAAATTCCTGATACAACTTGGGCTGTAGTTCTGTCATTACTGTAGCTTACCACAACTGTGCAAAGGAGTTTAGTTTCCCACTGATGCTAAAATGGTAGTGTAGGTAGGGAGCCAATAGACATGACAACAGCGAGTACACTTAAAATGCACTTCATTGGCTGTAAAGCGCTTTGGGACGTCCTGAGGTCATGAAAGGCGCGATATAAAGCGCAAGACTTTATTTTTGCTTTTAGTCAAAGCAGTCAGTCGCAGGAAGTCTCAGGCTGTTTTGCTGTGGATTCAGGTGGGGCCTTAGTTCATCATTTGTAGCATTGGTGTGAAGCAAAACCACTTTGTATTGATGCTACACGTGTAGTGTGACTGGAGCCTCACGCGCTGGGAGCTCTGTTCATCAGTTACTCGGGACATCCAGAGTTACTTGATATTTATCAGCTCTCCGAAGGGCGTTTTCTTCCAGCATTTGGATTTTCCGATTGAATTCAAACTTAATGGAGTTTCGCTGACTATCTCCCAGTTTCGATTATTGACTTATCTTGGGAGAGGGTGGCAAAACGTTTGAGGACAATATGCTGGAGAAACCTTGGTTTCCTTTTGTACCAGGGTGAGGAGTAGCAATCCACCAAAAAAAGCACCACCGCAGTAGAACTGTTCTTGTTGGAATCGGAGAATTACTGCTGAAATAATATATGAGTTCAACAGAGACTTGAATATCACTCTGCTTGGCAGCTACATAAGAACTGATGCAAAGAGACAGGGAGGTGCGCACCAGCACTCTCGCTACATTAAGCGTGCAAATGGAATTTGGACTTGTGTTCACTAAAGTATGGCAATTTGCATAAACAGGGCCTGAACATCATTGCTGCAGATTATGAGTGAAGCTGAATGACCAGGCTGAAGTATAGAATGTTTAAAAAGAAAACTACATGAAAAACCCCATCAGAGATCGAGTACTAGGAGGCAGCCGAGACCTGAAGGAACAGGCCCTTAAAATTGAACTCTGAAATATAAACCTAAGGAAGGATGGCCTATTGAATGACTTGAGGTGATCCAAAACTCGGCCTGCCCGTGTCCTAACTCGCACCAAGTCCCGTTCGCCCATCAGCCCTGTGCTCGCTGACCTACATTGGCTCCCGGTTAAGCAGCGCCTCGATTTCAAAATTCTCATCCTTGTTTTCAAAGCCTTCCATGGCCTCGCCCCTCCCTATCTCTGTAATCTCCTCAGCCCCACAACCCCCCGAGATATCTGCGCTCCTCTAATTCTGCCCTCCTGAGCATCCCTGATTATAATCATTCAACCATTGGTGGCCGTGCCTTCTGTTGCCTGGGCCCTAAGCTCTGGAATTCCCGGCCTAAACCTCTCCGCCGCTCTACCTCACTTTCCTCCTTTAAGACGCTCCTTAAAACCTACATCTTTGACCAAGCTTTTGATCATCTGCCCTAATTTTTCCTTATGTGGCTCGGTGTCAATTTTGTTTTCTTTCTTATAACGCTCCTCTGCAGCGCCTTGGGATGTTTTACTACGTTAAAGGCGCTATATAAATACAAGTTGTTGTTGTTGACTATGAGACATTGGAGTAGAAATTGGTCCTTGATGCGCCCGTTTTACCATCGGGCCTGCCATATTGGTAAAGGCATCCCGGACGACCACCTAAATCATGCATTGGACTCCTTGGTATGTTAATGAAGGGGTTAATGCCAGTTTTATGGCCCCTCTGCAAGTTGGGCTGCCGAGTGGCGCAGGCATTGGGCCTGCTCCACTCAAGTTTCCTGTCGCAGATGCAGCCTCGCAAGCGGCCACCTCAACAAGGAGGAGCAGAGTTGCTCCTTCCGCCTCTACAGCACTCTCCAGAGCCGTCAATTCTAAACTGTATCAACGGCAAGTGTGGAAAAAGCTACCTCAGTCATGTTTTGGCTGTGACAATCCAGAGCTTATAATCATGTTGCTTCGTTCCCTCATCTCGGTTTAGCGCTCATTCAGTATTTACCCCCATTAAGCCCCTTCATGTGTTCAAAAACTTAAACCGTCCCTTTGTATTCCAGTGAAAAATGACCGGTCTCCTTTTCTTCACAGTTCAATGATATCTAATCTAGAATCATCCTCGCTGTGCTCTTTTCAAATCCTTTCCCACTGCCTCTATCTTTCACTGAGCATCAACATCACTTCCTTGTATTTATATTCTGTGGAGCGACTTGGATGCCCAAACATTCAATTAGCTGAAGCAACGTGATGATGCTATCAGTGTCTGGTCAAGTACCTGCTCCCAATTAATACGCTTCACCCTCGGTTTCTCAACATCAAACATTACCTACCATCCATTTAGCTCGTTGCAAGTCTTGCGTTGAAGCATATCCCTTTTGTCAAAATTTTGTGCTGTTCCACACAACTTGACATCACCTGTAGCCACAGCCACTCTGGTTACCATATCGCCACTGAATAATCTGGAGATCCCAGGAAGCATTTCACGCTTCAATAACAAAATAATTCTCGTGTAGTGTTAACATTTCTTTTTTAACTTTACTGTAAGTTGAGATTTAACTTGCTTATTTTTTGAGCAATAATGCACAGCTCCCTTCACAATAAACAGAATGACAGGAGCATTTTTTTTTAGCTTTAATCATCTGATTCCTTTGTAATTTTTGTGTGTATTGGAGAAGTATATCAGCGCTAGGAACAATACACTTTCCTACCTTTGGTCCCACAGTGTCAGGCTCAAGCATGACCAGATGCAGAGTGAAGCTCCCTGTACACTACCTCAACCTTAGACTGATATATTGAAGGGCAGATGCAGAATAAAGCTTCCACTAGTCTGCCCGATAATATAACTTAATCTACCCTCTGGTCAGCCGAACGTAGAGGGCAATAGCGCAGCAACAGGCCATTCAGCCCATCAAGTTAGATGGTAGGCCTTTCAGGAGTGAAATTAGGAAACACTTCTACATGCAAAAGGGTGGTAGAAGTTTGGAACTCTCTTCCATAATCAGCAGTCGATGCTAGGTCAATTGTTAATTTTAAATCGGAGATTGCTAGATTTTTGTTAAACAAAGGTATTAAGGGATACGGGCCAAAGGCGGGTATATGGAGTTAGGTCGCAGATCAGCCATGATCTCATTGAATGGTGGAGCAGGCTCGTGGGGCTGAATGGCCTCCTCCTGTTCCTAAGTCTGTGTTGGAGATTTTCTCCACAAGAACCACCTGGTCGAATCCCACTCTCCTGTTGCTCCCACACCCTTTAATATTCTTCTTTATCAAGCAATTATACAATTCTCTTTTGAAAGAATCGATGGACTGCACTTCATTAATTGTTCATAGCAGAGTATTCCACGAACTAGCCTCTGTGTGAGGAATTTTCTTTCTAAACTCCCCTTTAATTCGTTTTGTCGATTACTTTAAATTTGTGTCCTCGCATTACTTTCTCGCTCACCTGTGAAAGTAATCTATCACGACTGAACATAATAAGCCGCACTATAATCCTTTGGTGCTCCTGGTTCCCTCCCCTGGGAACGTCGTCTGAATTTCCACAGAGCAGAACTGTGTCCAGCACCAGGATTGTAACGTGGTGTTGGAGCCTGTGATGGTGAAATTCAGGTCGTAGTAATAATGTGGAAAATTCCTGGAACTCAAACCACGTAACGTTTAGCGTGAAATGTATCAGAAACAGCGGTGATGTTGGAGAAATGGGAAACTGCAGGCAACTTAACCCGTCCCACCATCATTTGGAAACTTTGGAATACTCGATCTGTGCAGCTACATTGCCCGAGCGATCAGGGTTTCCTGCTACAACAAACCAGGGCACGTCCTTCAGTGACTTGGCAGAAAAGATCTCCCTCAAATGTTTCCTGTGATCACAGAGAACACTGCAACCTCCGATTATCGATCTATTGGCTTCAAACAAACCTCCGCCTTCTGAGCCTTTGAAGCAGATACCGTCCCACACCAAGGTTCTGTACCGACGCTGGTGAACTGTGACCCCACTCCTGAAGGTTGCTTATTTTGGGGGACATTTAAAGTAATTGGTAAAAGGATTAGCGGGGAGTTGAGAGAATTTTTTTCACTCTGGGTGGTGGGGGTCTGGAACTCACTGCCAGAAAGGGTGGTAGAAGCAGAAACCCTAATCACATTTAAAAAGTGCTTGGATATGCACTTGAAGTGTCGTGGCCTAAAAGACTACGGACCAAGAGCTGCAAAGTGTGATTCGGCTCGATTGTTCTTTTTTGGCCGGCACAGACACGATGGCCTAAGGACCTCCTTCTGTGCTGTAAGTTTCTATGGCCAGAATTTTTCGGGACCCCACTGTCAACGCGCCTTTCCCGTGTGTGACCTCCGATCTGACCTGACCCACAGAGGCGGGCGACTCAATTAAACCAATTATTGGGTTGTTGACAGACCCTTAATAATGCTTTTAACCTTACCTTTTAACTCTAAATGCTCGCCCACGCTGCTTGGGGACCACGCCTGTGAACCTGAGGCAGGAGTTGAATGGCCATTGCTCCAGCTGATTACTTGACAGCTTCAAATGTACAGTAAAAGCTCCCATCTGATAGATCATCACTTTCCTCAGCCACAAGCTGTTTCTCAGTCCATTTCCAGCACAGATTCAGCAAGCTTTCCACTCTCCATCCACTCTTACCTCATTGAAGAACTCTCTCACCATTGACAGACTGCTTCTGTCATCTCTACTTCACCTGCCATCAACATGGGTGCCCTTTATACTGTCTCACCTTGGACCTCAGAATCCCACCACAATCAGCCCCAACACCAGCAGCACCAACATCAACACCAACCTTCTCAGCAACCAACTGATGCTGCACAGGACACAGGGCATCAGCATCCGACCACATTACTGACCGGGAAGCCAGGGATGGCCTCACCATGGCCAGATTTACTTCACTTGACGCTGTACACCCTGGCTGTCACATGACGTGCCAGGTTGCCACCACCCCACACCAGCACCATAAAGCATCCTTACAATGTCCAAGCCATTCCTTTCACACTCATCACCATTGCAGGGGGTACCGTTATGTCTACCATTCACTGCAACTCACTAAGCCACTTCCAAAGGTGCACACAAATCTGTCCAAGAACACAAAGTGTTGAAAATAAAGGTTTCAATGTTTGACACCACATTAACAGAAACTTTACATGAACATTGGATAAAACACCCAAGTGCCTACCCTTGTTGTTAGTTGGTATTATTGCACTAGGTGAGTGTGAGTGTGAGGGGTGGCTAGTGAGATGGGGATGTGATAATGTAGATAGAGAGGGATGGGTGGAGGTGCAAGGTAAGTTGGTGTGAGTAAGGATGTGCAGGAGTAGGGTAGGGAAGGCAGAGTGATGGGGATGTGAGGTTGAGTGTGGCTTTGTATTAACGTTTTGTGATCTAATGAGATCATTGAAAGGCTTGCGCCACTGCACCCAGGTCCTCCTGACCACATTCCTGCTTGTGCCCTCCTGTGTAATGTGCAACCAGGTTGTTTTGTTCTCCTGGTCCCTTCCGCCCATGGGAAGGGAAGAGAACCTCACTATGTGCTGTGAGTCTCTCTATAAGCATATGGAGGGAGTCATGGGAGAACCTGGGTGCAGCCGTGCACCTCTGTGCAGTGCTTGTCAATGTTTGCAGCACCTCAATGCTGTAGAACGCTGACAGCACAAATGTTAAAAGTAAGGTGGCCATGGTCCCTTTAAGGAAACCGGCTGATGACGTGTCATGAATGACGTCACCAGACCCGCTTCCTCTAATTGGACTGGGAAACGCTGGGTGTGCTTAACAAGCCCCATCAACGTAAACTCATTTTCCAGAGCGGGATGGAGCCAGCAGCGGGGCCGCGACCCACCACCAACATCGCCCGCCCCAGACCCGCCGAGGTAAGGAAAATCCCGGCCCATGATTCTGTAACCCTTCAGAATTTAACTGGTCCTCCCCTAGCCTTGCCAGGTCTAATAACTTCTCAAGCTTCTTTTCATAACTGTGACCCGTTCATTCCTGGTAACAACCAAGTGAATCTAAGATGCAGTTTTACCATTATTTTTATGTCCTTCCTATAATGGGGTGTCCAAAACTATACACAATATTCCACATCCAGCCTAACTAAGGTCTTGTACAAGTGTATTATTACCTAATGGCTTTTTCTACATTACAACAGTGACTACACTTCAAAAATACTTCATTGGTTGTAAAGCAATTTGGGACGTCCTGTGATCGTGAAAGGTGCTATATAAATGCCAGATCTCTCTTTCTTATGACTGTAGATATAAAACAAAGGATTGCTTTTGCCTTTTTTATGTCCTTTAATTGTGTTACCAAAGAAATAAAGAGGTCTCATCCGAAGGACGGCACCTCCGACAGTGCAGCGCTCCCTCAGTACTGCACTGGAGTGTCAGCCTAGATTTTGCGCTCAAGTCTCTGGAGTGGGACTGGAACCCACAACCTTCTGACTCAGAAGCAAGATTGCTACCCATTGAGTCACGGCTGACCTTTAACGGCCTGTGTATCTGCGCACCCAGACCCCTCTGCTCCTATATCATCAACATCAATATTGTTTCCTTCATTCCTATGTGTAGATCAGTAATGTATTTAGTCAACAAGAATGTTCCCGAGACAACCTCAGTATAAGACTATTCATCCCCACCCATTGCTCTTTTGCCTTCACATCATCTCTCTATTGCGCCAAATTTCCTTCAATTCCATGTGGCATTCTCTTTGCCATGGGTGATTTATGTGGTATTTTACCGAATGCTTTTCCACAGCAGCCTGAAGTACTTTGATAGCAAACTACCAAGTTACAGGGAGAAAGGGTACTGGCATGTATTGATAGCAATATGAAATTGCTTTATTATGTCTAAAGTTGTTTACTGCCTCAATTTTCCTGAGGTATCGACTGAAGTGTAATTTTTACAATGGGTTACTTGGTAACAGCTAAGATATGTAAGAGGAAGGGGCAGCTCAGGAGACATTAGAGAACCCTTAACCACAGACAATAAAAGAGTGTGAATGAACTGGACAGAATAAGACTTGGGGAAAAAAATGAGAATAGCGATTGAAAAAGAAGTAGTAAATGCAAGCTATTGAATGCAAAAAAATATATAACATGCAGTGTGGCCGAGACTGCTGAAAAAATGCAGTGAGATGGGAAAACTCAATAAGGACGGTCACTGTCATTATAGGAACCTGTGCTCACAGCCGTTGAAAACAGAGGAAGATTAAGTCGCAGGAAGAAAGTTGGAAACACTGCAGATTGAAAGGTACCCCGATGGGATACAATTCTGAACCATTTTAAATCCTGCTACATTGAAAGTGGGATAAAGCCCCCCTGTCTCCCACAAATAAATAAAAAATACCGTTGAGTGGTTGAGTACATTTTAGAATAACTTGAAAGAACAAAGCATTTATAAAGCACCTCATCAGTCAGTCACAAACGCTCAACGCAATGAATTGCTCTTTTGCAGTGACCTATGCCACTTCAATGCAAAAGGAAGTTGGGCAGAGTGTAAAACGGGCTGTCAATTCGCCAACGCCCATTCTGCGTTACTGCCCCAAGACAAGTTTCACCCCAACGAGTGGTCAGCATGTGTGAAGTGGACGTCCAGCTCGAAGAATAGTGGAGGCAAAAAAAAAAAAATAGCTGTGGTGGGGACAATAGGGTTCTTCCTGGGTGGATGAGCCAAGGTTGAACTCAAAGGCCTTCTTCATCTGACTCAATCTTTGATCTGAAACGGTGGCCTTGGGCGCTGCACGGAGTCACTTTCACGCTGTTAGCTGTTTTTGACACGCAATGCCGGTTGTTACGTAGGCAAGAACAGCAGTCACTTTTCACACCTCAATGTCACACAAACAATAAGTTTGTCACATTTCAGAATGTTGTTTTTCATCGTGGAAAGGGTTGGGGAATGAAGTTGCGTTTGTGTTTTCTAACAAAGTCAACTTGCACGGATTTGGAAAAACTTCACGTCGGCATTGAAGATGTGTATTAAAGCTGGAGCAGCCAATACAGTCTGTTTCAAACTGAGACAATTGGCTCGTTCCAGACTCATTAACCCAAGATGGCCCCAATTAATTTAAGAATAACAGGAGATTTTTTTTCCCTTAAACCTGCAGCCCAAGGGGGAACAAAATGTAGCTGATTCTATTGATAGATGTACTGGTAAATTACCGAATGGGGAAGGAGTCAGAGGAACCAACGCTACCATTGTCTGGGAACACAAAGAGTCAAAATCAAATGGCTGACCAGGAAAAGTTAAGCAGGCATAGACATAGAAGATAGGAGCAGGAGTAGGCCATTCGGCCCCTCGAGCCTGCTCCGCCATTCGATGAGATCATGGCTGATCATCCAAACTCAGTACCCTGTACCTGCCTTCTCCCCATATCCCTTGATACCTTTAGCTTTAAGACATATATCTAACTCATTCTTGAATATATTTAATGACTTGGCCTTAACTACCTTCTGTGGTAGAGAATTCCACAGGTTCACCACTCTCTGGGTGAAGAAATTCTTCCTAATTTCTGTCCTAAATGGCTTACCCCTTATCCTTAGATTATGACCCCTGGTTCTGGACTCTCCGACCATCGGCCTGCTAATAGGAATAGTGTCCCCTTTTTACTATTTTTCTTGTTCTCAAGGATGGTTCTTTGGTTAGTTGAATCAAGGTGAGATTCTATTACATCTGTTACTCTGTACACTTACATGTCATCTGTGAAATGAAGCAGCTAAATTAATCTCCAGGACACTGCTGTGAGCAAACCCAGGAGAAAAATCATAGGGTCATTAAAAAATTGTGTTTTTTAAAAAATCTTGAATGCAGTGTTTATTAGTTATAAAAATGGTGGACAAGGGAAAAATGGCTGTTTGACTGACAGTCAAGAATCATTCAACCAGGTAATGAAGAGTCTATTCGCTTTCCGATTATTGTGGGAAGGCTCTGTGAGGATGGACGTGTTGACCGATCACTGGCAGAGTGTGGGGGCGGGGCGGTTGGAGGCAGGAGGTCACGTGATGACACCTCCAAGAAGATGTCCAACCAGAGTTGGCATTCCTCGGTCCATCAGCAGAAGATAGGTAGGCCTTTCTCTGAAATGTTAACAGCTACTGAAAGGCCTGAAGCTTTTACTTCAGATTTCCAATAGCCACACTATCTTTTTCTCCCCCACATTTTGATTTTTACAAGTAATAACATTCGGTACGTTGCTTCAAAATTGGCTGAATGCTAAACGTCGAAACATAAATAAGGACAGTCAGAGCCTGTGAAGGACACCATTGTGAGATGTTTAAGTGAAAGCAACAATGGAACATGAGGGCAGCAGTAGCAGGAACTGTGATTAATTGTAATAACGGACCCCCCTGCAGTGTGCCAAACAATGAGGAGAGTATCTCTCCACTGGCCTGCTGAGTTTTTCCAGCGTTTTCTGTTGTTATTTCAGATTTCCAGCATCCGCAGTATTTTGCTATTGAATGAGGAGAGTAGGCTGACTGACGGAAGAGATCTATGATCTCATCCTTTCGATCAAAAGGCCTCGTCATCATTCACCACCTCACCAGAAGCACTTAAGGCAACATTGGGCACATGTGCTCAGTAGATAGTGATTGAGTAACTCGATGTGAAAAGACGAAAATGGCAAATACTTCTAAAATCACAATTCAGCTGCTGTGGTTGGGTAATCATCGATTCTAATTTCATGCAACTTTTACTTTACACACACCTTAGCTCAATGCCTTGCTGTCACAGGACAGTTTATTCTGCAACAGTGCAACAACTGTCAACTTAATTGATTTGCTGTTTGGGGTTTTATTCTCAAATGGCCACTGGTTACTTCTAATGATAGGTGAGAGAAAGCTCAACTATTAGGATGAAGTACAGAATTACCAGAAAGAAAGACTTGCATTTCTATCGCGCCTTTCATGACCTCAGGATGTCCCAAAGCGCTTTGCAACCAATGAAGTACTTTTGAAGTGTAGTCACTGTTGTAATGTAGGAAACGTGGCAGTCAATGGCGCACAGCAAGCTCCCACAAACAGCAATATAATAATGAGCAGATCATCTGTTTTTAGTGACGTTGATTGAGGGATAGATATTGGGCAGGACACCGGGGAGAACTCCCCCCTGCTCTTCTTCGAAATAGTGCCACGGGATCTTTTATGTCCACCTGAGAGTTTAACGTCTCATCCAAAAGACAGCACCTCTGACCGTGCAACACTCCCCTGGAGTGTCAGCCTAAATTTTTATGCTCCAAGTCTCTGGAGTGGGATTTGAACCCACGACCTTCTAACACCAGAAGCGAGAGTGCTACCCACTGTGCCACGGCTGACGGGTATTATGAAGGTCATACAGCACCATAAGTGCATACAGAGGACGTACAGACACTTGTGTAGAATTGGGTTGCCCCACACCAGAATGGAATGGATGTTGATTTTGGGCCAATGGAGACAGGATGAGCAGGGGCGGGAAACATCTGGGTAAATTACACAGTGGCCACAGCGGGGGTATGAGAGGGGCTTGAGTATCTAGTAGAACATGGGGGTTGGGGGGCGGGGGATCATGGGGAGTTAGCATCTTCCTGTTCTTCCTAAGATCTTGGTCCATCTGGGTTGGGTGAGGTGGTAGAATGGTGGCAGAGGAGAATCCAGTGGATATAGATACACAGGATTAGGGCCCAGATGTTTTGGTAGATATCCAGTTTCAAATGCAGCCGATGCAACACCCATTCTGACGCTGGATGTCCCATAACAACGACAACTTGTATTTTTATAGCACCTTTAAAGTAGTAAAATGTCCCAAGGCACTTCACAGGAGTATTTTAAGACAAGAAATTTGACACCGAGCCACATAAGGATAAATTAGGGTAGGTGAACCAAAAGCTTGGTCAAATAACCATTAGTCTATGTGTTTATAGCAGGGAGTGGGTAGGGCAAGCTAGCTATATCAACAACAACCACAACAACTTGCATTTATATAGCGCCTTTAACGTAGCAAAACGTCCCAAGGCGCTTCACAGGAGCGTTACCAATCAAAATGTTGACACCGAGCCACAGAAGGAGATATCAGGATAGATGACCAAAAGCTTGGTTAAGAGAGATAGCTTTTCAGGGGAATCTTAAAGGAGAAGAGAGAGGCAGAGAGGTGGAGAGGTTTAGGGAGGGAATTCCAGAGCTTAGGGCCCAGGCAGCTGAAAGCACGGCCACCAATGGTGGAGCGATTAAAATCGGGGACACGTAAGATGCCAGAATTGGAGGAGCGCAGAGATCTCGGAGGGTTGTGGGGCTGGAGGAGGTTACAGAGATAGGGAGGGGCGAGGAGGCCACAGAGGGATTTGAAAACAAGGATGAGAATTTTTAAATTGAGGCGTTGCCGGACCGGGAACCAATTTAGGTCAGCGAGCACAGGGGGTGATGGGTGAACGGGACTTGGTGCGAGTTACGTTATGGGCAGTAGAGTTTTGGATGAGCACAGGTTTATGGAGGGTGGAAGATGGATGGCCAAGCAGGAGAGCGTTGAAATAGTCAAGTCTAGAGGTTTCAAAGGCATGGGTGAGGTTTCAGCAGCAGATGAGCTGAGGCTGAGGCGGAGACTGGCGATGTTACAGAGGTGGAAGTAGACGGTCTTGGTGATGGAGCGGATTAGTGGTCCAACACAACACCAAGGTTGCGAACGGTCTGGCTCAGCTTCAGACAATTGCCGGGGAGAGGGATAGAATCGGTGGCCGGGGAACACAGTTTATGGCGGGGACCAAAGACACTGGTCGCGACTTTGCTGACCTTGGCGGGTCCGTGGCAGACGATGTCAGTGGCGGGTCCCAACCCCACTGCTGGCTCCATCCTGGCCTCTGAAATTAATTTCCCTTGATTGGGCTTGTTAAGCCCGTCCAGCGAGTTCCCCAGCCAATTAGAGGAAGCGGGTCTGATGACATCACTTGATGACGCGTCATCAGCCGGTTTCCTTAAAGGGACCATGCGCAAATTTAGTTTGACGTTGGTGCTGTCAGCGTTCTACAGCATTGAGGTGCTGCAAACACTGACGAGCACTGCACAGAGGTGCAGGGCTGAACCCAGGCTCTCTTATGATTCCCTCCATATGCTTATGGAGGGAGTCACAGCACGCAGGGAGGGCCTCTTCCCTTCCCATGGGCGGAAGAGACCTCCCCAGGATACCGACACAGCCTGGTTGCACTTTGCACAGGAGGACACAAGCAGGGATGTGGTCAGCAGGACCTGGGTGCAGTGGCGCAAACGTTTCAATGATCTCATGATCTTAGGGGAGCAGACAGGCGTTTCTGCAGCCGTAGACGTGACTCCAGGATGGTATGTTGCCTCCCTGGTGCCAGGGTCAAGGATGTCACTGAGCGGCTGCAGGACGCCCTGAGGGGGGAGGATGAACAGCCAGAGGTCGTTGTCCATATCGGTACCAATGACATAGGCAGAAAGAGGGATGAGGTCCTGCAGGCAGAGCTTAGGGAACAAGGAGAGAGATTAAAAAGCAGGACCTGAAAGGTAGTAATCTCCGGATTACTCCCGGTGCCACGTGCTAGTGAGTACAGGAATTAGGAGGATGGAACAAATGAGTGCGTGGCTGGAGAGATGGTGCAGGAGGGAGGGCTTTAGATTCCTGAGGCATTGGGACCGTTTCTGGGGGAGGTGGGACCCGTACAGGCCAGACGGGTTACACCTCAACAGAGCCGGGACCAATATTCTCACGGGGAGGTTTGTTAGTGCTGTTGGGGAGGAATTAAACTAGCTTGGCAGGGGATAGCAAAATACTGCGGATGCTGGAAATCTGAAATAACAACAGAAAACGCTGGAAAAACTCAGCAGGCCAGGCAGCATCCGTGGAGAGAGAAACAGAGTTAACGTTTCAAGTCGATGACCTATCTGACGAAAGGTCATCGACCTGAAACGTTAACTCTCTTTCTCTCTCCACGGATGCTGCCTGGCCTGCTGAGTTTTTCCAGCGTTTTCTGTTGTTATTTTAGCTTGGCAGGGGGATGGGCACCAGCATATAGGAGTAGAAAAGAGAAATAAGGTGTATAAAAGAGTGTTGGATAGTACTAGAGAAGATAATACTAGAGGCGGTAGTAGTACCATATTAGATAGGAGCAGACTAAGAAAGACTAAGAAAAATTCAAAAATGGGTTTAGAATGCATGTACGTAAACGCACAAAGTGTGGTGAATAAGGTTGGTGAGCTACAAGCACAATTAGTCATGTGGCAATATGATGTGGCAATAACGGAAACGTGGCTGAAAAACGGTGAGGACTGGGCACTTAATATTCAAGCGTACAAGGTGTTCAGAAAAGATAGGGAAGGAAAAAAGGGAGGTGGGGTGGCAGTGCTGATTAAGGAAGACATTGTAGTATTGGAACGGGAGGATGTTCTTGAGGGGACAAGGACAGAATCCATTTGGTTAGAGTTGAGGAGCAAAATGGATCCTAGGGTTTTGAAAGAGGTAGCCATTGGGATAGTGGATGCATTGGTTGTCATCTTCCAAAATTCTATAGATTCTGGAATGGTTCCTGCAGATTGGAGGATAGCAAATGTAACCCCGCTATTTAAGAAAGGAGGGAGAGAGAAAACAGGGAACTACAGACCTGTTAGCCTCACATCAGTAGTTGGGAAAATGCTGGAATCTATTATAAAGGATGCAATAACTGGGCACTTAGAAACTAATAGTAAGATTGGGCAGAGTCAACATGGATTTATGAAAGGGAAATCCTGTTTGACAAACCTATTGGAGTTCTTTGAGGATGTAACTAGTGGAGTAGACAAAGGGGAACTGGTAGATGTGGTGTATTTGGATTTTCAGAAGGCCTTCGATAAGGTCCCACACAAGAGGTTGGTGAACAAAATTAGGGCACATGGAATTGGGGGTAATATACTAGCATGGATTGAGAATTGGTTAACAGACAGAAAACAAAGAGTAGGGATAAACGGGTCTTTTTCAGGATGGCAGGCTGTGACTAGTGGGGTACTGCAAGGATCGGTGCTTGGGCCCCAGCTATTCACAATCTATATCAATGATTTGGATGAGGGGACTAAATGTAACATTTCCAAATTTGCTGATGATACAAAGCTAGGTGGCAGTGTCAGTTGTGAAGAGGATGTGAAGAGGCTTCAAGGGGATCTCGACAGGCTCAGTGAGTGGGCGAGAACATGGCAGATGGAATATAATGTGGATAAATGTGAAGTTATCCACTTTGGTAGAAAAAACAGAAAGGCAGAGTATTTCCTAAATGGTGAAAGATTGGGGAATGCAGATGCTCAAAGGGACCTGGGTGTCCTTGTACATGAGTCACTGAAAGTGAATGTGCAGGTGCAGCAAGCCATTAGGAAGGCAAATGGTACGCTGGCCTTCATTACAAGAGGATTTGAGTACAGGAGTAAAGAAGTCTTACTCCAATTATATAGGGCCTTGGTGAGACCACACCTGGAGTACTGTGTACAATTTTAGTCTCCTTATCTAAGGAAGGATATACTTGCCATAGAGGGAGTACAATGAAAGTTCACGAGATTGATTCCTGGGATGGCGGGACTGTCATATGAGAAGAGATTGAGTAAACTAGGCCTTTATTCTCTTGAATTCAGAAAAATGAGAGGGGATCTCATTGAAGCATACAAAATTATTACAGGGTTTGATAGGGTGGATGCTGGAAGAATGTTTCCCTTGGCTGGGGAGTCTAGAACCAGGGGCCACAGCCTCAGGATAAAGGGTAGGCCATTCAGGACCGAGATGAGAAGAAATTTCTTCACACAGAGGGTGGTGAATTTTTGGAATTCTCTACCCCAGAGGGCTGTGGAGGCTCAGTCATTGGGTATATTCAAAACAGAAGTTGATAGATTTCTGACTAGTAAGGGCATCAAGGGATATGGCGATAGGGCTGGTGAATGGAATTGAGGCAGAAGATCAGCCATGATCTCATTGAATGGTGGAGCAGGCTCGAAGGGCCGCATGGCCTACTCCTGCTCCTATTTCTTCTGTTCTTATGTTCTTATAAAAAGGGTATGATCACGCTATTGGGGGTATTCTACAGGCCTCCAAATAGTGAGAGGGAGGTAGAGGAGCAAATCTGCAGGGAAATTGCAAAGATATGCAAGAGCTATAGAGTGGTGATATTGGGGGACTTTAATTACCCAAATATCGAATGGGATAATGCTAGGGTAAAGGGAAAGGAGTGGGAGGAATTTCTGAAATGTGTTCAGGAGAATTTCCTTGACCAATATGTTCTTGGCCCAACTAGGAAGGAGGCATTGCTGGATCTGGTGCTGGGGAATGAGGTGGGCCAGGTCAACCAAGTGTCTGTGGGAGAACACTTGGGTACGAGTGAGCATTGTATCATAAGATTTAGATTAGCAATGGAGAGGAGCAAGGAACTATCTAGAGTGGAACTTCTAAACTGGAATAGGGCTAACTTCACAAGGGTGTGAAAGGATCTAGCCAGGGTAAAATGGAACCAAAGACTGACAGGAAAAACTGTAATGGATCTTTAAGGAGGAGATGTATAGGCTAGGTATATTCCAACAAGAGGGAAGGGTAAGGGAACCAAAGCAAGGGCTCCTGGGATGACGAGGGAGATAGACAAGATGATGAAACAAAAAAAGAGGGTGTATGATGCATGTCAGGTGAATTCTTCAAGGGAGAACCAGACCAAATACAATAAGTTGAGAGGGGAAGTGAAGATGAAAATAAGATGGGCAAAGAGAGAATATGAGAGTAGAATGGCGGTTAACATAAAAGGGAACCCAAAAATCTTCTACCGGCATGTAAACAGTAAGCAGGTAGTAAGAGGCGGGGTGGGGCCTATTAGAGACAAAGAAGGTGTATATGCTTAGAGGCACAGGGCAAGGCTAGAATACTCAATGAGTACTTTATATCGGTGTTTACTAAGGAGGTGGATGCTGACAAAATATCGGTAGAAGTGGAAAAGGTAGAAGCAATGGAAGGGGTGAAAATTGATAGACATGATGTACTAGAAAGCCTGGGTATACTTAGAATGGACAAGTCGCCTGGTCCAGATGGCTTGCATCCCAGGTTGCTAAGGGATTTGGGGAGGAGATAACGGAAGGTCTTGTCATAATTTTCCAATCTTCCCTAGATGCGGGGGAGGTGTCCGAGGATTGGAAAGTGGCAAATGTGACACCATTGTTCAAGAAAGGGTGTAAGGACAATCCTAGTAACTACAGGCCGGTCAGTTTAACATCAGTGGTGGGTAAAGTTTTAGAAACAATAATCAAGGAAAAGATTAACGGCACTTGGAGAGGTTTCAGCTAATTAAGGAGAGCCAACAAGGATTTGTAAAAGGCAGATCGGGTTTGACTAATCTAATTGAATTTTTTAATGAAGTAGCAGAGAGGATTGATGAAGGGAATGCAATAGATGTTGTCTACATGGATTTTTGGAAGGCGTTTGACAAAGTACCACATAGAAGGCTGGTTAACAAAATTGAGGGTCAGTGGCAGCTTGGATAAGGAATTGGCTTAAGGACAGAAAACAGCGAGTTGTGGTAAATGGCTGTTTTTCAGACTGGAGGATTGTAGACAGTGGTGTTCCCCAAGGGTCAGTGCTGGGGCCACTGCTTTTTTTGATATATATAAATGACCTGGATATTGGAATACAGAGTAGAATTTCTAAATTTGCTGATGACACCAAACTTGGGGGTGTGGCAAACAGTGATGATGATACCAATCGACTGCAACAGGACATAGCTAGCAGAATGGGCAGACAAGTGGCAGATGCAATTTAATACAGAGAAGTGTGAGATGATGTATTTTGGCAGAAGGAACAGGGAGAGGCAATATACACTTAATTGCATAGTTTTAAAGAGTGTGCAGGGACAGAGGGACCTGGGAGTTAATGTGCAATAGTCAGTAATGGTGACCATGAAATTACTGGATGATTGGAAAAACTGATCTGTTCGCTAATGCCCTTTAGGGAAGGAAATCTGCTGTCCTTGCCCGGTTTGGCCTATATGTGACTCCAGACGCTTAATTACCTTCTGAAATAGCCTAGCAAGCCATTCAGTTGTTCAAGGGCAATTAGGGATGGGCAATAGTGAACGAATAAAAAAAAATGTCAAAGTACTTTGTATACAATCAATTATTTTAAAGTGCAGAAGAGACTATTGATATGTGGGCAAAACATGAGTGCCACTTTGCATCATTATGTCATGATACGAACAGCTAGTTAATTGCTCTTTAAGGTGTTGGTTGAGGGAGGAGTTTTGGTCAGGAGAACTTCCCAATCTTAGAATCATACAGCACAGGAGGCCATTCAGCCCATCGCGCCTGTGCTGACTCTCTGAAAGAGCTTCCAATTAGTCCCGCTCCCCTGCTCTTTCCGAATTCCCTTTTGAAAGTTACCATTGAATCTGCTGCCACCACCCTTTCAGGCAGTGCGTTCCAGATCATAACAACTCGCTGAGTGAAAAAATGCACTTCATCTCTTCAGCTTTTTTTTGTGCCAATTATCTTAAATGTGTCCTCTGGTTACCGACCCTCCTACCTGTGGAAAAAGTTTCTCCCTGTCTACTCTACTCTATCAAAACCCTTCATGATTTTGAACATCTATATTAAATCTCCCCTTAACCTTCTAAGGAGAGCAATCCCAGCTTCTCCAGTCTCTCCATATAATAGAAGTCTCTCATCTAGCTGAGGTCTAACCAGTGATTTGTTAAGATCTTCTTGAATAGGATCCAATAAAACATGCAGATGGTGCCTCGGTTTAATGTGTCATCTGAAGCACAGTACTCTTGACAATGTAACTCTTAGGCAGTCCCTCGGAACCGAGGATGACTTGCTTCCACATTAAAAATGAGTTTGCAGGTGACTGATGAGTCCAATGCGGGACCTACAGTCTCTGTCACAGGTGGGGCAGACGGTGGTTGAAGGGACAGGTGGGTGGGGTGCTTGGGTTAACATGCGCTCCTTGCGCTTGGCTTCCGCTTGCTCCCGGAGAAGAGACTCGAGGTGTTCGGCGCCTTCCCGGATGCTTCTCCTCCACTTTGTGCGGTCTTGGGCCAGGGATTCCCAGCAGTCGGTGGGGATGTTACACTTTTTCAAGGAGGCTTTGAGGGTGTCCTTGAAGCGTTTCCTCTGCCCACCTGGGGCTCTCTTGCCGTGCCGGAGCTCCGAGTAGAGCGCTTGTTTTGGGAGTCTCGTATCGGGCATGCGGACAATGTGACCCGTCCATCGGAGCTGATCGAGCCTGGTCAAAGCTTCGATGCTGGGGATGTTGGCCTGAGCAAGAACACTGACGTTGGTGCGCCTATCCTGCCAATGGATTTGCAGGATCTTGCGGAGGCAGCGTTGGTGGTACCTCTCCAGTGCTTTGAGGTGCCTGCTGTACATGGTCCATGTCTCTGAGGCATACAGCAGGGCAGGTATCACTGCTGCTCTGTAGACCATGAGCTTAGTGCCGGGTTTGAGGTCCTGGTCTTCAAACACTCTCTTCCTCAGGCGACCGAAGGCTGCACTGGCACACTGAAGGCGGTGTTGGACTTCGTCGTCGACGTCTGCCCTTGTTGACAGTAGGCTCCCGAGGTATGGAAAGTGGTCCACGTTGTCCAAGGCCTTGTCGTGGATTTTGATAATCGGGGGGCAGTACTGTGTGGCGGGGGCAGGTTGGTAGAGGACCTTTGTCTTATGGATGTTTAGTGTAAGGACCATGCTCTCGTACGCTTCGGTGAAGGTGTTGACGATGGTTTGGAGTTCGACCTCCGAGTGAGCGCAGACGCAAGCGTCGTCTGCATACTGTAATTCGACAATGTAACACTCCCTCACTGGAGGGACAACAGAGATTGTGTGCTTACGTTGTGGAGGAGGTGCTTGAACGCACGACCTTGTGAGACAGAGGTGAGAGTGCGACCAATTGAGCCAAGCTGACACTTGAGTAGATTTTATGAATTCTTGCTCCCACAGTGGAGTTTCACACGCCAGGAGCACCCAAGGGTACAGAGGTCGGCGAAACCACCCCCTCCCCTCGGGACACTCCCAATATACTCTCCTGGTGCGCAAAGCTCCCTGCTGGGGAAACAATCTGCCTTTGAAAGCAAACAATGGTAAATGATTTCTCAATCCCTTTTCAGGAATGCTACAATATTTAATTCAGGGGTGTAAACATGATCATGCAGCACCAACATAAAACCCAGTGGACCTCTTGTGTTAACAGCACCAAAAAAACATTCTATTTTGAACACGAAATACTTCACAAAATATACAGGGTGTTTTATTTAAAAAATGCAGAAACTCAGGAGAACCGTCAGTCAATGTAATCTCAAGGTGCAGATAAGTGTTGTAAACCACTCGAGCGTCACACGCACTGCTTCTAACCTCAGCTGCATCCTCTTCAATAGATCAATACTTCATAATTGCTCCAAGGTATCCACTTTCCTCTATTGAACTTATTTAAATATTGTCACCTGCGAGTTAGCAGGCATTGCACAGTTCTCATTGAATCTGTTCTATATCTTTGTAAATGTCTTAGAACATTGCTCTCACAAGTATGTGATTCAGTCAATTAACCCAAGGGCTCTTTGGGATTCTTCATGCCAGCTATACTTCATATTCAAAAAAAAATTATATAATTGCTCTTCTCAGTTTGAGCCCCAACCTTAAATTCAAAAAGAGCTACTTCATTCAACGGTTGCTTTTTAAATTAATCTGTTGGTAAACAGATTACTGAGTTAATCTGTTGGTAAACGGATTACTGAGTGAGAGAGAGGTGCAATATCTTTTTTTTAATTCCTCTTGCTTTGTTTTCCTCTATTTTTTCTCCTCTCCTTTTCTGAAAGTGTTGACTCCTTTCTGGAGGTACCGTTCCACAGCAGCCCTCGGTTTTCTCACACAAGTGGCCATCCTTCACCTTTGAACCTAGACAGTGAGTCTTGTCAGGTTCTTTGGCTCTTAAGGTTGACTCTCTGCAGGTTGCCTTGAAGCCAGCTCTGCTAATGAAGGGTAAAAATGGTTGCAACATGACCACAGCAACAAACAATGGGTTGGATCTTGCTGGAAAAATAACGGCATGTTAACAACGCACGGTATTAGTAATGCGCAAATCGGCCAACAAGTTCAGGGGATTAAGAGATACGCCACGAGTTGCGAATCTCCAAAACTTGCTGGTCAATTTACATCACTTCACCGTTTGCTTCGCATCGTGCCCTTAACCTCTCCATGATTTTTTTTAAGAACTTGCTGGATTTGTACATGAATTGGCCATTAAATTCGCCACAGAAAGTTAGGGCTGGTGTTTAACAGCATTTTTAACAACATTTTTAACAATGTGATAAATGCCAATCCGCCTCTCTGGCCCAGAAAGGGAACAATTTAAACTGTTCAGTCTCATTCCTGCATGTAGTCAATTGTTGATAGAGATTTCAAAAATGTCAAACTTAATTATTTTCTTACCTTTCCTTCCTGACTCTTTTTTTTTCTCTCTCACATAATCCAATCTTTCTTTCCCTCTCTTTATTACGCTTTCTGTACCTGATTTGACTCTAATTTAAGAAAATGCACTGGTGGACTAAGGTCCCAGCTGCCCTATTGCCCTCGCCGCCCCATTATCAGCTCGTTCCAGCAAGTTACAGCGCAAAGGTCTAACTAACGGCGTGCACCGCGAGGTGCCCCGTTCCAGCAAGATCTGGCCTGTAATCCTTCTTGGATTCAGCTTTGAGGGTCAGGCTGCGGGAACCTTTGGACAGAAAGGTTGGCATGGAACAGATTGGCAGCTCCCTCTGAAGATCAGCCTGGATACTTTCTCACCTATGGCTGAATAATGGGAACAGTTGAAAAAGAAATCTGCTGTTCTCCAAAAGGTTTCCAAGGTTAAATGTACTCTCACTTTACTTTGTTTTACAAGCTTAAAATTTATCTTAACATCACTTCACTGTAAGACCATCCCAGAGAGAGAATGTATAGAACGCTGGCAATAGTTCATCTATTTTCCAGATTTTAGTGCTGGACTGTGCTGCTGCCATGCCAATTCCCTGTGGTCCATGAATTGTGGCAGGGGACAATGGGGCAGCATTCAGAAGGTATTTGATTCCTCTGGGATTGATTATCTTTAGGGCATTTAGGAGGTTCACAACAGAACCCATCAGTGTCAGCCGTGGCTCAGTGGGTAGCACCCTCGCCTCTGAGTCAGAAGGTTGTGGGTTCAAGTCCCACTCCAGGGACTCGAGCACAAAAATCTAGGCTGACACTCCGGTGCAGTGCTGAGGGAGTGCTGCACTGTCGGAGGTGCCGTCTTTCAGCTAAGACGTTAAACCGAGGCCCTGTCTGCTCTCTCAGCATGGACGTAAAAGATCTCATGGCACTATTTCGAAGATTCCCCGGTGTCCTGGCTGCTATTTATCCCTCAATCAACATAACAAAAACAGATTATCTGGTCATTATCACATTGCTGTTTGTGGGAGCTTGCTGTGCACAAAATTGGCCGCCGTGATTACAACAGTGACCACTCTCCAAAAGAAAAGCACTTTGGGACATCCGTTGGTCGTGAAAGGCGCGATATATAAATACAAGTCTTTTTTTTTTCCTGCTCTCAGCAGGCATGGGATCCACTGGGCCTTAACATAGAAGTGCTAGATGTAATTCCCAGGAATACCCCCATAAAGTCCTTTAACAAATGCTGGGATTTTAGGTGGAGTGGGTGTGCGGGGAGAATACGCGCCCCCCCCCCTCCCCCCCCAGGATAGGGTTATCGGAGGAGGACAAATGGGATGTAAATCTGGTGGTTCTGGGTTCTACCTCAAATTGTACCATCCCCACATTCCCCTCCCCCTCCCCACCCCCACCCAGATTACAGCACATTTCCACCCTCCCTGAACTCCAGAATTGCGAGCAGGTGTAGGTGACATTGCAAAGGCAATAAAAGAGAAAGTGCTTACAATACTGCTTCACATAGCCACCACGGCGTTCTTTCCCCCCCTTAAACGTGCCACCCAGTCCTGAAAATATTTATTTCCCATTGCCTTTAACATTGACCTTGTTTAACAGTCAGCAAAACCACATGGTTAGCGCAGCAAACACTAATTACAGCCGGGAGATTCCTCGGGGTGGCTCCCGCTCCGCCGCACGTTACTTCGTCGGAAGTGCGGCGGGAAATTCCCCGCTTGCGGGCGGGAGGATTGTACGCCGGCAAAGTTACGGCGGGGCGGGGGCGGGGAGCGGAAATTCCCAGCCTACGTATTAGCACTTCAGTGATTCGGATGGGAAAGGGTTAAGAGTGATAGGATGGAAAGAAGAAAAACAAAAATCACTGTGTGTACTTGTGTAGCTTTCAGCATTGGGCGATATCTCTCTGTTGGAGATGTTCTGTATGTGGAAGTGAAATTTAATCTGTAATTTAAAAAAAAGATTTTTTTTTTTCCTTTGGTAGTCGGTGTCTCAGACAACTCATGTCAGGAACTCATTTCACGTAAGATCTCTATCATGAATCTTTTAATTTAAAAAAAGATTTTCTCCTCCTTGTGCCTCAGATATTTAGGCCGCTCTGCGAGATCTTTGTCCTGGTGAAATGTTGAAATACCAGCAGTACCAAATCGTTTTAAAATTAAAAGGCAGAGAGATCTTATGTGAAATGAGTCGCTTCCATCACAAAAAACTGACAAGGCTCAGGGCTGTGCGTGCGAGAGCAATCTAGCTGGAGAAACCCAAGATACTGGAGGGCTGTGAGCTGTCATGGACATGGTATTCAAGCAGCTTGTTTGCTGGTTAAAGCAGCAGCTCACGTTTTCTATAACTGTGTCTTGGAGAGAGAGCCATGGGAGTCCCACATGCAATCAAATAAGCGCTTCTCATCTGATTGGGGTGGCATGACAGTATGAATTGGGACGAATGGAGCTGGTAATTCAACTAACTTCAAGCAAAATGGCTGTGAAATGTGATATGGGTCCCCTGCAGGGGACACACATCAGGGTGCTGAGAAACTGCTCGAATTACTGAAACTGTGCAGAATTGGATCGCGATGGGCAAAGCGTTAATGGAGAGTTGTGTGTATGTTTCTGTTCCATTGGTAGAGTTTTGCTGTTTAAAAACAAATGTCCCCTAACCAACCTCTGATTTTCTAATCTTTTTTCACTCTTCTTTAGCGGGTGAAAGTCACTCATCTCAGCCTGTTTACGCAGGACTCTCTGGACATAAGAACATAAGAAATAGGAGCAGGAGTAGGCCATTCGGCCCTTCGAGCCTGCTCCACCATTCAATAAGATCGTGGCTGATCTTCGACCTCAACTCTACCTTCCTGCACTATCCCCATATCCCTTGATTCCCTTAATATCCAAAAATCTATCGATCTCTGTCTTGAATATACTCAATGACTGAGCCCCCACAGCCCTCTGGGGTAGAGAATTCCAAAGATTCACCACCCTCTGAGTGAAGAAATTTCTCCTCATCTCAGTCCTAAATGGCTGACCCCTTATCCTGAGACTGTGACCCCTGGTTCTAGACTCCCCAGCCAGGGGAAACATCCTACCTGCATCTACCCTGTCAAGCCCTGTAAGAATTTTGTATGTTTCAATGAGATCACCTCTCATTCTTCTAAACTCCAGAGAATATAGGCCTAGTCTACTCAATCTCTCCTCATAGGACAATCCCCCCATCCCAGGAATCAGTCTGGTGAACCTTCGTTGCACTCCCTCTATGGCAAGTATATCCTTCCTTAGGTAAGGAGACCAAAACTGTACACAATACTGCAGGTGTGGTCTCACCAGGGCCCTATATAATTGCAGTAAGACGTCTTTACTCTGGACGTTATAAAGAAGGGATTGGTTGGAGCTCAAAAGACTCATTGTGGTCGAGGTTCAGCAAGAGCGCAAAATGCACCCTGCCTCTGTGCTATCAGCACTGAGTGAGCTGGCCGAGCCCAGAAAGTGATATTCCTGCTGGACTTCCTCAGGACAGCCTCCTTGGCCCAACCACCTTCAGATGCTTCATCAGCGACCTTCCTTCCGTCAGAAGGTCAGGCATGGAGCTATTCGCTGTCATTCTAATCTTACTCAACGGAAAATTATGAGCTGGGATTGCGCAGTTTCGCGACAGATACTCCTGGCGGGTGCCCAGGTTGTAGAAACAGATTTTCTACCCCTTAGTTACTTGCCAGTTATCCAGTCTCCATATTACTCCTTTGAATGAAAATCTATTTCTCTGCTCTCCATAAGCCACCTGGTCCTCTATACATCTATACATCATTACTCTCAAACACAACATCAACTGGTTTCTATAGATTTATTCTCAGATCTACAAAAATGTGGCTTCTGATAGAGCAGCAACAACAAATCTAAATCGAGCAGTTGGTAAATCTATACATAAACAGAATACACTCGGAAAGACTTTGGCCCCCTGTCGTCTATTCCTAAATATTCAAGTTAGCATGTCTAGAATATTACATTGCAGCACTTAATGGGAAATGATGCTTTCATTGAAATTCCATTGATTTTGGTAGATATCTAAGGGAAACAGAAGATAATTTATAGCTTTTGAGCTCAAAACTTCTTACCCAGTTGGAACTGAACTATGGCCACGATTTTCTCAACGGTGTCGGGATGGGGGCGGGTCAGCTGGTTTCCGGGTTCCAGTCCCGCCCCCCAGCTGCCTCCGCTCTACAGCCGTGAGTTTCCCCTGATTGGCCTTGTGAAGCCCCGCCCTGCGGGCTTACCAGCCAATTAACAGGAAGTGGGTCTGATGACGTCATTTGATGACGCATCATCTGCCGGTTTCCTTAAAGGGACCATGCACAATTTTATTTTGACAGTTGATTTTTCAGTGTTTGACAGCATTGAGGTGCACAAAGGTGAACTCTTTGTGCACCCAGGCTCTCCAATGACTCCCTCCATATGCTTATGGAGGGAGTCACAGTACGCAGGGAGGTTCTCTTCCCTTCCAAGGGTGGAAGAGACCTTCCCAGGACACCAACTTACCTTGCACCTCCACCCAACCCTCTCTATCTACTTTATCACTTCCCCATCTCACTAGCCACCACTCACACTCACCCTCATTCTACTGCAAGCATACCAACTAACAACACACAAGGGTGGGCACTTGAGAGGTTTAGCCAATGTCCATGTGAAGTTTCTGGTAATGTGTTGTCATACAGTGAAATCTCTTTTTCAAAAAGTGCCCCTTATTGGACAGATCTGAGTGCACATTGAAAGTGTCTTACTGAGTTCCAGGGATTGTTCAGTCATAACTCCCCACGCGCCCCCCCCCCCCTCCCCCCCACCCCGCTATAGTGATGTGTGTGCATGGAATGGCTTGGACATTAAAGGGATGCTTCACGGTGCTGGTGTGGGATGGTGTCAACCTGGCGCATCATGTGGCAGCCAGGGTTTACAGCGTCAAGTGAAGAAAGTCTGGCCATGGTGATGCCATCGCTGGCCACCTGGCCAGCAATGTTGTCAGGGGCTGATGCCCTGTGTCCTGTGCAGCATCAGGTGATGGTGGCGAAGGTTGGTGATGAGGTTGGTGATGTTGGTGTTGGGGCTGATCGTTGAAGGATTCGGAGGACCAAGGTCTGATTGTTTCATTGGCTCCGATGTTGCTGGAATAGATGGCAGCTGCAGGTGAGATGACAGAAGCAATCTGTCACTGGTGAGAGAGGTTCTCCCAATGAGGTGGCACTGGACATACAGTTGGATTTAAAAACTTGTAAGCTAAAGAAATCTGTATATGTATTAAAAATGCAGTAACCAACATTTTCTTTGCTCTGAAACTCACCATGTGCAACATTGCATCCTTGACACCACTTCTGCAGCTGTCATCTTTTCACAAACATCAGACCAGACTCTCAACACGCCACACTTACCTGGCGTGTTGTCCGGACGTCGTAAAACCCGACCCAGAAGCTGGAAAATCGAAAAAGACCCTGAAAACTACTCACAAGTACCTGTTAATAGGGCAGTTAATTGACTTTAATCTGTTTCCCGCCGCTAGGTGTCGGGTCTATTTGCAAATCGGGGACCCGACAGTTGGGAAGGTTGTGTGGAGGCGGGATGACGGTGGGTTCGGAACCCACCATCAATCAAATCGACTTTAACCTCTGATCCGCCTCCAAACCCGCCCTCTGCGCGCCTCAACCCCTCTCCCCCCATTGCACATTTATAATAGAAACAGGTGAAAAATCCATAGGCGTTTGCTAACTCCTGAACGCACGAGAGTGCTTGCATTTGCTTTCAAATGCCTCCCAGATGCCTGCTACCGAGAGAAGTGCTCTGAAAACGTCCTTTCATTATCCAATGGCTGAAGGGTCAAAAACCAGAGAGGCGTAGATTTAAGATGATTGGCAAAAGAACCAGAGATGACATAAGAAAAAACTTTTTTACGCAGCGAGTGGTTAGGATCTGGAATGCGCTGCCTGAAAGGGTGGTAAATACAGATTCAATAATGGCCTTCAAAAGGGAATCGGATAAATACTTGAAGGAAAAAGAAAATTGCAGGGATATGGGGAACGAGCGGGGGAGTGGGACTAACTGGATTGCTCTTCGAAAGAGCCGGTGCAGACTCGATGGGCCGAATGGCCTCCTTCTGTGCTGTACTATTCCATGGTTCTATACTGATGCAACAGCTCGTGCTCCTTTTTCAAGGCTTCCTCCACACACATGGGATTTCTGGCTGAACAGAGTCGTTAGAGCAATCCCGAGGAGGTGTGAGCGGAGGTGAGGACTTGGGAGAAGCACGGGAGGAGCAGGTAGACAGCCCTGGTCCTTCCTATAGCAGCATATTCTCCTGCTACAACACAGAGACAGGTTTAGTATTGGTGTTTGATCTCCACATTAATAACTTGCTTACTTACAGCCATTCCAGCAAGTGCCACTGTATTTATTTTATACTTTGAAAATATCCTGACAGCTCGCACATTCCATGACATAGTGAAGTCAATGTATAAAAATATTTCTTAACTTACAAAATAAAGTTAGGAAATATCTGTTGCCCATAAGCAAGACCTGTTTCTATTTTGTATTGTTACATCAGTAATTTTGACATGTTAGCTGATCGCCGGTGGTATTGCTCATGGACCAGCTTTATTTAGAAACTAGTCGATCTCCCGTGACTCACAGAATATGGTTTTTCACTGACCTCTCTTTGTTTGTCTTCATGTTGCTGTTTCTCTCTGTCGTTCTCTCCTCCTACACTTCTCTCTATTCAGCCTCTCTGTCTTTTTTTTCTTACCTATTGGGTAGGAAAGAAAGAAAGAAAGACTTGCATTTATATAGCGCCTTTCACGACCACTGGACGTCTCAAAGTGCTTTACAGCCAATGAAGTACTTTTTGAAGTGTAGTCACTGTTGTAATGTGGGAAACATTGTGCGCACAGAAAATGACCAGATAATCAGTTATGTTGGTTGAGGGAGAAATATTGGCCCCAGGACATCGGGGATAACTCCCCTACTCTTCTTTGAAATAGTGCCGTGGGATCTTTTACACCCACCTGAGAGAGCAGACAGGGCCTCGGTTTAACGTCTCATCCGAAGGACAGCACCTCCGACAGAGCAGCACTCCCTCAGCACTGCACTGGAGTGTCAGCTTAGCTTTATGTGCACAAGTTCCTGGAGTGGGACTTGAACCCACAACCTTCTGACTCAGAGGCAAGGGTGCTACCAACTGAGCCACAGCTGACACCTGGAGGTAGTGGGTGGGGCGGTGTGGTGTGGCAGGGAAAGAGGCCACCAATGGCTGGAAGCTGCACTTGGAGTGGGGGGTGCAGGGAAAATGTGGGTCCTCAGTGGCACCCGTCCCATTCCCTGTCCCTATCACTCGTGTTTCTCCTCCACTGCCTCGCTGCCTACTTCTTCCCCTTTGAACTATCCACTCAACCCCAGTATTCTCCCCTTCATTCCACTCACTCCTCTTACCCTTAATTCTTTAGTTACTCACACTTGCTCCTCCCAACAGTAGGTGGCAAGAGGCCAAAGGCCCCCTCAGCCTCTACTCCCCACCCTCCCCCTACTATCCTGCCATCTCTCCCCTCTATCCTCCCCATCCTATCATAGAATCATAGAATGATACAGCACAGAAGGAGGCCATTCGGCAATCTTCCCCCTCTCCTGCTTATCTTCCCCCCTCTCCCCCTTATCCTTTCCCTTCTCCCCTACCTGTCCTCCCATCAATTCACCCCCGCTAACATCCCCCTCTCTCCCTCCTATCCTCCGCATCCTATCCTCCCCCTCTCCCTCCTATCCTCCCCCTCCTATCCTCCCCCATCTCTCCCTCCTATCCTCCCCCTCTCCCCCCTATCCTCCCCCATCTCTCCCTCCTATCCTCCCCCTCTCCCCGCTATCCTCCCCCATCTCCCCCTCCTATCCTCCCCCTCCTCTCTTCCCCCCCTCTCCACCTACCATCCTCCCTTCCTATCTCAAAACAACTTTGTTAGCTTTTGGAAGGCGGGATGACGCCGTCACAGCCTGTTTTTTCCCTCTGTGCCTCTGTCTTGTAGGTGTTAGCAATTAAAACATTTGCCTGTTCTAACTGCCAGCAAGGCACAGCTGAAATAATTAGTTGGCTTCAAACTTCAACTGGGATTATTTTTAATTGAACATTAACAAGAGAAAAGGATGTCTCTCTCTCTCTCTCAGCCTCTCTCTGATCCCAGGCTCGCTCTCTCATCTTAATGCATTTTTTGAAGTTTATGGAACACAAAATACAAACTACAACACGTGTGTAATCAGTACCCTGTCATTTTTCTTACTGTCTCTTTGTTTAAAAATGAAACACTCATATAAACTTTACCTGACTGAAGCTTTTGAAATTTACCCTCTAACTTGTTGAAAAACTGACCAGAAACTGCTAAAAGGAAAATAATCCTGAGTACAGCTGACTAAAGGTTCCTGGGAAATTCGGGACACTGCACATGCTCAGACTGCACAATCCAAATTCGCCTCACAGTTCTCGGCAAAAATATTGCTCCTGAAATTCTGGTGGGGTGCAAGGGCAGAGGTTGGATGGATTGCCGATGGGAAACCCAGAATTTGGGGCGGAATCCAGATCCACCGGGTGTCCACCTGTAAGAATTATTTTTGATTTTCACACCTGCTGTATTAGGTGTTAGAGTAGTGTTCGCAGACCTGAATCCACTTTAACATAAAACCACACAGATACATTGGGCTGGATTTTCATTGACCCGTGGAGGTGGGTTTGGAGGCGTGTGGGGGATTAAAATTGCGAAAACTGGCGGGCGGGCACAAGTCTGCCTCCATCCCGCCTCTACGCAATTTTGATGAAATCGTGTCTGCTGGTCCCGACTGCGTTCCGCCTTTAAGAGACGGGATAGGCTGTTAAGGCCCTTAACAAGCACTAAATTGGCTCTATAATGCCATTTTGAAAGGCCTTTGTGATTTTAACCCTTATTCTACGTGAAGCACGCCTGTTCTGAACCACGATTGTGAAACCTGGTGGGAGCACATGTGGATAGCTGACTATCAGTGGCTGGGCTGAGTGAGTGGCTGGCAGGCATCTGGGAGTGGTGGTGCAAAAAAAATGCTCTCTTCTCTTCTCTTTCTCTTTCTCTTTCTCTTTCTCTTTCTCTTTCTCTTTCTCTTTCTCTTTCTCTTTCTCTTCTCTTCTTTCTTTCTCTCTCTCTAAAAATATCTGGGAGCAGACTTAGAGCTGCTGCTCATTTTGCATCCAGGTCCTCGCACAGCAAAGGCCAGGCAGTCTCTGAAGACCTTTAATGCAGCAGCAATGATGACATCATCAGAGGCGACTTTCAGACTGAAAACACTAATTGGGTCATGGGTTCCCACATGCTGGAACTCAATTGCCCAATGAGGTGAAAATTGCATCAATCTCCCACATCCAATTGCAGTCGGGTGGATAACACGAAAAGTGGATGACACGACCCCAACCCGCCCCAGTATCAAAATCCAGCCCACTGTCTCCCAGAGATCTTTTATTTAACCGCTAACACACGGATTAAATAAGAACCCAACTTCACCTGTCCTGGAGTCTTCTAGTGCCCGGCGGCCAAACCGACGCTCACTTGAAGTCTGCTGAAATCTTCTCTTCATAAACATATCCTGGCCAACTGCAGTAAAGAAACTCGGTATTGTGTCAGTTCTTATATTTTTTGTGTTCCGATTCTTCATGTGGCGTTCACACGTATATCTCAATCATTGGCTCATTCAAACATAGCTTTTCTCCTTGTTGTTCATGATTGGTTCAAAGTTACTTCATCACGTGTCTCACTTGTTGCAGTTTAATGAGGGTCTTATCTCAAGACAGTGCTGGTCGGTACTACTGATTCCATGGCAACCCCAGAGTTGTCCTTGGCTGCAACTGCTTTTTGACTGATAAACTATTTTGCCGCATTTGGCACGGTAAGGAACAGCACAGCAACAGAATTATGTGCAGGTAGGGGTCGATTTTCAGCTTCACCGTCAGCCAGACAGGCAGGGGGCGGTAGCGAGCTGAAAAATCACAGCACAGCACCAGTCAATTCCCAATGACCTCTAGGTCACCGCCATCTTGGTGGGGCCTTGAAATGGGAGGTCCAGGTGCCTGCTAGAAACAGGCTGGAGCATCATTTGCCCAGGCACATGGCAGTCCTATGACATCAACAGGACCCCCCCCGCACCCCCCCCCCCCATGCAATTTTGAGGTCCCAATGGGCAGAGCATGTGCTGTGCACGCTCCACCCATTTGCTACTTGGCGCTGTGCGGCCTAACCCGTGATCCTTAAAGGGACCGCTCCAGGCTGCTTAATAAGAGATCTAAGCTTGTAAATGGTTCTAACGATTGTCAATGCACCTCTGCCCCCACCCTTAAAGGTTGAGTAGGTTGGGCCTCTACTCATTGGAATTCAGAAGAATGAGAGGCGATCTTATCGAAACATATAAGATTGTGAGGGGGCTTGATCGGGTGGAGGCGGGGAGGATGTTTCCACTGATGGGTGAGACTAGAACTAGGGGGCATAATCTTAGAATAAGGGGCTGCCGTTTCAAAACTGAGATGAGGAGAAACTTCTTCACTCAGAGGGGAGTAAATCTATGGAATTTGCTACCTCAGAGAGCTGTGGAAGCTGCGACATTAAATAAATTTAAAATGGAGATAGACAGTTTCCTAGCTGATAAGGGAATGAAGGGTTATGGGGAGCGGGCAGGGAAGTGGACGTGAGTCTAGGTTCGGATCAGCCATGATCCTATTAAATGGCGGAGCAGGCCCGAGGGGCCATATGGCCGACTCCTGCTCCTACTTCTTATGTTCTTATATTAAATTATCCCCCGGAATGCCCAGTCCTCGCCATTGGATTCCACGATGGAACCCCTGATTTTCGGTTCCCTTCCGATAGGCAAGATGCTGCAAATGCACGAATGGCTCGTGGACAGAATGGCAATAAGGCCCGACCATGATCAGACCTCTCGCAGGCGACATTAGTCGGTCATCTCAAATACTCCGCCCGATGTCGGATGGAAATCACCCCATAGTGTTCTTTCCAGAATTCCATTCCAAACTAATTTGAGGGAGAGAAATATTCCTTCAGGAACCACCCAGTCAACCTGCCAGAATTTCACAAAGTGGGGTTTCAAATATGGAGAAGGTAGGATATAACATCATGAGCTGTGGAGATTATCTATTTGAAACATTACAGACAGACTTTCAGCATTAGTAACCCTACCAGCCAACTCCCCTGATGTTGGCATGCTCAGAGATATATAAAAAAATGCCAATCATAATTCTGTGGTTATGGAGGAGACTGCGCACATTGTTATAACATGTAAATCGTTTTCCTGGCTACCATTCGCTCGTGTACAAGGCTTTTGTACGTACAGCCCAGTTCAATGCATTAAGGCAGGAGTGTCATCCACCATTCTGTCAGCTTTTGGGGTGTAAACTATGGCTCAGTGGATAACACGCTCGCTTCTGCGTCAGAAGGTTGTGGGTTCATAGTCCCAGCCCAGAGGCTTGAGCACAAAATCTAGGCTGACACTCCAATGTACTACTAAGGGAGTGCTGCACTGTCGGAGGTGCCATCATTCAGATAAGATGTTAAACTGAGACCCCGTCTGCCCTCTCAGGTGGATGTAAAAGTTCCCATGGCACTATTTCATAAGAGGAGCAGGGGAGTTATCCCCGGTGTCTTGGCCAATATTTATCCCTCAACCAACATCACTAAAAACAGATTATCTGGTCATTATCATATTGCTGTTTGTGGGAGCTTGCTGTGCGCAAATTGGCTGCCGCGTTTCCTACATTACAACAGTGACTACACTTCAAAAAAATACTTCATTGGCTGTAAAGCGCTTTGAGACGTCCTAAAGGCGTGATATAAATAATTTATTTTTTCTTTTTATTGCATGTCTTTTTTTAAATATAAGCCACTGGAAAATATTAAAACGACCATTTTCTGGTTATTTCATGGGGGGGAAAATTGAGTCGCGCCCCCTTTGGGGTGCTAACTTCGCCGGGTTTAGCGCCACTGCGGCCGAAATTCATCGGTAGTGCCCCAAGAGGGAAGTGGGGTGCTACTGGAAGCGCCCCGCCTCCCTATTGGGGCGCTGCGAGGGAATATCGTCGCGCCGCGGTACTGCGGGCCTTCCTCCCCTTCTTAAAGGGGAGGGGCTTTGCACAGCGCGACCCGGGGCCCGGCTGGGCCACCAGGGATCGGAGTGCCGGCAAAAGAGCCCGGCACTCAAGAGAAGTGCCGGGCTCACAGAGAGCAGCCAGCACTCCGCGGGGGGGCTGGTCAGGAGGCCGGGGACAGCAACAGGGGCAGGTGCTGGCAGGCGGCCAGCAACAAAAATGGCCTCCCGGCACCTCGCCTTTAATTAGCGCCGCCCCGGTCGCAGGTAGGCCCCCCTGACCCTGTCGGACATAGCATCCGCCGGTAAGTCAGGGGGCGCTACCGAAGATCGCGGCCGGGGCGCGAGCGGGGCACTAACGGTTACCGCCGCCACTAACCTCCCGCTGAATTTCACGGGAGGCGTTGGCAGCGCCACACCCGGGCGCTATTTGCTTTGCGCCCCGTTAGCGCCCTCTTAGGACGCTAACAGGAGGCGCAAAGCAAGCGAATTTTTAGGTCATGGATTTTTAGCTATTTGACCAGGTGGCACAGTGCATTGAGACATGGGCCCGGGTTTTCCGGGGCCTGTGACCACGTACGCGGCCTGTAAGAACCCCGCAAGTTCCGGGTTGCCGCATGCGATGCGCAGGCACGAAAACCTCGAACTTGCGATCTGCCAAGTTTCAGCTCGACCGATCCACCGCATCCCCGGAAATGGACTTTCGCTGGCGGAGAGTTGGGCAATTTGCCCGACTACTGCCCAGTGAATGCCCACGAAAATCTTATGCCTGGTGAAAGCAGGCATAGGGCCTTCTTTTACCAGCGTAAGGGTTTAAATAAATATTAAAATAATGGCCCGTATTTTCCGACCCCCACAACTGTGTACGAGGTGTATACACACCCGTAGGGGCCTCACAAGTGCCGGTTTCAGGCATGTGAAGCGCATGCGCTGAAAACCGGCACTTCCAATCTGTCAAGAATCCTCTTGACAGATCGCACGCCTGCCCTGGAGAAGGGCCTCTGCAGGCAGGGAGTTCCGCTTTCTGCTTTCCCTCCGCCCGCTGAAAATCTTTAAAAATCTTACGCCCGGTAAAAGCAGGCATACGGCCTGCTTTTACCAGCATAAGAGTTTAAAAAGGTAAAAAAATAAAAATAATTTCACTCATTTATAATTTAAAAATACTTTTTAAAAAGGTAAGTTTATGTTTAGCCCCGTAAAAACTTTAATTATTTTTTTCAAAAAATTACATTTTTGTTTAAAATATTTAATTAATGTAATTTTAACTAATTTTAAATACGTGATGTTTTTAAAAAATTTATTTGCTGTGTAACTGTGTTTTTTGAGTGATCCCCATTCATGCTTTTGACAGGTCTATGTGGAGAGACCTGTCAAAAGTGTGAAGGGGGATTCCCTTCTTTGATTGGTTCCCCATGGCCCACGTGATCCCAGGGACGCTTGCGAACCGCCTGCGCCCCTGGGATACCTGGGCCTCTGCGCGCACAGACCAGGAGAGGCCCAGGATCGGAAGTCTCGGGAGCTACGGAGCCATCAGGTAAGTTCGTAGATTTTTCCCAATCGGTGGCATCCGCACGCAGGAAGCCTCCAATCGGAAAATCCGGGCCAAAATTTTTTAAATCATTTAAACCTTCAAAAACCTTTAAAATGAGTTCAGGTTATTTTGGACCCTTTAAAAATGTTTAAATTTATTTTTCAAAAAATTAAATTTTTGTTTTAAATGTTTAATTACATTGTACAGGAAACTTTCGTTTATCCGGCATCGACGGGACCGGCGTGGTGCCGGTTTATCGAAAGTACCGGATAACGGAGAGTTATATCTACCGAGGCTATTTTTAACAAAAAGACTCCAGGCAGCACGGGAGAATCAACTCCTGCTACTGTAGTGTTTCGGACTTCCGACAGCGCCAGGAGGCCGAGTAGTGGCACTTTTGAAAAGTACCCCTACTGACTAAATCGGCGTTCGCGGACTCGGACTCGGACTCGGGATCGGCAACATTGCCGGTTATTTGAGAGGAGTTTTCGGAGCACTCGACGTTCGCGGAGACTTGACTGCGACTCGGCAACATTGCCGGTTATTTGAGAGGAGTTTTCGGAGGATGATTTCTGCCGGTTAAGCGAGAATTCCGGATATTTGGGTGCCGGATAAACGAAAGTTTCCTGTATTTTAATTAATTTTTAACATGTGATGATTTATTTTTATTTAAGTGGGGTGAAAGTGCGTTTTTTCACGTGATTCCTTCTTATGGGGATTCCGTACGTAAATGGAATCTCCCATCAGCACAATGGGAATCCCCCTTTGCGATTGGTCGGGCCGGCCCACGTGACCCCAGGGACGCTTCCGAATCGCGTGCGCTCCTGGGATACGTGGGCCTTTACGCAGGCATACGCCCGCAGGCCCAGGACCGCCAGAGTCTGCAGATACGGAGGCACCAGGTAGGTGCGGAATTTTCTTGCGGATCGGAGGCATTCGCCCGCGGGAAGCCTCCGACCGCAAATTTCAGGCCCAGTGTCTTGTCAAGCCGAGAATCCAAGTATGAATGCAGTTGAGACCAGACATAGCAGGCGGTGCTGTCCTCCTGTCCGTGAATTGCGTCCTAAGTGAAATGATTTCAGGCACTTTAGCAGTCTGAACTCTTCGCCTGCCAAATGAACTGGAACTCCATGTACTGAGAGCAAGAAATGATTTCCCTTCTGTTTTCAAGATTAATCCAGGTCCCAGTGGGCATGAATCTTCACAAAAACTGATATCAAATTAGCACTAATGCAGTCGACACAGCGAGGGAGCCCACAAGCTTGGAATTTTTAACACAATAAGCTTGTAGCAACACAATCACAAGGGCCAATTTTTCCAAATATGGCTCCGGTGAGGTGTCTTGCCCTGCCGGGAAACTGCGGGTGTGCTCCCATGATTTTGTTAGTTTTAAATACTTGGCAAATCATGCGTGCAATTTCCCGATAAGCACTCCCAGTGAGCCAGGCCATGGCGTTGGGATCACGCATTCGGAATTTTTTTTCCAAATGACTTTGGCCCTGAGATGACACCATGACATATTAATACACTCTTCTGGAATGAAATAATTGGATGCACGCCTCCATTAACACAGTGGAGAATCGAATTTCAAACGAGCATGTGGACACTAATGCCCCGTGGTGTCATTTAAGTCCAGTGTTCCAATTATCAAATTTTATCGGTCTGGTACAATGGGTCATGTGCTCAGATTCAGTCCAGTTTTTACAGTCAGTCGGTGATATTTACAGGGTAACTGACAGTGGCCATAATTCCAAATTGGGCACCATGTATGGAGTCATAAATTGCAAGCAAATCTGAGGTGATCTTGAGGGTGCCGATGGACCCTTGAAGTTGAAATGCTACCAGCAGTTATACATGTTGCGTTTTCTTAAAAGTTCGTTCTTAAGGGATCATTTTGGGTTTTGTGCAATAGCGTAAAACAGGTGATGACGGGTTGACAGCCCGTCTTACATCTCTCCTGATTTTTATTTTCATTGACTTCAATCCTTAGGTGCTGACGGCAAGCTGTACTCTTGAAGGTGTCGCCTTTCAGATGAAACATTAAACTGCTTCTTTGAGTTGATGTAAAAAAAAATCCCGTGGCACTATTCAAAGGAGAGCCGAGTATTTTTCACGGTGTCCTCGTACAATTTCTCCCTCAACAACACCAGCAACAATAAAACAGATTAAGTAGCATTCATCTCATTTTCTGTTCCTGGGACCTTGCCATGTGTACAATTGTAAATACAAGTTCTTTCTATTTTAAGCAACGCATCACTATAGCTACTGTGCCAAGGAGACCGACAGATTTAAAACATCAAAACCGCAGGTCTTTTATTTCAACTGAATGAATTATAAAGCCGCATGAAAGTAAGAAACCCCTTTCCCTCAGCACACCGATTTCAAAATCCTTGCCCTTGCTTACAAAGCCCTTCTCCGCATTGCTCCATATTAGCACAGCACCCTCTAGCCCTAGATCCCCACTCGCACTCACTGCTCTCCCACCATCTGGTCAATTATACCTCAACCCTTTCACCACTCCACCGACAGTGGGCAGAGCTTTTAGTCACTTCCCTTCCTGAATCCCTCTGCCTTGCCATGTCTCTCCCCTTGAAACCTACTTCTTTGTCTGCATCTTTAGGAATTCTAAGGATAAGGGGTAAGCCATTTAGGACTGAGATGAGGAGGAATTTCTTCACCCAGAGAGTGGTGAACCTGTGGAATTCTCTACCACAGAAGGCAGTTGAGGCCAATTCATTAAATATATTCAAGAAGGAGTTAGATATATTTCTTTAGGCTAAAGGGATCAAGGGATATGGGGAGAAAGCAGGGACAGGGTACTGAGTCTGGATGATCAGCCATGATCTCATTGAATGGCGGAGCAGGCTCGAGGGGCCGAATGGCCTACTCCTGCTCCTATCTTCTATGCTTCTATGCTTCCTCTGACCCTGCGTCCTACTCATGTACAGGTCCAATCCAATTTTAAGAAGAGGTTTGGGATGTTTTCCCTACGTTAAAGGTGCTGTACAAGTAAAAGTTGTGATTGTATGAGAAAACAACTCTTAGCTTATCTCTCCTGCCCCAATGTTTAAATCCTACTTCAGAAATCACAGATTTCTGATCTAATTCCTGCATTGCTAGAGAGCCTGCATCCCACTGGTTCCTATTGAACAACAACAACTGCCATTTATAAAGAGCCTTTAAAATAGAGAATTGACACATGGCGATCCACAGAGAAAAGAAAATGGACGCCAAGCCTAAGAAAGCGATATTATGACGGGTGACCAAAAGCTTGGTGAAAGAGGGGGGTTTAAAGGAGCGCCTTAACAGCGAACAGGGAAATGGAGAGGTTGAGGGGTTCAGGGAGGGAATTACAGAGCATGGGGCCTATCCGGCCAAAGGCACAGTCACCAGTGATGGGGAGAAGGGAGGGAGGGATGCACAAGATGCCAGAGTCAGACGAACAGCGAGGACGTTGGGTGTGCCGGAAGTGCGCCACCCGCCATATTGGATCGGGCTCCTCCATGAGCATCCACGGCGCGCAACTGTTCCGAATGATCATTCAAATATTTAAATAAGGCGCTTAAGTGATTCCAGGGTTGCTGCCTCCACTACCCTACCTGTCAATTCGATGTACTGACCACTCTTCCTGACATCAGTTTTAAAATTTACATTTGCTAATTGAGCTTTGAATTTGAAGCTGCCAAGGTTTAATTTGAAACAACGCTCCAGATTTGCCTTTTCTTTATCATTTACTATCTGACAGACCGATACAAGGTGGCAGCTCCATCATTGTTTGCAGGAAATTGCTCTGTGTAAAAATGGCTGCCACATTTACAGACAAAGCAACAGTTTGCACTTCAAAGTAATTCATCATCTGTGAAGCGCTTTGGGACTTTTCCAAGAGGCACAATAAGGTGCTAAATAAATGAGTTTTTCTTTCAACCTCACTCTTAGTTATTCATGAAGTAAGTACAAAGCCTATTTCTTTCTCCCCGTGTGTAATTCGTTACACTTCCCTGTGTTAAATTCCATCTGTCACTGTTCTGGCCACTTAAATATTTCACCTAACTCACTTTGTAGGTTCCCAGCTGCCTCCTCAGAATAGTATGTCCCTCCCCGCCCCTGCCACCCCCCCACACCCCGCCCCCCACCGCCCCCGCCACCCCCTCCATCCCAGTTTGGCACCAGGTAAATATTTGTCCACTTGCATTAAGCTTCTGTATCCTAGTCATCAACTAGCACAGCATAGGAACATAGGAATTGATAGATGAGAAGAGACCACGGTCCATTTAGTTCACCTTCTGCCATCCCGGCGGTCGCACGACAGAACGATAATGGGATAGCAAAATACTGCGGATGCCGGAAATCCAAAATAACAACAGAAAACGCTGGAAAAACTCAGCAGGCCAGGCAGCATCCGTGGAGAGAGAAACAGAGTTAACGTTTCAGGTTGAAGACCTTTCGTCAGAACTGGAAAAAAGCAGGAAATGAAATAGATTTAAAGTAAGTATAAAGCTGGGAAAAGGGGGAGGGGATGAAAGAACAAAAGGCGAGATTAAGAGACATTAAGAGATAATCAAGGCAAGAGGAGGTGTTAATGTGACAGGTTGAGGCTAAAAGAAGTGTGAAATGCACTGGCAGAATGAAGGACAGCTGCCAGCTTCTGGGAGGGGAAAAAAAAGGGGGGGCCAAACAAAAAGGTGGATGAAAAAATAAAATATAAATGTGATAGGGGCTGAGGTTATGATCTAAAATTGTTGAACTCGATATTGAGTCCAGAGGGCTGTAGAGTGCATAAACGAAAGATGAGGTGCTATTCCTCAAGAATGATAATGGAGTTGTTGACTAATTACAGCAATCAATCTCTCTCAATTAGTCTACAGCAGACCCAGACATCAGACGAGGAAAACCCCAGTAATGGAGAGCTTTAGGAACCATAGGTCCAAAGTCACCTGTTCCTCCCAAGCTTTGCTGCACTTACCACATGTCACATCTCAAATTATTCATATAGTTTGTCCCAAAACATTATTTTCCGAAAGAAATCTATCTAATTTGTATTTGGATGAATCAATACTAACTACTAACGTCTGCCTAGGGCGCCTGTTCCAAAATATAAAAACTAACTCCAAAAGCTTTTATAAGTATATCAAGAGGAAAAGACTGGTGAAAACCAAAGTTGGCCCATTGCAGTCAGATACGGGGGAATATATAACGGGAAATAAGGAAATGGCAGACCAACTAAATGCATACTTTGGGTCAGTCTTTACGAAGGAAGACACAAAAAACCTCCCTGGGATATCGGGAAAAATAGGGACATTTGCAAAGGAGGAACTGACGCAAGTCAATATCTCTAAGGATATGGTGTTAAGGAAGCTAAAGGGATTGAAGGCGGACAAATCCCCAGGGCCTGATAACATGCATCCTAGGGTGCTGAAGGAGGTGGCCCTAGAGATAGCGGATGCACTAAGTATGATTTTTCAGAATTCATTAGACTCGGGAACAGTGCCCATGGATTGGAGGGTAGCTAACGTTACCCCACTATTCAAAAAGGGGGGTAGGGAAAAAGCAGGTAATTACAGACCTGTAAGCCTTACATCAGTTGTGGGCAAAATGCTGGAGTCCATCATTAAGGATGAAATAGCGGAGCACTTAGCAAATGGGGACAGGATAGGACAGAGTCAACATGGATTTACAAAGGGTAAATCGTGCTTGACTAATCTATTGGAATTTTTTGAGGGAGTAACTGGTAAAATAGATGGGGGAGAGCCAGTAGATGTGGTGTACCTGGACTTCCAAAAGGCCTTCGATAAGGTCCCACATAAAAGATTAGCAGGGAAAATTGAAGCTCATGGGATAAAGGGGAAAGTATTGACGTGGATAGAGAACTGGCTGTCAGATAGAAAACAGAGAGTTGGAATAAACGGCTCATTTTCTGAATGGCAGGCAGTAACAAGTGGGGTACCACAGAGATCTGTCCTGGGTCCCCAGCTGTTCACAATTTACATTAATGACCTGGATCAGGGAGTCGGATGCAGCATTTCCAAATTTGCAGACGACACTAAACTAGGAGGGGGGGTGGGCTCAAAGGAGGAGACCAGGAAGCTCCAGAGCGATTTGGACAGACTGGGTGATTGGGCGGATAAATGGCAGATGCACTATAATGTGGACAAGTGCGAAGTTATCCACCTTGGGTGCAGGAACGGGAGGGCAAATTATTATTTAAATGGCAATAAATTGGGAGAGGGGGAAGTACAGAGAGACCTGGGTGTTCTTGTACACCAGTCACTGAAGGCGAGCATGCAGGTGCAACAGGCGATCAAGAAGGCAAACGGTATGCTGGCCTTCATAGCAAAAGGGTTGGAATACAGGAACAGGGATACCTTGCTGCAGCTGTACAGTGCACTGGTGAGACCACACCTCGAGTACTGTGTACAGTTTTGGTCACCTCATCTGAGGAAAGATGTTCTTGCCATGGAGGGGGTGCAGCGGCGATTCACCAGGCTGATACCAGGAATGGCGGGATTGACCTATGAGGAGAGACTATGTAGTTTAGGGATGTACACACTGGAGTTTAGAAGATTGAGAGGGGACCTCATAGAAGTGTATAAAATTCTGACAGGTCTAGACAGACTAGATGCAGAAGGAATGTTTCCCTTGGCGGGTGAGAACAGAACTAGAGGACATAATTTAAGGATAAGGGCTAAACCATTTAGGACAGAAATGAGGGGGAATTTCTTCACTCAGAGGGTGGTGAACCTGTGGAACTCATTGCCACAGAGGGCAGTGTACGCCAGCTCATTAAATATATTTAAGAGGGAATTAGATGTATTTCTACAGGCAAAAGGGGTTAAGGGTTACGGAGAGAAGGCGGGGACGGGATACTGAATTGGAGGATCAGCCATGATCTCATTAAATGGCGGAGCAGGCTCGAAGGGCCGGATGGCCTACTCCTGCTCCTATCTTCTATGTATCTATGTATCTATGTATAGATTGATCACTCGCTCACTGAAATAATGGCCCCAATATTTACGGTGAGGCAGGGAGTGAGGGGGAGGGTGGGGGGGGGGTGCGGGTGCGGGGGCTGTTTAGCAGTCTGGTTGGGTTTCCCTCAGGTTCTGCCGAATTTAACGGCAGGACCTGACTCCGTCTCCCGCCCGCAGATTGTGAGGCTGGCCGGCCGTCGGGCGGGTAGGACTGTAGCACCAGGGTGCAGCCGGGGAGTGTAGGGGAGGAAGGGAAGGAGGGAGAGATCGTGGGTTGGGTGGGGGGGTGAATTGGGTGTGGTGCCCTGGCGAGATTGATGGTCGGGGGGTCTGAGACATCAAAGGGCCAGGAGAGGTAGGTCAAGGATCAGGAAGTCCGGAGGGACTGTTTCTGTGCTGTAATTCTATGTACATTGTCTAATTTCTTTAGAATCCTAAAAACAGCAATCATACTACCTCTAAACCTTCCCTATTCCAGTGAAAACAAGCCCAATTTTCATGATTGCTCCTCATAATCCAATCCCTTCAACCCCTCAATCATTCTGGTTGCTCTCTTCTGCATCCTTTCAATTGCTGCAATATCCAATATTCAACAGCATTAATATCTTTATCTGGCAGTCTGAATTTTCTAATCTCAAACTCTTAATTTTGTGCTCATGCACTCGATGCTCACATTCCACATTAAATAATCAGGCTTGTATCAATATTATTAATTTGCCACAGCATTTTAATGACCTGGGCCGTGTCCTGTTATCAATCTTCTTTTCTCCAATGAAACCAGAGCTCGGTTCTGTGAGTCTCTTTTCATTACCGAGAGCCCTAAAGCTCAACTCTGAGCCTTTTCCAATGCATCAATGTCCTTTTGACGGGAAGGGAGCCAAACACAAGTCTGGCCTCACCAATGATCTGTACAAGGTTAGCATAACTCGTCTTGACTTATGGCATCGGGAGAATTGGCTCGGCAGAGTTGCCAAGTTTGATATTACGCGCGAGCGGAAATAGGGCAGGAGTTTCACGCTGCACAGAAATAAAGCCCCACACTCGCAAAATGGAATGTTAAGACCAATAATATTTTGTAGCTGACATTTTAAAAAAAGGGTATTACCAGCAAGACTCACTCTTTACGGGACCGACCAAGTAGGTTCTCTATGCTGAGTACTGAAGTGGAAAACCACAACCGAGTGTCAATGCATTCACTGCAGCGTAGGTTTACCAGAATGATACCCGAACTCCAAGGGTTAAATTACGAGGCGAGATTACACAAACTAGGGTTGTATTCCCTGGAATTTAGAAAGTTAGTGAGTGATTTGATCGACGTTTTCAAGGTAATGAGGGGAACTGATAGGGTAGATAGAGAGACTATTTCCGCTGGTTGGGGATTCTAGGACTCGGGGGCACAGTCTAAAAATTAGAGCCAGACCTTTCAGGAGTGAAATGAGGAAACACTTCTACACACAAAGGGTGGTAGAAGTTTGGAACTCTCTTCCGCAAACCGCAATTGATGCTAGATTAATTGTTAATTTTAAATCTGAGATTGATAGATTTTTGTTAACCAAAGGTATTAAGGGATATGGGCCAAAGGCGGGTATATGGAGTTAGGTTGCAGATCAGCCATGATCTCATTGAATGGCGGAATAGGCTCGAGGGGCTGAATGGCCTCCTCCTGTTCCTATGTTCCAATGTTCCTAGTCACTCTACCGGTTTAGTGTCAGTACGTTCACTCTACCAGGGAAAGATGTGCCCTGATTTGGGAGGCAACAACACATTCAAAGATTGAAATGGTGTGGAATTTCTAGGCCTACAGAACGTCCTTGGGCCTCCGGGGTATTCCGCCAGGTGGCCACCCAGTACCCACCCGATGAAAAGGGGTAACGTGACAATCAACCCCTTAGTGCCCACCTCACACTGACGTGAATCCTATGTAGTGTAAATTGGGTGTCAAGGCCCAAGCTGACCTCTGACGTGAGTCTTTAGGGAGTCTCACTCTTCTTCACTCACCGTGGTGTCGGATCGGGCCCTGGCTCTGGATTTGGGCTGCAGTTACCTTATAATTGCCACAGGGGTGTGAGGTGAATCTGCTTTTTGCACTGGTGCTGTAGTTATGGTGAAAATGCACCCTCAGTGCTGCAGGAAAGGGTGTTTTTCCTGAGAGGACCCTAGGCTGGAAAAGGTTAAATATATTACAGTCAAAACGAGAACATGGTGAAGTCAGAGGCAGCGCTGGGCTGCAATACACGTCGATCTCATGTTTTGATTTGAACTACCTTGCTCCTCACTCTCTATTTATGACTTAAACAATGCAAACTGCTCTTCACTCCAAACGGAGAACATAATCAGACACAATTTGTGCCAGTTATTTGAATGTGATTTCTTAACTCACTGGAGCCCTTAACATTTATTGCCCTTGCAGGGAGTAAATCTTATTTTATCTCCGCGGACAGGCATGAGGCACGATCTGCCTACTCAGGGAATGTTGGACATAAATTTCCCCCCCTCCTTTTCAGACAAAGCTCAGCGTGGAGCTCAATACAGTTGACAGCAGTCTCACACAATTTCTGTTGAAATCTCACACATTTTAATAGGCTAACTCCTAGCCAAGTATGTGTGCATCGTTGGAAAGGGGCTGGGGGGGGGGGGGGGGCGGGGGGGTGGGGGGGGGCATGCATAAACATCAATTCCCCATAGTTTCCACGTGTTGTTAGTTCCCTGCTACTCAAAGAAGCCAATGTGCAAACAGTCAAAATAAAACTCACACAAGCAAATAAAAATGCGCTTGATCACGAGATATGATTTGGTCTCAGATCTCTCAGCGTTAGATTTGCCTTTTAACTGTAAGAAGCATCGCAGAAAGAAGCGTAAGGAAAGACATTTTCATCGCCCCACCATTGGTGGCCGTGCATTCAGCTGCCTAGGCCCTAAGCTTTGGAAATCCCTCCGTAAACCTCTCCGCTTCTCAACCTCTCTTTCCTCCTTGAAGACGCTCCTTAAAACCCACCTCACCTGTCCTAATATCTCCTTCTGTGACTTGGTGTCAAATCTTTTTTGATAACGCTCTTGTGAAGCGCCTTGGGACATTTTATCACGTTAAAGGCGCTATATAAATGCAAGTTGTTGTAACATTTATCAAATGAGCCCCCAGGCACTATGGATGTGTGCATTAAAGGAAGGACTCAGACCCCACTGGAAATGGCAGCACAGCTATTACGTGGCAGAAACTTGGTTTCTGCCCCAGTATGCAGGGCTCGAAATGTTATACTGACATTCCAGCACCGATTCTGTCTTGGAAATGACCTGTAAAATCCGGGTCTTTACTTCGAGTTTTCTTCTCGGTCTAAACTACTTTACTGAGCTGTCTCCAAGATATCACCGTCCATTTAGGAAGTGGGACATTACATTAAAACAAATGGTTTCTGATTGGCTGAAAACTATCTCCAGATGCCTTTCTTTCAACTAATGTGGTGCTACAAATCTAAACACTGACACGGCTACATCGTAGGTGTGACCAGGTTAACTTTTGAAGTGTACTAAAGTGTAAAATCAGGACGCCCCACTGCTGGACCAGCTGTGGCGATTGCTTGGTTGCTCTCGGACACCATAACTTGAATGCAAGGCTCAGTGGGTTGATATCCTTACACTTGAACTTTGACCTAAGTTGGGTTCTCCTGCCAACCAGGTTGTTGCGATTATTGTGACTCATGGCGGACGCTTATTGGTACTTGCCTCGTTCTGGGCCAATTTGAGCGCCAGCGGTTGAAACCGTGAGCGCAACATCAAACTCACACGGAGGAACCCGGCACCCAGAACACGCCTGCGAACCCCCGACCCACTTGTTTACTTTGCAAAATACCTGCAAGGCATTTTTATCTGCTGTTTCCATTGTGAATGATGGCAAGTGTAACAGGATGAGTGATGATGCAGGCTAGGAGGACAATAGGTGAGTAACACCACAAGACAATAACTCATGTTGAAGATACAATATTTATTGAATGTGTGCTATTATGTTTGAATTTGCAGTTCTCAGGGATATAATTTCCTGAAAAATATGAGCATATTAATAAATGACTGCAGTACATCTTTCAACATGGGCCAAATAGCTCATTTTAAATTGGAAATCTTGATATTGTACAGCGTATTAGCTTGACAAGTCTGGAACAAGGTTTTATAGAGCAAATAATCTATAATAGTTGTTTGGAGATCATGCTTTATTATAAATACTTTTGTTCCAAGGAAGTAGAAATCCCCATCAACACCAGTAGCCAGACAGTTCAATTTCATATTTCCACCTAGTGCAACTGTCAGAATCATGACACAACATTTTATGCCACCTGCTATTATCAATTATGGATTATGTTTAGGATTCTAGATGTGTGAGCCCATGTTCTATTACTTTTATTTTGTTCCATTCTACTTTCTTTCAGGGGAAAAAGATCAATAAAATGTAGAATTGAGAAATGCTTGGTTCTTGTGTTAACAATTTTTCTCAGTTCCTCAGTAAGTCCATCTGTATGAGTACAAAGGGAATGGCGTGTTCTTAATCTGCCAAACATGTGTTCCTAGATCAGTCGATCCAACACTGAGGGTGTCATAGGAACAGCAGTAGGTCATTCAGCCCCTCGAGCCTGTTCCCGCATTCAATTCGATCATGGCTGCTCTGTACCTCAACTCCATGTACCCACCTTATCTCCATAATCCCTTGATACCCTTCACCGAACAAAAATCTCAGTCTTGAAAGCTCGACTTGTTCCCCAGCATCCCCAGCCTTTTGGGGGAGAGAATTCCAGAATGTCTGTAACCTTCACAAGATATCTATCTATATATATATATATATATTATATGTATGTTTGATCTTACCTTTGGTGACATCCGCCAGCGAAATGGGCTTTGTATGGATAAAATGCAAGCCCATTGCGTCGGGTTTACATTGAAATATTTTTGCATGCATTTTGGGGGTCATAATGAGGCTCTAACACAAAAGGGTAAATTTTTCACTGGCGTGAGACTTGAACCCACAACCTTCTGACTCATCAACTTTCTAGAAATCAGGCTCTTTGAATATTAGCACGTGAATGCTTATCACACTCGTATAACATTTATTTTCTTTTGTCACTTTAACGGAGGCCTAAACTGGTTTATTTTAAATGATAGCGACTTCATTAAAACAGTGGACAAAGCAATTTCATATGAACACAGGTGGCCTGTACACTAATACTTGAAGAATCTAATCTGTCCTTTTATGAAAATGTATCCCTAAAATGTGTCTTTAAAAAACACAATCCAGATGCATTGATGGCATTTTCAGGAATAGGCTTCTGCAGATGGCTTGCCGGCACACATCAACATCACTTGTGAGGGTAGGAATAACTGCCAGGATTTGGATATGCGAGTGGGAGATAGTGAGCGAGTCTGGAGACGATAGCAGGGGCGAGGACTGTGCCATCACAGGAAGATTACAGGACAACCAAAACTGCTGGGTCATAACAAGCCCCGTTTTTTTTTTTAAACAGCTTGAGTTGTTTGTTCGTCCATAAATTCATTCACTTGCTGCGTTCTGCTCTTCGTATAGGGGCAGATAATGTGCTCCCTATGCCTCACATCGGATGACCTTGTCCAAGGTCAACTCATTGCAAGGTTTCTTTGTGGCTTTCTTAGTGCTCAGTGCACACGGCACTGGTACAACACGGGCTGGCAGCCATGTTATCTGCCACCTGCAGCTACTCAAGGTCTGCTGGCTACCCTTCAAGTGCCAACACTTTTTTCACACTTAAATGCCTTGGGCACAAAGACCCCTTTAAACAATTGGCGACTAGAGGCCCAGGTAAAGCAGGGCCAGTAATGAAGGATTGAGTGATGAAGGGTGGCTCTACTAAAAGGAGCGGGCTACCCAGTCGCATAATTCTGCATTGTTAATGCGGCCCTTTTCTTTACTGTCCATTGGAAACGGGCACTCAGGCCGCGAATATAATAGCGCTGAGGGGGCGGGTTTGGAGGCCTGTCCCGCTGTCAAAATCGCAAAGATTGACAGCGGGTAGGAAACCCGCTGTCAACCCCTCTCCACGCGAGTCTCCCAGGTGTTGGATCTGTCAGCGGAGAACTGACCCGACACCAAGCGGCGGGGGAGACAATTCAGCTACTTAAATGGCTTGTTAAGAGCCAATTTAAGAGTATTTTGAGGCTTACTTCTAATTTTACCTTCTCCCCCACTGGTTCGGGGAACACGCCAGCTCAACCTGGCGTGTTGTGAGTCTGCTCTGATGTTTGTGAAAAGATGACAGCTGCAGAAGTGGTGTCAAGGATGCCATGTTGCAGATGGTGAGTTTCAGAGCACAGAAAATGTTGGTTACTGCATTTTTAATACATATACAGATTTCTTCAGCTTACAAGTTTTTAGATCCAACTGTATGTCCAGTGCCACCTCATTGGGAGAACCTTTCTCGCCAGTGACAGATCGCTTCTGTCATCTCACCTGCAGCTGCCATCTATTCCAGCAACATCGGAGCCAATGAAACAATCATACCTTGGTCCTCCGAATCCTTCCACGATCAGACCCAACACCAACATCACCAGGCACACCAACATCACCAACAACATCACCAACCTTCTCCGCCATCACCTGATGCTGCACTGGACACAGGGCATCAGCCCCTGACAACATTGTTGGCTGGGAGGCCAGCGATGGCATCACCATGGCCAGACTTTCTTCACTTGACGCTGTAAACCCTGGCTGCCACATGATGCACCAGGTTGACACCATCCCACACCAGCACCGTGAAGCATCCCTTTAATGTCCAAGCCATTCCACACTCATCACTATAGTGGGGGGGGTGGGGTGCAGAAGTTATGACTGAACAATCACTGGAACTCGGTAAGACACTTCTCAAGGTGCGCTCAGATCCGTCTAATAAGGGTCACTTTTTGAAAAAGAGATTTCACTGTATGACAACACATTACCAAAAACTTCACATGGACATTGGCTAAACCTCTCAAGTGCTTACCCTTGTGTGGTGTTAGTTGGTATGCTTGCAGTAGGATGAGGGTGAGTGTGAGGGGTGGCTTGTGAGATGGGGAAGTGATAAAGTAGATAGAGAGGGTTGGGTGGAGGTGCAAGGTAAGTTGGTGTCCTGGGGAGGTCTCTTCCGCCCTTGGAAGGGAAGAGAACCTCCCTGCGTGCTGTGACTCCCTCCATAAGCATCTGGAGGGAGTCAGTGGAGAACCTGGGTGCAAGTATTCACCTTTGTGCAGTGATTGTCAGTGTTTGCAGCACCTCAATGCTGTCAAACACTGACAGAACAACTGTCAAACTCCATTTGGACGTGGTCCCTTTAAGGAAATCGGCTGATGACGCATCATCAAATGACGTCAGCAGACCCGCTTCCTGTTAATTGGCCGGTAAGCCCGCAGGGGCGGGGCTTAACAAGGCCAATCAAGGTAAAATCACGTCTGCAGAGCGGATGCAGCTGGGAGCGGGACCGGAACCCGGGAACCAGCTGACCCGCCCCCATCCCGCCTCCTCCATTAAACTCGTGGCCTCAGTGTCTGAGCGCTGCTTAGAAATGTTGGGGTAGATTTCGTGCCCGGACTCAGTGCTGCGCGATAAGTGTGCGGCCAAACCCAGAGGCCCAAGCATTGTTGGATATTGGTCCTCGGGCCTCATCAACATGCTTGGCCTTAGCTGCCGGTGCTGGTCGCACCTCCACGGGGAGCTCGCCGAGCGAAGAGATCAATGTCAAGCTGCCTGCCTCGCCAGCAACGGCCCTCAGTTAATTCCCAGGAAGGGGGGGATTGGAGCGGGCTACGATTGGGGGAGGGAGGCACTGCTGCTCTTCCGGCGCCACGGGAACATTTTACAAAAATAATTTTAAAGTACCTGGAGCTGGCAGCCGCTGAAGTGGGAAGGCCCGACACCAACCCTGCTCATTGGTGACTCGTTTCAGCAAACGACCCTTCAACGGGCGTTAGGCTCCTACTTTACATATTTACGCGGCCTAACGCCTGTTTTAGGCGTTTGCCCGGGGCGCCTAAAAAAGGCCCCCGTTAATTTAGCAGCGGGATCAACGCTTGCGCAGAAAAACGGACGCAGCGCAAACCAATTCCTACTCCTTCAGCTGCATTAGGAGCAGGTCTTCAATTTGCCTCAAACATGGGGCCTTGATGACCTTCGTTCACAGTCTCGGTGCTCCCCTGCACCACTGTTATGGATTGCAGCCCCCTGCGGCATTTCAGGCACATCTCATCACATCTCCTTTAAATTGCTTTCTTGTTTCTGTGGTAATCTTCATTTTGTTATAACTTCATATTCTCAGTTCTCTTATCAGTTTCTGTTCAAAATTTACATTTTCTCTCAGTTGTAGAAAGGGAGCGTTTGAGAACTTTGGCAACGGAAAATAAAAGTGTCATATTTTAGATTTCTGGGATACCAGAGCCAGGTTTAGGGAAGGACTGGAATGGCTTCTTGGGGAAGGTGGGAGTGAAGTGAACACGTTCTAGGGGGGGAAAAAAAACAAGTAATTTGATACGTACAGAATGGCAAAGTTCCGATTCAGATTAACAGTGAGGAATAACACAACTGAAAGATTAGATGGTCTCAACCATTAGCAAAAGTGCTCCTCAATGTCAGATAGGCACGTGTCAATAACGAGAAGATCCACAAATGTCTCCCAAAAAACAAGGGCCCTGGAAATTCATGGCCCTCCCGCTGTACTCTTCCCCAGAGAGCTGTGGAGGCTGGGTCATTGAATATATTCAAGGCGGAGATAGACAGATTTTTGAAAGGTAAGGGAGTCAAGGGTTATGGGGAGCGGGCAGGGGAGTGGAGTTGAGGCCAAGACCAGATCAGCCATGATCTTATTGAATGGCGGAGCAGGCTCAAGGGGCCAAATGACCTACTCCTGCTCCAACGTCTTATGCTCTTATATTATGTACTCCTGCCATAACGTTGGCAGGAGTCTACCGGAAAAGGGTCAGAATTTAAGCTGGGTCTTGGCCTTGCACAGGAATTTTGGTTCGGCCTTCTTTCAGCAAGACAGCTTTGTACCTTTAAAACAGACCGGCCATGCAGCTTTGAGTGGAATTATTTATTTTATGTGAGATTTCTGCTTGATTTCATTTGCAGTAATGTTACTGATTTATTCAGGTATGAGGCCAGCTTAATGCAAGCCATTTAAACATCATTTCCATCTCTCCTGAGCACAGATAAATTCAGCAGCACACAATGATTTCTTTAAACTAAGATAGTCGAAGGCTGGAGGAATTTGTTTTTCCCGACTGAAGATTTGACATTTTATTAGAATGTCTGAAGAGCCACAGATGTATAATCACAGCTCCAGGTGGCTAACACTCCCAGTCCCAGATCTGTACAACCGCTTTGCTATTTGAACAGGCTCGAGGGGCTGAATGGCCTACTCTGTTCCTATGTTCCCAGTCTATGGGTGAGTTAGCTGATCTTGGCTGGGGCAGCATTTAGACTGTTCTAAATGGCCCTATGGCTGCGGGGGGGGGGGGGGGGGGGAGAGGGGGGAGAACACTATCAAGCGAGCTTCCTGTTGCTGATCACTATCCAATGACCTGCTGCAGGAAAAGTGCAGGTTATGTGGTTGTTGGGCGAGGACCGAATAGGCTTGGATGTGTTGGGCGGGATACCAGAGGGGAATTGTGTGGAACTCATCACCCCACCCCACCCACCCCCCCCACCCCCACACCAAGAGGAAGCACAGCGAGAAGAGGGAGGGAGGCAAAAAAGAAGAAAGCCCTCTCTCATGTCACAAAGCTAACTTAACTCAGATTACAGCACGAAAGGGCAGAAGTATCACTTAGCAAACAGCTTTAGATCTGCTCTGAGAGATTCCTTGCCTGGATGTGTCCTCTTCTTGTTCACAGTCAGTATGAGCCATGGTGTTAGATGATGTTACTTGCCTCGCTTCAGTCGCCAAGATGTAGCTTTTGAAACTGGTTCGGTAAAAAGATTTGAATCGAGTTGGGGGTGGGAGGGGGGACAAAAACCCATCTGGAATGAAAGGCTGTTGAGAATCAACGACAGCCCAAGAAATCTCTGCAGACTGCTGGCATTCGCTGAATTGGAAAACTAGCCTCCTTTTTCTGTGTTAAGCTCCTTCATCTACAGTCCTTTTTCTCCCACATTTGTGCAGCACCGTCACCTCGGTGATTCGCTTAACAAGTCTAGTGGCAAAAACATTTTGATTGTAAAACAGTTTTTATTTGACTACATATCTGTGTGTATCTGACATGAACGTGCATTAAAGTGCAACACAGGTATTTTTGTATTCAATATAATGAAATCAAGAAAAAAAAAATCAATGTTCCATAAAACACATTTCAACAAAGTTCATTATCTTTGCTGAACTGGGGCATTTGGAATGCCAAAATAAAATTAAACTACACGAAAATCATATTGTCGCACACTGTTATTTCTTGGCTGAATTGAACGCTTTCTAAAATATTAAGCCAAAAAAAAAATCTTGTTTGATTTAAAAGGATCAGCAGCAGATGGAGAGTGGAGCACAGTGGATATTTAAGCTGAGATCTTCGCTTGGTGTTTAAGATTGAAACCTCCCCCTGTGAACTGGGGGTAGCTTGTTCTCTGAGGATGGATTAAAGGCTGTCCCTCCTGCTCCGAGGATTTTTCTTTCTCACTAAAGGGAAAACAGAAGAAATCCGATTTATTTCAAAAATAAATTTTTTTTTTAACAGTTATGATATTCTTTTTGTAGTTCTATGTGGTCGGCATTCACCAGTGCAAGCTAACAGTAAGGTGGGTGATGCGCTTCATTCAGACATATCCTGAGCAACGTTCCCGTTAAGATGCGTGGCCGCGCTGCGGGCTGGAGGTCCCGCGCAGGCCGCTGACGGGCTTTTCCATGCAAATAACCGCGCATGCACGAAAGATTGAATGGGCCGCGCACCAAAAAAAAATGACAGGGAACATTGATCCTGAAATCCGCCCCCCCCCCCCCCACCCCCAATAATCATTTGTTATAAATATATACAAATCCTGATCTGGGAGTTGTTGCTGCTGGCACTGGGGGCCTGAAATGGAAAGTGTTCAGTTCTTCATTTGTACAAGGATAAAATTCCCCCCAAAATAGTGCTATTAAAATTCCAAATGTTTGTATCTCTTTTAAGAGAGTGGTGAGAATGTGGAACTCGCTACCACGTGGAGCGGTTGAGGCGTTTAGCATAGATGCCTTTCAGGGGGAAGCTAGATAAGCACATGAGGGAGAAAGGAATGAAAGGCTATGCTGATAGGGCTGAAAGAAGTCGAGTGGGAGGAGGCTCATGTGGAGCATCCACACCGGCACAGGCCAGCTGGGCCGAATGGCCCGTTTCTGCGCTGTAAATTATATGCAATTCTATACATATATAAAAAAGATACAGGTCACATCAGGGTTGATTTTATACTGGTGATTTGCTCACAAATGCATGAGCATATCACAAGCACAGCAAGTAGACAATGCGAGAGTTTGCAAGGTCTGTGCATCAGGAGGTAGAGGCAGGTCTCCTCACGCATGCCCAAGTAAGTCAAGCAGGCTCTCTGAAGACTCGGCCTCCTTGGGATGAGGGTGCTTCAGGGCAGACAGGCTCAGATAGCAGAAGCAACGCCCTCTTTGCATTCCTTTGGAGCTCTTCCTTATCCTCTAGTTCCCTGAGGGAAAATGGAATCCGTAGAGGAATGTCCATTATACCCCAAATTTTTACTTTTAAGCTCCCTTTAAAGGTAAGAGGTGAAAAAAGAAAGTAAAATGCAAAACGATTGTTTTTTAAAAATCACTAAATTAAATGCAACAAAAACAACCCAAAATAATATTTGCTCACACGGAAACATGCCTTTAAGAATTCGCTCCCAAACGCTGGAAAGTGGGTTGAAAAATGCCCCCATTTAGAGAAGCCCTCAGTCATGATGTCATATTTCTGGGGCAAAGCAGACAAAATGCAGAGTAGGAAAGCCTCACCCTCGTTAACGTAATTTGCAAACCATTATTGAGCCTCCTGCCAAGCCAGGGCTGCCCAGCCACGGAGGGTATCACAGTGCTTGTGCGCAGTTAACAACAACAGCAACCTTGTACAGGAAACTTTCGTTTATCCGGCATCGACGGGACCGGCGTGGTGCCGGTTTATCGAAAGTACCGGATAACGGAGAGTTATATCTACCGAGGCTATTTTTAACAAAGAGACTCCAGGCAGCGCGGGAGAATCAAATCCTGCTACTGCAGTGTTTCGGACTTCCGACAGCGCCAGGTGGCCGAGTAGTGGCACTTTTGAAAAGTACCCCGACTGACTAAATCGGCGTTCGCGGACTCGGACTCGGACTCGGGATCGGCAACATTGCCGGTTATTTGAGAGGAGTTTTCGGAGCACTCGGCGTTCGCGGAGACTCGACTGTGGCTCGGCAACATTGCCGGTTATTTGAGAGGAGTTTTCGGAGGATGATTTTTGCCGGTTAAGCGAGAATTCCGGATATTTGGGTGCCGGATAAACGAAAGTTTCCTGTATTTATATAGTGCCTTTAGCGTAGTAAAACGTTTCAAGGCGCTTCACAGGAGCATTATAAAACAAAATTTGACACCGAGCCACATAAGGAGATATTAGGGCAGATGGCCAAAAGCTTGGTCAAAAAGGTAGGTTTTAAGGAGCATCTTAAAGGAGGAAAGAGAAGTAGAGAAGCAGAGAGGTTTAGCAAGGGAATTCCAGAGCTTTGGGCCTTGGCAGCTGAAGGCACGGCCACCAATGGTGGAGCGATTAAAATCGGGGATGCTCAAGAGGCCAGAATTAGAGGAGCGCAGGTATGTCGGAGGGTTGTGGGACTGGAGGAGATTACAGAGATAATTCTCCGCCCCACTCCCACTTTGACCTCTAATGAAGCTCAAAGGGAAGCTCGAGGAACAGCACCTCATCTTTCGATTAGGCAATTTATAGTCTTCTAACACTGAGTTCAACCATTTCACATCATAACCACTGCCCCCATTTTTTTGGACAGCAGGTACTGGTAATGATTCTGCTGTGGCTATTTATACCTCCTCTAGACCATCTTTTGTTTCTTTACTTGCCCCATTACCACCCCCTTTTGCCTTGCACCATCATCCCTTTAGTCATTTAGTCTCTCCTGCCTTCCGCCCTATCACAGACCTTCCCTTTTATTCTTTCATAAGAACATAAGAAATAGGAGCAGGAGTAGGCTATTCGGCCCCTCGAGCCTGCTCCGCCATTCATTAAGATCATGGCTGATCTGATCTTGGCCTCAACTCCACTTTTCTGCTTGTTCCCCATAACCCTCGACTCCCCTATAGTCCAAAAATCTGTCTATCTCAGCCTTGAATATATTCAATGACCCAGCCTCCACAGCTCTCTGGGGTAGAGAATTCCAAAGATTCACGACCCTCTGAGAGAAGAAATTCCTCCTCACCTCAGTCTTAAATGGGCGACCCCTTATTCTGAAACTATGCCCCCTAGTTCTAGATTCCCTGACGAGGGGAAACATCCTCTCAGCATCTACCCTGTCAAGCCCCCTCAGAATCTTATATGTTTCAATAAGTTCACCTCTCATTCTTCTAAACTCCAATGAGTATGGGCCCAACCTGCTCAACCTTTCCTCATAAGACAACCCCTTCATCCCAGGAGTCAACCTAGTGAACCTTCTCTGAACTGCCTCCAATGCAAGTATATCCCTCCTTAAATAAGGAGATCAAAACTGCACGCAGTACTCCAGGTGTGGTCTCGCCAACTTAAAGTTGTAGCAAGACTTCCCTACTTTTATACTCCATCCCCCTTGCAATAAAGGCCAACATTCCATTTGCCTTCCTAATTACTTGCTGTACCTGCATGCTAACATTTTGTGTTTCATGTACGAGGACACCCAGATCCCTCTGTACCGCAGCATTCTGTAGTCTCTCTCCATTTAAATAATATTTTGCTTTTCTATTCTTCCTACCAAAGTGGATAACCTCACATTTTCCCACATTATACTCCATCTTTCAAATTTTTGTCCACTCACTTAACCTATCTATATCCCTTTGCAAACTCTTTGGGCTGGATTTTCATTGACCCGTGGAGGCGGGTTTGGAGGCGTGTGGGGGGTTAAAATTGCGAAAACTGGCGGGCGGGCGGGCACAAGTCCGCCTCCATCTCGCCTCCACGCAATTTTCATTAAATCGTGTCTGCTGGTCCCGACTCCGTCCCGCCTTTAAGAGGCGGGATAGGCTGTTAAGGCCCTTAGCAAGCACTAAATTGGCTCTATAATGCCATTTTGAAAGGCCTTTGTGATTTTAACCCTTGATCTACGTGAAGCACGCCTGTTCTGAACCACGATTGTGAAACCTGGCGGGGAGCACATTTGGATAGCTGACTATCAGCTACAGATCCACTATTACAACGGCGATGTGATGAAGGTAGTAGTAGTATTAGGTCTGAAAGTCGCCTCTGATGCTGCTGCATTGAAGGTCTTCGAAGACTGCCTGGCCTTTGCTGTGAGAGGACCTGGATGCAAAAAATCTCTCTCTCTCTCTCTCTCTCTCCCCCTCTCTCTCAGCAGACTTAGAGCTGCTGCTCATTTTGCATCCAGGTCCTCTCACAGCAAAGGCCAAGCAGTCTCTGACCTTCAATCCAGCAGCAATGATGACATCATCAGAGGCGACTTTCAGACTGAAACCACTAATTGGTTCATAGGTTCCCACATGCTGGAACTCAATTGCCCAATTAGGTGAAAATTGCATCAATCTCCCACATCCAATTGCAGTCGGGTGGATAACACGAAATGCGGATAACACAAAATGCGGATAACACGACCCCAACCCACCCCAGTATCAAAATCCAGCCCTTTGTGTCCTCACAACTTGCTTTCCCACCTATCTTTGTATCGTCAGCAAATTTGGCTACAGTACACTCGGTCCCTTCATCCAACTCATTAATATAGATTGTAAATAGTTGAGGCCCCAGCACTGATCCCTGTGGCACCCCACTAGTTACAGTTTGCCAACCTAAAAATGACCCATTTATCCCAACTCTCTGTTTTCTGTTAGTTAGCCAATCCTCTATCCATGCTAATATATTACCCCCAACACAATGAGCTCTTATCTTGTGCAGTAACCTTTTATGTGGCACCTTATTGAATGCCCTTTGGAAGTCCAAATACACTACATCTACTGGTTCCCCTTTATCCACCCTGCTCGTGACATCCTCAAAGAACTCGAATAAATTTGTCAAACATAATTTCCCTTTCATGTTGACTCTGCTTGATTGTATTATGATTTTCGAAATGTCCTGCTACTAATTCCTTAATAATGGATTCCAGCATTTTCCCAATGACAGATGTTAGGCTAACTGGCCTATAGTTTCCTGCTTTCCGTCTCCCTCCTTTCTTGAATTTGCGGTTTTCCAATCCGCTGGGACCTTTCCAGAATCTAGGGATATCTGGAAGAGTACAACCAATGCATCCACTATCTCTGCAGCCACTTCTTTTAAGACCCTAGGATGCAGGCCAACAGGTCCAGGGGATTTGTCAGTGTTTAGTCCCATTAGTTTGCCTAGTACTTTTTCTCTAGTGATAGTGATTGTTTTAAGTTCCTCCCTCCCTTTTGCCCCTTGATTTTCCACTATTACTAGGATGCTTTTAGAGTCTTCTACCGTGAAGACAGATACAAAATATTTGTTCAAAGTCTCTGCCATTTCCTTGTTTCCCATTATTAAATCCTCCGTCTCATCCTCTAAGGGACCAACATTTACTTTAGCTACTCTCTTCCTTTGTATATACTTGTAGAAGCTCTTACTGGCTGTTTTTATATTTCTTGCTAGTTTACTCTCATAATCAATTTTCTCCCTCTTTATTATTTTTTTAGCCATCCTTTGCAAGTTTCTAAAAATTTCCCAATCTTCTAGCCTACCACTAATCTTCGCAACATTGTATGCCTTTTCTTTCAATTTGATACCCTCCTTAACTTCCTTAGTTAGCCACGGATGGTTCATCCTTCTCATAGAGTCTTTCTTTCTCACTGGAATATATCTTTGTTGAGAGATGTGAAATATCTCCTTAAAAGTCTGCCACTGCTTATCTACCGTCTTACCTTTTAATCTATTTTCCCAGTCCACTTTAGCCAACTCTGTCTTCATACCCTTGTAATTCCTTTATTTAAGTTTAAGACACTAGTTTCAGACACAAGTTTCTCACCCTCAAACTGAATGTGAAATTCTATCATGTTATGATCACTCTTCCCTAGAGGATCCTTTACTATGAGATCATGAATTAATCCTGTCTCATTACACATTACCAGATCTAAAATAGCCTGTTCCCTGGTTAGTTCCACAATGTATTGTTCCAAGAAACTGTCCTGAATACACTCTATGAACTCGTCCTCAAGGCTACTTTTGCCAATTTGATTTGTCCAATCTATATGAAGATTTAAATTGCAGTACCTTTCTTACAAGCCCCCATTATTTCTTGATTTATTCTCTGTCCTACAGTGTAGCTACTCCCTATAGACTACTCCCACCAGTGACTTCTTTCCCTTATTATTTCTTATCTCCACCCAAACTGATTCTACATCTTGATCTTCTGAGCCAAGATCTTGGGGGAAAAATTCAGTTGGTTGTGCCTCCCGTTAGCGCCTTAAGAGGGCGCTAATGGGGCGCAAAGCAACTAGCGCCCGGGCGTGGCGATGTTTGCGCCGCTCACGAAATTAACTAGACATTTTGCGGCAGCGCTAAACACTACTGCCACGATCTCCTGCGCCGGCAAGCATCCCTGGGATCACGTGGGCCAGGCCAACCAATGAGAAAGGGGGAATCCGCATTATGCTTATGGGGATTCCATTTACGTAAGGAATCCCCATAAGCTTAATAGGAATCACCCAAAAAACACAAATTTCACACAACTTAAAATAAAAATAAATCATTACATGGTCAAAATTAATTAAAATACAACGTAATTAAACATTTAAAACAAAAATTTAATTTTTAAAGGGTCCAAAATAACCTGAACTAATTTTTAAAGGTTTTTTTAAGTTTAAATGATTTAAAACATTTTATTCTAATATTTCTTTAAACCCTTGCGCTGGTAAAAGAAGGCCCTACCTCTGCTTTCACCAGGCATAAGAGTTTCGCGGGCACTCGCTGGGCAGTAGTTGGGCAAACTCTCCGCCAGCGAGTGCCCCTTTCCCGGGGATGCGGTGGATCGGTCGAGCTGAAACTTGACAGATCGCAAGTTCGGGGTTTTCGCGCCTGCGCATCGCACGGGGCAACCCGGAACTTGCGGGGCACTTACGGCCGCTTAGGTGGTCACAAGCCGCGGAAAATCCGGGCCTCTGTTTCTGTCTCCACAGATGCTGCCTGACCTGCGGAGTATTTCCAGTATTTTCTGTTTTTATTTAAGCGCAAGGACTCCTTTGCTGGATTACCTTTCCCCTCACTTCCTGCGGCAGGTGCGCGCGCTGACTGCGCAAACCGTCGGAAAGCTCCCCCCTGTTATTTTAGTCCAACATCATCAAGTCAGAATTTGCCACTTTTACCCTGCTTCCTTAAAAATAGTTAAACCTCTGAGCCAATTGAAGTGAAAATTTTGATTTAAAAAAAAACCTGTTCCATTCTGGATGGCATTAAATGAGTTACAATGCAATAAAACACAAGACGATGGCTCATCTTTACAGGACTGAATGTGTGAATTCACTAACCGTCATGTTTTTTCCGACAAACAAATTAAACAATAGTCACTTCTTATTGATCTTTTTTAAATTGCACTATAGTTTAAGCAAGTGCAAGATATTGATCACTTGACTGGTACAAGGTATTAGATTTTATCTTCAAATGGAAATTCAGGCTTATTCATCACACTGTGTATATTACAGTACATTTCAGCACTTCGGAACCGATTTCAATAAATCTGGTGTGTTTAGAATCTTCAGTTTACTTAATAGTTTAACCTTTTGAAGGTTGCTGTAGCATTTCTGTAACATGAGCAAATAGAAAAAGAAACAAGGAATACACAGTGTGTAAAAACGCATTGGGGCCCAAGGTTGTCAACTCTGGAGGGACACATTCTTGGTGGCTTGATCATGTGACATAGATCATGTGACACTAGATCATGTGACACTTGCCCGCAGTTTGCAAAAGTTATTGCATTGACCTTATAGAGGTTGCGTCCCCTTGTAGTTGAGTGCAATGTTCCCTGTAATTTATTTTTGGGTGCGCGGCCCCTTTAACGGGCTGCGCGGCCCATTCCAATTCCCGCGCATGCGCGGTTTTTCCTATTGTAAAGCCGGCAAGCGGTCCGCGCGGGAGCTCCAGACAGTTGCGGGGCGCGGCCGCGCGGCTTAAAGGGAACAATGGTTGAGTGTCTTTGCTCCATGCGAGCCTATAAACGAATGTTTCTGCTCACTGGCAGGGGCAGACTGGGCATCTGGAAATGTCCCCAGTTGCCCCATGAGTAGCTCCCTGCCACCTCTGAGAGCTGGGGCTCTCTGAACTCCCACCACCTCCGAGGCATCGAAGCTGGTCACTTCTTCATAATCTCAAACACAAGCAGAAAATGCTGGAAACACGCAGCAAATCAGGCAGCATATGTAATCCGGCAGGGCTGGCAACTCAGCCACACGCACAGGCACTGGGAGCTGAAGGGTGAGAATTTAAACGTCATTTCAATCAAAAATGACAGCACTGATAGTTCCCACACAGATAGGCTACAGACAGGAAAAGATGCAGCAAAATGGAGAGGGGGGGGAATTGGAAAAATGAACTGATTAGAATAAAACAGTTACCGCAAGTACTTACCTAAAATGGCCACCACTGCAGCCAAAATACAAACAGCTATTATGTGGGAACTTTACTGCCTACAGAGCCAGCATAATCATTATGCAGTGACTTGCAACGAAGGTTCACTAGATTGATCCCTGGGATGAGAGGGTTGTCCTATGAGGGGAGATTGAGTAGATTGGGCCTATACTCTCTGGAGTTTAGAAGAATGAGAGGTGATCTCATTGAAACATATAAGATTCTGAGGGGATTGACAGGGTAGATGCTGAGAGGTTGTTTCCCCTGGCTGGAGAGTCTAGAACTAGGGGGCATAGTCTCAGGATAAGGGGTCGGCCATTTAAGACTGAGATGAGGAGGAATTTCTTCACTCAGAGGGTTGTGAATCTTTGGAATTCTCTACCCCAAAGGGCTGAATCGTTGAGTATATTCAAGGATGGGATAGATACATTTTTGAATTCTAAGGGAATCAAGGGATATGGAGATCGGGTGGGAAAGTGGAGTTGAGGTTGAAGATCAGCCATGAACTTATTGCATGGTGGAGCAGGCTCGAAGGGCTGTATGGCCTTCTCCTGCTCCTAATTCTGATGTTCTTATGCACACTGCTACCCACAGACAAGTGGGCACATTTCAGACTGCTGGGCAGTCTATCCAGAAGTGGGAGGGAGAGACAGGGATGCAGCGGAGTGCACCCTCGATCATATCTCCAGCCCCCGTCCACCCAGATGCAGCAGAAAATCACTGGGACAGAAAGCCTGGGCCATATTCTTCAATTACCATCTGTGTCATGTCTTCAGTCAACCAATTTCTACCCAAAGACTTTTTAGAAACAGGAATAGAGTCATTAAACTCAAAAAGTCCACCCATTACCTCTAGTGGCCGATGGATTAACTCTCATTTTAGAGGGTCTGGTTTCAAATGGCAGCCTTGACTGCCATTTGAACCTGGCTAGCCATATGAGCGAATTCTATGGTTGGGCTGAAGTTTGGAGAAGCTAATGGTCTTCTTGTACTCTTGGGTGGAAAGCGAATGTAAACAGACAACTGCAGCCCACAGAATGGAGCCCCATTGTTTGCAATGGACCTGCACCGGAGTGCACCACCCTTCCAAATAAAGCACAAAAACCCTGAAATTCCACAGGGCGTCTACTGGTCTCCTGGCATAACACTGGCAGAAGCCCAGAGAAAGCCCCAGTGAATGCCTTTTTCCCACCATTTCCCTGGTGGATCCACTGTGATTACAGCAAGAGACCTGTCGAATTCCCACAGAATCTCATGGCCAAAAGCACAAAAAGCAAATAAAACGGGAGTTAAATTTCTAACAGCAAATAAATAAGAATATGTTTAAATAAATGTTTAAATTTTGCACGGTAGAAACAAAACAGAAATTATAGTGACTACTCTAATTACACGTAATGTGCTCACTGTATAAAGTTCTTTCACAGTAACCCTTCCACCTTCTCATCTCAACTGGGGCAGTCTCCCATCCTGCTACGACTAGCTCCTCAAAACTTATTCTCCATTGCAGTCCAGTGCCACTTACTGTTTGCCATTGGCACCTTCGCCTCCTGTATCACCTGCTTAAAACTGTCCCTTCCCTGATTCACTCCCTTTCAATTCTGGAGCTGCTCACTCTTGTTAAGGTGTGGTGCCAGCCGCCCTCCATTATCTTGTCCAAGTGGTCATTCTCTATGGTGTGTGCCCAGGCAGTGAGAGGCATCAGCCTATTTGACCATGGAGGGCATCACAGCCAAGCGCAATCCTTTTCCCCAACTGATGTCCGCACTTGTGCACTTTTCAGCAGGAGATTTTCCCACCCAGGTGCAGTGAAGCTAATTTATATGTTCTAACTGCTGCCCCCGCCCACCCCAACTGAGATGAGTGACCTCGGAATAGAACAGTAATTAAACCTGGCCCTCCTTTTGATCCTGATGGCTCCACTTGGCAATGCCTCCACCTATAAGGCATCAGGAGAGCTCCAGCCACTCAAAATCTAATCTAAAGTGGCATTTGGTTGAGTCATCTACTCAACCTTACAAGGTCCTTTTCATTCTATATGCACACAGCACATTGTTTCCCACCAAGACCTCGGGGGGATTCTGTCTAGTGTTGTAAAGCTGAAGTCTAATTACTGTACAATCCCACAACATGAAAAGGTACGGTTCAATAGACGCTCCATTACAGTCGGGTAGCCTCAGAAAGGCTAGCTAATTCAGAAGATCTAGGTTTCATTAAAAAAAGATGCACGGGCGTACCCCTGCATTTACAAGCCGAGTAAAATAGGCAGCACGGTGGTGCGGCGTCTCGCAACACCCGGGTTCCTCTTCGCTGCTGATCTCAGCCGTGCTATTGCGAGAAGCTGGACGCCAAAGGCAGGCACTTGTTCAAAGGCAGACAGGGCAAACCAGGCGCAGAATCACCCATCCACACTCATGCACCTTCTAGCTGTGAGTCATAGAGAAGGGTTAGCAGTCACTTGAGGGCACGTCAAAGTACCCACCCACTGTATAGTCCAAGGCTCATGTGTGGTGTGGCGGAGAGGCATAAAAACAATAAAAGTATAAACTAGCAACACACTCAATCTGTTCTTTACTTGGTCCTTATTATTTTTTCCCCCCCACAGTGTTGCATTAATATTGCTGTGATGGATTTGTAGCTAGGACGACGTGCAGCACTTAACCATCTCCAAGTCAGGGTTGCCACATTATTTCTGAAGTATCCCTAAATTGGAACATCTTGTTCTTTTTAAGTTACTATTTAAATGTTGTTTATTTACCAAAAGAGGATTTTAGCAGCTATTCAGATCTGATCGTCCTTGGCCCAATTAAACTAACGTGCTAATGTAGCCCAATGAATTATCCTTCGACTCATTTAGCAGAAATTCAAAGACATTGGTAAGAATTTTTGAATGAACAAATTTTGTTTACACACTTTTAACTGCAGCAGAATATTTAATTCATCAAGTCTTAGTTTACTCGAGTCGTTCACATTGGAAGTCCCTGTGCGTCTCCTGGTGAGGTATTCCTGAGTTAACTATCACAGGCACCTATGTGCTTGCATACATATAGCTCTTTATTACGGTGTAATCTTACAAAGTGCTGTGGCCTGGTGGTTGACGCTTTAGCCCAGCATGTTTGGCTGAAAATTAAATGAAAATTACAGCTAATCAGTTTTAAAAAATGAGAGTCTGATATGTTCATAAGGGGAACCAAGTGTATTTATTAAGTAATTGCTTTGCTGGTGAACTCAGTGGAACTTCTGTGACATTTCTACAAAGATCATGCTTTATTGCATAAAAATTATGTATGGGAAATGATCCAATACATTGGCTCTGATGCCCGGAAAGTGTAAAATTGCTTTGCACAGCTCTTATGTGCTTAATAAGTTTTGCTGTACCAGTAGCATACAAATGCCTTAGTGCTGCGTGCATTACTTTGATTCAGTTGTAAGATATTGGTGATGGAGCACCTGGCCTCTCCAATTTTGCACACACGTGTCTGCTCCAACCACGCGCTCTCTCGACCCTCATCCATTGCGCAGGTGTGATTCTAGAAGTAAGGCGCTGATATTCCTCTCGCTCGTTGCCCGCGTGCCTTTTGGTGCAGCAATGCCCAGAGTGTGCTGTGCCCGTCAGTGTGCCCAGTTTTAGTGGGCTGGGTCATTTGCATGATCTGGTTGCAAGCCAGGTGCAGACCCGCCCCCCCCCCCCCCCCCCGCCCCCCCAAAATCCTGGTCGGTCTTGTACACGGAAATTGGGCAAGAGCGCAGGATTACTGCAGCTCTGCAGCTGCGTGAATAGCTGCCCGCCTCCAGGGGAGGGCGGGAAGGAAGGATCCACTTACCTTCTCAGGCCTCCCTTGCCTTGCTGCCTGCTTCCCCTCTCAGGTAGCCCAGATGCAAGGCTTAACACCAGCTTCCGCAGGTGCCCTTTAAAATGGGTGCGCTTCTGTTGCCCATAGAGGTAACAGGTGGTCGCCCCTCAGGTTTCACCTCCATGGCTGCCCTTGTCCTGCACCTTTTGTAAGTGCAAGCCCAGGCCCAGACCCACCTATTTGGGGAAGCCCCAGAAATGCAGTGGCACTGTAAAGGGGAGCGGAGATCCGAAGTAACGGGTCTCCATTCCCTTTTCCTCTCCATAGAGACTTGAGCAGAAAAATCTAGGCTGACACTCCAGTGCAGTACTGAGGGAGTGCTGCACTGTCGGAGGTGCCATTAAAGCGAGGCCCGGTCTGCTCTCTCAGGTGGACGTAAAAGATCCCACGGCACTATTTTGAAGAAGAGCAGGGGAGTTATCCCCCGTGTCCTGGCCAATATTTATCCCTCAATCAATAAAAATATTATCTGGTCATTATCACATTGCTGTTTGTGGGAGCTTGCTGTGCGCAAATTGGCTGGCACGTTTCCTGCATTACAACAGCGACTACACTTCAAAAGTACTTCATTGGCTGTAAAGTGCTTTGGGTCGTCCTGAGGTCGTGAAAGGCGCTGTAGAAATTAAAGTCTTTCTTTCTTTGTGGTCATGATGCGGAGATGCCGGTGTTGGACTGGGGTGGACAAAAGTGAGAAGTCGCACAACACCAGGTTATAGTCCAACAGCTTTATTTGAAATCACAAGCTTTTGGAGCGCTGCTCCTTCGTCAGGTGAAGAGAGATTTACCAGGATGCTGCCTGGTTTGGGGGGGAGGTCTTATGAGGAAAGATTGAGGGAGTTGGGGCTTTTCTCTTTAGAGCGGAGGAGGATGAGAGGCGACTTAATAGAGGTTTATAAGATGATGAGGGGGATAGATAGAGTGGATGTTCAGAGACTATTTCCTCGGGTGGATGTAGCTGTTACAAGGGGGCATAACTATAAGGTGCATGGGGGGAGATATAGAAGGGATGTCCGAGGTAGATTCTTTACTCAGAGAGTGGTTGGGGTGTGGAATGGACTGCCTGCTGTGATAGTGGAGTCGGACACTTTAGGAACTTTCAAGCGGTTATTGGATAAGCACATGGAGCACACCAGAATGATAGGGAGTGGGATAGCTTGATCTTGGTTTCGGACAATGCTCGGCACAACATCGAGGGCCGAAGGGCCTGTACTGTGCTGTACTGTTCTATGTTCTATATGTTCTATAACCAGGCCCAGTCCTCTCATCGCCTCATGTCCACACACACATTTTCAAGCGATCAGGAACATGGCTGATTTTTCCCTCCCTAAACCTATGGGCGCTGAAGCCAAGTTTAGCATCCCTTTTTTGCTGCCTCAGCAGGGATCAGTTAACATAAACTAGGCTGAAATCTTACGGTTCTGAAAATGTACGGCAGCATCAGTGAGCAGTTTCAGCAGTGCAGGGAGGAAAATGGGAAACTAATAAAGGAAAAACAATACTGTTCCTTATTATATGCCCTATTTACTGATTCACAAACAGGCCGTGGCGAACGCTCCTTGTACTGACGCGATTTTGTTTCAAATTGTCGCCAGTGTTTGAAATAAAGGAGGAAAGAAGGGCAAAGAGGAAAAACAAACACTTGCTTTTGAAATCAGTGCAGGTTTTCAGGCTGGTATGAACCAGCGTCCTTCTACATACCAGCTGCTAGGTTCCATGCTTATGTTTCAGAGCTTGCATTAAACTCAAGGGAAACTTTTGTCATCAATGGCCCAGATTTAAAAAGAAAGACTTGCATTTATATAGCGCCTTTCACAACCATCGGACGTCTCAAAGCGGTTTACAGTCAATGAAGTACTTTTTGAAGGGTAGTCACTGCTGTAATGTGGGAAACGCAGCAGACAATTTGCGCACAGCAAGCTCCCACAAACAACAATGTGATAATGACCAGATAATCTGTTTTAATGATGTTGATTGAGGGATAAATATTGGCCAGGACACCAGAGATAACTCCTCTGCTCTTCACTGAAATAGTGCCATGGGATCTTTTACGTCCACCTGAGAGAGCAGACGGAACCTCGGTTTAATGTCTCATTCAAAAGACGGCACCTCCGACAGTGCAGCACTCCCCTGGGAGTGTCAGCCTAGCTTTCGGTGCTCAAGTCTCTGGAGTGGGACTTGAACCCACAACCTTCTGACTCAGAGCCGAGGGTGATACCAACTGAGCCACGGCTGATATCTTAAAGGGGGGAGGGGGAGGGTGGGGGGGGGCGGCGCACCCGCGGAGTCTGGGGATGTGCAGGCCTCATTACCATACCTTTCATTGGAGTCCTGCCCAAACCCGGCCGGATGCGCTGCCTGACCGGTGGGCGAGAGCGGAAGGATGCACGCAGGAGGCCGCAGCCAAGGGCCCGCCTGATCGGTCCCCGCAGTCAGATAAGTGGTAAGAGGTTGGGGTGGGGGGGGGGGGAGGCTGTCGGGAGAAAGAAGTGGCTAACATAGTCCTGTAATAGGCTCTTAAAAAAAGAAAACCTCAGTCATATATCTGATCTATAGTCGTAAACAGGAGCTGAATCAATGTCATTTAATTCCCATTGTCCACTAAACAGATCTGGCAGGGAATAGCAGTCTCGCTCAGAGAGGGCACATTTGTGGGAAGTGTAAAAGGTCACAAGGTGGAGCAAAGGTTCCTTTCCAAGTCTGGGGTTAATGCACAATTTGTTGGGGGCAGAGTAGAGAGAGAATTACTCTGCATCAAACCTTGGTGTACCTGACCTAGGAAGGAGCAATGTAGTATTCTGCAAACACTGCAAACAGTGGTAAGGTGTTCCATTTCCTAGCCATGACAAGGCTAATGTAGATGAACACAAAAGAAAAGTAAGTAAGTTAGAGCTTAGGCTAAAATAAATTTGTTACACCACAGATATATACTGACAACACAATCATGCAATTGGATCACTGATTATGCCTTTGTGGACATAAATGGGCCTTGAAATTATTAAGTTGCACAACACCAGGTTATAATCCAACAGTTTTATTTGAAATCACAAGCTTTCGGAGCGCTTGTGATTTCAAATAAAGCTGTTGGACTATAACCTGGTGTTGTGCAACTTCTCACTTTTGTCCACCCCAGTCCTTGAAATTATGGCATTGGATATTAACATATGGACATTTAACAGTTTCATACGGAATTCCTTCCCTCCCTGCTCCATTTTGACCCATATAAATAGGTAGAGGCCTCTTAAAATAGCAGAGGAAAGAACTGCATATTAAGTTAAGCCTTCGTACACTCTGCTACAACTTCAAAGTTGCAAGGACGGCGTTTCCAAGTTTGTGCTGCTGGCGAAGAGCCTCCTGTGGAGTTCATGCAGATCAGGCGATTGATGGCCCGCTGCCCACAATATTCTGTTGGAGAATCAGCCCTGTGGTGTCTTGCAAGGCCAGGAGCGTGTGTGGCGAGACTGCGCACTGCCAGCCCGTGATTTTCACACACGTATGGAATGCACTACAACTGCGACACGCTCTGCCTTTTATTTACCAAGCACGATTCACGGGAAACGCAAATTTCGGTTGTTGGCGTTGACACTTGAATGCGAAGGAGCCAAGCACAAGTGAGGACACCCCACTGATGAGCTTTGTTCCTTTTATTACATGGAAGGCATCTGTGTTCTTGAAGTCGATGACATCTGTGAATATTTCAGCACAAAACTGATCAAAGAATTTAAATTTTGATGGCTTCAGACTTCAGAACTGACTCCAGCGGCTGCAACATGGAGCTCTCTCAGGAATAGTGCCCAAGATAGTTAAAACAGAGGGTGTTCAATATTATAAGATTATACTGTGCATTTATTTTTTATTTTTTACCTAATAAAGTCCCGAATGATTTTGCATTTTAACCCATATTCTGCTTTGTTAACCTAATGAAAGGCATAACCCCCATTGGTTTGTGAAGACCCATATTAGCTCAGATTATAGAAAAAGTGTTTGGTGAACCCAATGATTTGTATTTGATGGTTTATGTCTTGATCAAGGCCTTTTCGTAACTGTCAGGACAAGATTTTTTTTTTCCTTAAACCACCCGCTGCTGGCATGTGCCCTCTTTATTCTAACATCTTTACTGTACTTTATTAAGTTTCTTTTTAAACTTATTTCCTCACCAGTTTGGGCTTCCCAAGATATCACTGCGTGTGTTACTCTACAGCCTCTGTTATATTCAACCGAGAAACCAACTAAATATGTTTTTTAAATTAATAACTTGTATATACTTGTGGTTGAAGGAGAACAAGTTACCAGTGTTGGGGCTGTTTAGTTCACTTAAGATGCTATTCCATTGCAGTAGTACCATCAACGCCCAACGTGTAATCCCACACAGTCAACGCCACTACCACAAGTACACATGCCAGTCAGTCCTGTAAAGATGCTGAGCCAGTTCAGGGTGTCAGTGTGTCTATGTTATGTGCAAGTACACTGAACCCTTTACTGGCTTAGGACTAGGTTTCCAGGCAGGCCAAACCACTGCACATTCACAAGGTTCAAAAGCTTGTAGCTCCAGCAGAAGGGAACCACACACATATATGTAACAGCAGGTTGGTGCTTTAGGAGCTGGCTCACATGGAGCACAGTTCCACTTTGCTGCGTGATTGTGGATCAGTGATGAACATAGGTCACTCTCCCCAGACCCAGACTCCAGATTAAAGTAAGCGCACTGTTAAACAAAGGGTTCATCCACGATATAGCTGGCACCACTTGGTGGTTTATGACATCTAAACTAATAATATCCTCTAAATGCCTACATATTTTACACATTTGCTGGTTTGCTCTTATACACCATTTCACTCAGTTGCTACCGGACCTGACTCATCATTACTATGGCAATGAATTTCTAAGTATATAAGCTATTTCAAAGTCAATAAATGTTATTTTGCTACAATATACTGGCTACTCCTCTTAATTATGGGTACGGTAGTGCAGTGGTTATAATCCTGGACTAGCATGGGGGAGAATTCAAGCGGAGATTTCCCAATCTCATGCCGTAACTTTGGCAGAAGAGCAGCGGAAACCCTGGAGACTTGGCAGAAATTTGCTGTTTTTAGGCATTTACACAATTTCTCCGGTGATTCTGCTGACGTGCCACCAGAGAACCTGCACGGAAATTGCAGGCGAATGAATTTAAATCCCACCACGCCGAGTTGTGGAATTGAATTCAATAAATCTGATAATTTCTTTTTGCAAGATATTAAGGGGAACAGATAGAGAAACTATTTCCGCTGGTTGGGGAGTCTAGGACTAGGGGGCATAGTCTAAAAATTAGAGCCAGACCTTTCAGGAGTGAAATTAGGAAACACTTCTACACACAAAGGGTGGTAGAAATTTGGAACTCTCTTCCGCAAACGGCAATTAATGCTGGATCAATTGGTAATTTTAAATCCGAGATTGATAGCTTTTTGTTAACTAAAGGTATTAAGGGATATGGGCCAAAGGCGGGTATATGGAGTTAGATCGCAGATGGCTAAATGGCTTACTCCTGTTCCTATGGGGTGGGGCGGGGAGGGGGGGAAATGACCATGAAAGCTGCCAGGTTGTCATAAAAAAACCTAACTGGTTCACTAATGTAATTTGGGGAAGGGAGCCTGCCACTCCCTACATGTGACTCCAGTCCCGCACTAAGTAGTTGCCGCTGGCTGTCCTCTGAAGTGGCTGAGCAAGACACTCAGTTATAAAAAAACAAAAATGAGAAGTCGCACAACACCAGGTTATAGTCCAACAGATTTATTTAAAATTACAAGCTTTCGGAGCTGTCGCCCCTTCTTCAGGTAGAGTTACTGTGAGACAATCTACCAGAATTCACAGAATATAAACACAGAGAAAATGCAGAGATTCAATCTTTCCCTACATCAAAGACACACTAAGAGCACAGCCAAGACAATGAGATGTGTCCCAGGGGGTCCAACGTGTCAATACACCTGCTGGCTGCATATCCTCTCCATTTGGGTTTGTTTCTTGTGTTTGTTTCTTGTGTTTGTTTTTTTTAAAAGCTGGAAAGACCGGCAACGATGTCAAGTCACGTTCTGTAGCGTGACATGAACCCGATATCCCGATTGAGGCCGTCCTCATGAGTGCGAAACAAACACAAGAAACAAACCCAAATGGAGAGGATATGCAGCCAGCAGGTGTTTTGACACGTTGGACCCCCTGGGACACATCTCATTGTCTTGGCTGTGCTCTTAGTGTGTCTTTGATGTAGGGAAAGATTGAATCTCTGCATTTTCTCTGTGTTTATATTCTGTGAATTCTGGTAGATTGTCTCACAGTAACTTTACCTGAAGAAGGGGCAGGATAGCTCCGAAAGCTTGTAATTTTAAATAAATCTGTTGGACTATAACCTGGTGTTGTGCGACTTCTCATTTTTGTCCACCCCAGTCCAACGCCGGCATCCCCACATCATAAAAAAACAATCACGCCCACCACCACCACCACCACCTTCTCAGTGCAGCCTTGTCAGCATCACCCGCATCCTGAGAACAAATAATAAAAATAAATTCAACGCTGCTTGATTCAAATGATCTTCTAATTAATTTTAAAGCACTAAATTCCCACCTTTCCGTGTTATTAATGCTGCTTAATTCAAGTTACTGGCTCGTTCAAATTTTTAGCACAAAAAAAATCATCTTCAATCATCAGCAGCAGACTGTATAATGTATGTTATTTTCTGATAATCAACTGTACTTCATCACTTGATAAACCTGCAGTAATAACATCGCTATGGCTCACTCCTTTAGTGAGGCTGCAGTCACACATCATGTAACAAAAAGGAAAATTTTGGAAATACACAGCAGGTCCTGTCAAAATCTGTACAGAGGCAAATCAGTTAACTTTTCGGTTGTGTAACCCTTCAGTTGCCAAAGGGCCTACGTCTGAAATATTATTTTTTTCTTCATAGACGCTAGCAAACCTGCTGTGCATTGCCAGCAGTTTCTGTTTCTACTGCAGATTCCTAGCACTGTGCCGTTTTCTTTTTTCCGCTCAACTGCGTGAATCGTGGCCAATATAACAAGCGCTGGCAACAAGACAAAAGCAGGAAAACTGCCACACCAACTTTAGATTAGACTGTATATCAACATGGCTGCGATTTTCGAGGCAGTGATGTTATATTGGGGTTCAGATGTCAGCCATAAACTGCTCAATCTTCACCTGATGGCATGTGAATCAGATGGCGAGTCTGTAATTATTCCCAGGTATCAGTTATTCTCTGCACTTACTATGCTTTCAGACTCCAAAATCTTACCATATTCTACGGAACAATGATACGGGAGGGGTGAAATTGGTCTAGGAAGTGGCACGAAGCGGGTTCACAGCGAATCGGCAGCCTAGTTTTACACCAGGCTCAGTTTTTCGTTACCATTGACTTCAATGGATAAGAAAATGGGGCACGGTGCAAGACGGGTTTGCCAATTCGCTATGAGCCCCTTTTCTGCTACTGGCGAAGGCAGATTTCACCCCCGCTGCGTCTAATTTAACGTCAGCGCCACTTTCAGCTGTTAATGGAATTGTTTCTAGCCCTGAAATTCCACGGGAGGTTCTGCTGGCCTTCTGCTGTAACCTTGGCAGGAGACTGGCTGAACCGCCAAGGAAACAGAGGAGACCTCTCCCCACCAGCATTGTATTTTGACGAAGGGTCTACACAGACATGCCAAGCCACCTCCTCTCCTCCAGAAGACATCAGGGCTGCCATACATCCCCAGCACCCACCGCTCCCAAAAATGAGGGTGAGAACTAGAATCTGAAGTCAATGTTCAGACCGGAGGCCTGTGGGGGGTGGGGGGGCAGGAATAAGTTGAGATACTGTTCCTGAAACTTACGTTGAGCTTGGAACAGCATTTGAGGCCAAAGACAGAGAGGTCAGAGTGGGAATGGGAGAGGTCATTAAAGTGGTGAGCCATAGGTAGGTCAAGATCATACTTGCAGACAGAGCGGAGATGTTCAGCAAAGTATTCATCTAATGTGGTCTCCCCAATCTAGAGAAGAGTGCAGCGAATACAGTGAACTAGATTGGAGTAGAAGATGTAATCTGCTGTCACACAGAAAACGTGTTTGTGATCCTGTCAAAGGCCTAGAGAGAGGAAAATAGGCCTAGAAATCTGACGCTTTAACGCCGGCCGTTAAGGCCAGTTTTGTAGAAAAAATGGCGGCGGCCTATTTCCAGCACGGAACGCAGTGGCCGCCATATTGGGCAGGTCGACAGCACTGCCGTTGCTTGCACTCGTCGCAAGTATTTAATTACCAGGAGCGTAATGTCAATTGGAGCGAAACGCAGAATTGACGCACGCTCATCGATTTTGGACCTTGCTGCTCCTCTTAACGCCCTCTCTTAACGCCCTCTCCAAAGCACGACCGTGCGCACAGCCATTGACAGCACGTAGAGCCGGGAGAAAGCGGCGGTGAGCTATAAACCGTACAGTAAACAGTTGCTGAGATTACTGGTAACTATGGAGAGCTCAGACTGTGTAATTGGAGTGGAAACTGCTGCCAATGAGATGCATCAAATCTCCACCCTGGTCAGTCAAACATCACAGGAGGTAAATCCTTTTAAAATAAACTGTACTGTACTACAGTTGTAATAATCTCAGCAACAAAATCAAAGCTGCATTTCCTTAAATTTTATACATTGGATTTTCTAGTTTAGGAACTGAAAATAATATGCAAAGCTGTGAAGTCTGTTTTTAAAAGACTTCACACCATATTCTCAGCAAGAGTTCTTCAAAAGTCTGCTGTTGTTAAAAATGTAATTGAACTCTCTTCTGCATGATTTACACCAGTAACCTCCTGACCAAGGTTTCCCTTTTTTAAAAATTTATTTCAACTGATTTCTCATGCAATGGTTTAACGGCATCTATGCCACAGTCTTTATGTAGTATTTCCAGTCACAGTCCCTCCAGTTCTGAGCCTGTGCTTTAAGAGCCACTCACCAGGGAGTGAATCCCCTGTGTGATATGCAGGCTAGTGCAGTGTCACTGCTCGCTGCAAGATGGTGCATTCCCATCCCCCTCCAGCACCATGGTGGAGCACAAACCTACACAGAGCCAACATGTGGGTGAAAACATCTGTGAACCTATGGCAGCCAGCGAAGGTGGGAGTACCAGGCAGTCTGGCACCCATTTGTGGACCCCACACAAGACCCAGACAAATGTCCGAGAAAGTAAGAGGGGAGCCGTGGACAAACAACTGCCTCCCGGAGTGCCACAATGGACAAGGCTCCAGCCCGACAAGGGCCATCAGCGGACTCGATACCTCCTGACCCAGCAAAACACAGGAGCCGTCACCAAATTAGCCCAAACAGCTCATTGCCCGAGAACGCCGCACTGATCCTTTAGACGCGACTTTCGGCCTCCTGCTGAGGTTACCCCCGGAAAGCGCGCGTTGCACAAGAGATTCTGCACTGTGCACATGTAAATCAGCAGGCAGCATCAATATACTGCAAAGCCTGCGCTCTTTTTACCGGCGGCCGTTAACCTTGGCCCGCGGTGGCACCGCCCGTTTCCGGGCCTAATCGAATTCCTAGGCCCTAGACTTTACAGACTTTACATCTGCTCATGTTGTACAGGAAAGTGCCAGAGAAAGGAAAGCTTGAAGTTAGAGCAGTGGCAGGAGGAAGAAGGATATCCCAGAGGAACGGTCACTCTAGAAAGCAGAGAGTAGAGGATGGGAAGACGTGTTTGGTGGGAGGGATCATGTTGTAGGCGCTAGAAGTAGTGGGAAAGGAGCTGAAACACGTGCAGGCTGGCGGGGGTGGAAGGTGAGGATGAAGCGGACCCTGTCATTTCTATGAGAGGAGGGATAGGGCATGAGAGTGGAGAAACAACCCGCCTTCCCCATGAAAATACAGCCCTTAGTTCCTACATCAAGTCAAGGGGGTAGAAATTCGTCTCGGGCGTTGGCGCACAACGGGCGGTATCGGATCGGCTGGCCGTTATACACAGCGCCCGATATTCAAATCCATTGACTGCAATGGAACTGAATATCAGGCGCCGCGTATAGCGGGCGGCCGATCCGCTACCGCCCGTTTTACGCCACCACCCGGGACAAATTTCAAGTCCAAGGTATCTAAGCATCACTGGAAGCCCCCACATCTGGTTTCTGACCATGCTGTTAACACTTATTCGGGCCCCATTCTGACAGACACACATGAAGTACAGATAGTGCTGGGTCTCCCACAGCATTCAGGAAACAAACATTAATGCTCAGTGCTTCAGACACCCATCTACTGAATAAATAAAAGTTTAAAATCCAGTCTGATGCTCAATACCAAAACGCATATGTTTGTTCAACACTGATGCCATTTCTCACTTGAGTTTTTATTATTGGAGGAAGGGAGTGAGTGATTTTGTCTGAGGTCAGCGACCAACAAAACTTTTAAATTAATATATGTGCGGAATAACGATTGTGTGTTATGTTGATAAACTAGTGAAGACAAAAAGTACAATTCTATCATTGAGATGGTGTTTTAATGTAGAGGATTGCCATAATACATGCACCATTAGTTAACAACATTGGCGTAAAACTGTTAATGTAGAAGGTTGCTGTAATATAGCCACCATCAGTTAATAGTGTTGGTGTAACACTGTTGATGTAGCCTTGCTACATACACATGCAATAGTCTACACTTCTAGACCATCACAATTCCTGCATAAATGCATGTGGTATAATGAATGTACATTTAAAACTGAAAGGTATATGGCACTGCTTGACTGATTATACATTTCAAGTTTCCTTTTTCCAATTTATTGCAGCACTGATTCAAAAATAAAAGTGAACCCACACTCTCCATGGCAACATCAATGAAAACGGACCCTGCTGTGATGGTCTAGCTGACTGCAAGTATAGGCCCTGAAATTCCACGGGGGTACTCCCAGTCTTCCACCGTGAATGCTGTTGGCAGACCGGCAGAACCTCGGGAAAGGATATAAATGGCTGGCATTGTGGCGGGAGAATGGGAAAACCCCCGCTGAATTTTAGGCCCACAGTTCCCCCGGGTGGTCCAATCCTGGTCAAGAGCTCATTGAGGAGGTAACGCAAAACTAGAAAGCAGGTCAATCTGACCATTGTATCACACATTTCTGTGGTCAGTATACAGTGGCACTGGCACAGGCTTCAGAGTATGTTACCCACGGTATCTCTCTGTCAAGGAATGGGATTCAGTGTCAGGCGAGGGGGGAGGGTGGAAGGAAATATATATATTTTAAAAAACAGGAAAGAACAAAAGAGATAGGGTCTAAGCTCCTCCCATTTTCTCTTGGACGTTCTGTAGCCATTTACACCTCCTCTGGAGCCATCTTTTGTTTCCATACTTGTCCCATTACCACCTCCTTTTGCCATGCACCCCTTTTGGTGTTTACATAGATTTACATAGAATTTACAGCACAGATACAGGAAACAGGTCATTCGGCCCAACTGGTCTATGACCGTGTTTGTGCTCCACACAATACCTTCTATTCCGTTCTCCCTCATGTACTTATCTAGCTTCCCCTTAAATACATCCATGGTATTCGCCTCAACCACTCCATGTGGTAGCGAGTTCCACATTCTCACCACTCTCTGAGTATCCTGTCCTTCCCCCACCTAAAAAAAATCTGGTGCACTCTGTCCCCATCCCCAGGAATTTCTGTGCCAATCTCTCTCTTTTCTTTTGAGCATTTCAGGGTTTGAATTTTTCTCCCTCTTTCCCTGCCTCCCTCCCCTTTCCCTGACTCTGTACTTGCTTAAAAGCTGTTCATCTCTGACAGCTTCCAGTTCTGATGAAAGTTCATTTCTCTCTCCACAGATGCTGCCTGACCTGCTGAGTGTTTCCAGCATTTCCTGCTTTTTATTTCAGATCCTCAGCATCTGCGGTGTTTTGCTTTTGGTGTTAAGGAAGTACAGTCACACGGATAGAGAGATGGTTAGGAGAGAGAAAGCAGAGATTGGGGTAAATGGAAGTTTTTGGAGTGGCAGAAACATCAGAAACATTTTGGAGTGGCAGAATGTGGGTAGCGGTGTGCCTCAAGGATCTATGCTGGCACCTTTTTTGGTTTCTATTTGTATATATTATTTTGGTATCGACACAAGAGGATTGACATCAAACCTCTTATGCTGACATCAAATTTGAGCACACGGCAAACAGTGAGGAATTTGTCAGCTACAGTTGGTGTATTGCACATTGTTCTGGGCAACCCAAGCAAAGGATTCTTTTTAAAAGGTGAGAGACTAGTAAATGTTGGTATTCAGAGGAATGTGGGGGTCCTTGTACACAAATCATAGGAAGTTAACATGCAAGTACAACAAGCAGTTAGGAAGGCAAATGGCATGTTATTGCAAGGGGGTTGGAGTATAAGAGTAAGTAAGTCTTGCTGCAATTATTTTGCTTTGGTGAGACCACTGTGTACAGTTTTGGTCTCCTTAGCTAAGGAAGGATATACTGCCTTAGAGCGGGTGCAACACAGGCTCACTAGATTGATTCCTCGGATGAAAGGGTGATGGGAGTAGAATGGGCCTATATTCTCTGGAGTTTGGAAGAATGAGAGGTGATCTCACTGAAATGTATAAAATTCTTAGCGGGCTTAACAGGGTAGATGGTGAGAGGCTATTTCCCCTGGCTGGAGAGTCTAGAACCAGGGTCACAGTCTCAGGATAAGGGGTCGGCCATTTAGGACCGAGATGAGGAGAAATTTGTTCACTCAGAGGGTTGTGAATCTTTGGAATTATCTACCCTAGAGGGCTGTGAATGCTCAGTCGTTGAGTATATTCAAGACTGAGATTTTTGGACACTAAGGCAATCGAGGGATATGAGGATAGGGTGGGAAAGTGGAGTTGAGGCAGAAGATCAGCTATGACCTTATTGAATGGCGGAGCAGGCTCGAGGGGCCGTATGGCCTACTTCTGCTCCCATTTCTTATGTTCTTATTACAAGAAGGCTATGAGAGCAATGGGAAGCGAAGATTCCCTAGACGGATACCAGGACTGAGAAATTTACGAGGAAAAGCTGGAACGTAGCAGGTTAATAGGAGACCTAAATGATCAAAATTACAAAAGATTTTGAAAAAATGAATGATAAAAAATTGTTTCCCCTGGTTGGCGAATTGGTACCAAGGAAGCTTAAACTAAAGTTTTCACGAGAGCAGTGAAGAGAGAAGTTAGAAAAAAAACCTGAAGCTTTGGTGGGAGGCGGGGGCAGAATTAGCCCCAGAGTTTATAACATCATTTCAAAGAAAACTGGATGTGTTTGAAAAGGACAGTGCAGAATAACAAGATTACAGTAGATAGTTCCAGTTGGAGAGCTCGCAAAGTGGCCTCCTTTTGAGCTGTAATGTCAATGGGCTGGATTTTGAAGTTGAAGTCGGGTTGGGGTCGGGAATCACACATTCTGGCTTGTGAACCCGCCTCCATCGAGATGTGGCCAACCCACTGTATTTTCCCTTGATTGACCTTGTTGAGCCCGCCCAGTGGGCTCAGCAGGCCAATTAAGGGCCACCCGGCAACAGGTGACATCACAGACTGACATTTCATCTGTCAAGAGCTTTTGACAGATGAAATATCAGCGTTTGACAACTCTGTGAAGCTGTCAAACACTCACAATATGATTTATAACTTCAGTCCTTCCTTTCAGGCTGAGTTAGAAATCATTCCACCACAGAAAACAGAAGGCTGCCGTTTCTGACAAACCCACGGCTTTCCTGCTTTCTGTGCCGGTGAGATTTCTAACTTCCGAGAACGGAAGGGCTGACACCTGCAGGAGGAAGTTAAGGTAAGTAAAACTTTTTCCAACACTTAGCACTTACCTTACACACTTACCTCTGCACACATGCACCCATCACTCACCTGCCCACCGGACATATCGACCCCTCCAACCCCTGCAGACCCACGGCCCGACCCGATAACTTGGAGTGGTTGCCACCTGTCAGGAAGCCCACACTTTTCCTTTTAAAATAGGGATTATGCAAAAAACTGCCTGTTAACTACCTGTTAACAGGCAGTTAATTGTCACTAATCCCTTCCCGCCTCGGGGAGTCGGGTCTCAGACCAGGTCGGGTACCCGCCGCCAGAGAAACTGGCATGGAGGCGGGTTGGAGTCGGGATGGGGTCGGGACCCCCGAATCTGCAACTTTAACCCCCCCCCCGCCTCCAAACCTGACTCCACGGGTCATTGAAAATCCAGCCCAATAACTCTGTGGATCAGTAAAAAAAAAGTCACAAAGCACAGGAAACTTTTTATTTTCCCTCTCATTATGTTCCACCTATTTACTTTCCCTTCTATTCAATATCGGTCGATGAACTTGCTAACATTTGAATGGGGGGGGGGAGAAAATGGAACACTTTAGGGAAGGCCAGTTCACCGATCCCACACTCGCATGCTCATTTCATTTCATTTCACAGCATCCGGAAAAGAAAGAACTTGCATTTATATAGCGCCTTTCACGACCACCAGATGTCCCAAAGCACCTTACAGCCAATGAAGTACTTTTTGAAGTGTAGTCACTGTTGTAATGTAGGAAACGTGGCAGCCAATTTGCACACTGCATGCTCCCACCAACAGCAATGTGATAATGACCAGATAATCTGTTTTAGCTATGTTGATTGAGGGGTAAATATTGGCCAGGACACTGGGGATAACTCCCCTGCTCCTCTTCGAAATAGTGCCATGGGATCTTTTATGTTCACCTGAGAGAGCAGATGGGGCCTCGGTTTAACATCTCATCCAAACGATGGCACCACCGACATTGCAGTACTCCCTCAGCACTGCACTGGAGTGTCAACCTGTCTGCTCTCTCAGGTGGACGTAAAAAGATCCATGGCACTATTTCAAAGAAGAGCAGGGGAGTTATCCCCAGTGTTCTGGCCAATATTTATCATTTAACCAACAGAACAAAAACAGATTATCTGGTCATTATCACATTGCTGTTTGTGGGACCTTGCTGTGCGCAAATTGGCTGCCACGTTTCCTACATTACAACAGTGACTACACTTCAAAAAGTACTTCATTGGCTGTAAAGAGTTTTGAGACGTCCGGTGGTCATGACAGGCGCTATATAAAAGGCGCTATATAAATGTAAGTCTTTCTTTTCCGGATGCTGTGAAATGAAATGAACTGCTGTCTTCCAACAGCTCGTGTTCATTGTGCACGGGGTTTCTTTCTGGGCTGATTTTATGGTGATTTTGAGCAAACGCACATTGTATCGTGCCCTTTATCTGGAGCCATGACCGAGGATGATATCTAATCATTCTGTTGGCAATAAAGAGTAGGGATGTCACAGTGAGCCCCTTCCCTCCTTTCACCAATTGTTGCAATAGGCTCTATTTGCATGGCTGAAAGGCAAGGTTATTTTTACCATTGCATAATTTACACATGATTTACCTATCTACCCAAGTCATTTGTCGATTTTTTCCAAAGTGCTGGCAGTGGCTAGATTGTTTGCTAATTATGCAACAGAGTCAGTAAATCACAAGACGTAATTTGACATGGTTCCAAACCCAATTTACAAAAGGAGTTGACTTTAAAATAGTGTGTAGCCTTTCCTGCTGGGAACTGAGAGCTACCAATCCCCAACCTTGATTGTTTTGCAAAAACAATTCAACAAAATCCCAAATCATGCGCTTCTATCTGATGACACATTTATTCAGGTTATTCTGACACAAGTCAATACAAGACTGATAAAAATAGCAACAAATGAGTTGATGCATGCAAACAGGTCATTCTGAGAAGTAAGGCTGCATGGTGCATATTCAAATATTCAAAGTGGCACGATAAAACATCCAATTTTGACGCACTCAAGTATAGTGAGCCCTGCTTCAGTCTAATCAGATTTCACAGAGGATGACACAAGTCAAGATGTAAATGCTACCCTTACGACAATTAGGCTGTTTCATTCTTTCACACGTGTATTTGTAATTCGCTTTTTGTTCTTCCCTTTCCATCACCAGCTCCCAGCTGTGAGCCTAGTCAGAAAATCTGCTAACAGGTCTCTGCCAGTCAGCTAAACAAGCGTGTGACAGCAATCCAGAGTGGTTGCCCTGCCCACTTTCCCTGCCTCTGGGAAGCACAAGTTTCCCCACATCCCTCCGCAATGGTGGCTTGGTATCTGTAACTTGTATTTGGCTGTTTCACGCTACAAATCGCTGGAGTACCCCAAGCTACTCCAAATGCTTCGCGAAACGTAGGAATTCTCTCTGGCCTCAGGAATCCCAAGGCTTGCAATGACACAACCAAAATAACAACAGAAAACACTGGAAAAACTCAGCAGGCCAGGCAGCATCCGTGGAGAGAGAAACAGAGTTAACGTTTCAGGTCAAAGACCTTTCGTCAGAACTGGAAAAAAGCAGGAAATGAAATAGATTTAAAGCAAGTATAAAGCTGGGAAAAGGGGGAGGGGATGAAAGAACAAAAGGGAAGGTGAGTGGTGGGATAGAAAGCAGGAGAGATTAAGAGACATTGAGAGACATTAAGAGATAATCAAGGCAAGAGGAGGTGTTGATGTGACAGGTTGAGGCTAGGGTTGAAACTTCGGATGCCGATTGCATAGGACAGAGGTGTCCAACCTGTTGGAATAGCAAGCCAAGCTGTCCCACAACTAATGAGTGGGCTGCGTTATTAAATCACTTTTAGGTCAGGCAGAATCATTAGTAAATGACACATCCAACATAATCATTTTCTTCTGCAATAAACATTTCCTTATTGATTAGAGAAGCATTTTATATCCTTCCAAATGTCGCAGGATCTTTGAGCATTAGCGACAATGTGTGCACGGCTCCCTATTAACATTTACACAAAATAAAACAGGAGAAAATAGACGCTCATACATTATAAATCACACACATTAAGAATCAACTCTTAGCAAGAGGGGTCAATAACAAGGGGGCATTGATTTCAAGTAATGGGTAGAAGGATTAGAGGGGAGGGGAGTGGAGGAGAACTTTTTTCACCCAGAGGGTGGTGGGGGTCTGAAACTCACTGCCTGAAAGGGTGGACGAGGCAGAAACCCTCATCGCATTTAAAGAGTACTTGGACTGCACTTGAAGTGCCGTAACCAACAAAGCTACGGGCCAAGAGCTGGAAAGTGGGATTCGGCTGGGTAGCTCTTTTCCGACCGGCACAGACACGATGGGCCAAATGGCCTCCTTCTGTGCTGTAAATTTCTATGATCCTATGGCAGGAATTTTCAGAGGTAAGAACGGGTGGGTTGGAGGCGTGGGGGGAAGTGAAAGTTGAAAAAATGTGAACCCCGACCCCAACTTTCACCTTTCACTCAGACGGGATAAGGGGGGGGGGGGGGGCGTGGGCTGCCAAGAGGCGGGTTGGCAATTTAAATATTACAATGAGGCCTGAAGCCTATACTTTAACCTGCTGTGCAGGTTTTACTGCAGGCGGCCGGGGATCCCGGGGCTCGGGATTCCCAGTGGCTGCAACGAGGCGGCCTCAGCCTCGGGGAGCAATCCTTGCGGGCCAGGAGGAGCAGGAGTGCATCCTCCCGGCCCCCCAAGCTCCCCCACCATCAGCCTGCAACCCCCCCCCCCAACTCCCAGGGTTCAGACCCCCCCTGGACTCCACAATGTGCCGGGAAACCCAACCTTTTGGGTTTCCCATCGTCTCCCAGGTCTCCACCCTCGCACGGTGCGGGGGGGGGCGGGGACCCGGGAAAATCCAGCCCATATGATTCTATGAACCCTTTCATACAATAAAACTCAAACTTACCAGCCTGAAATGAAACCCTATGCACTAAAAATCAATCCAACACACTAAAATGGCTAGCTGTCTGCTCCTCGCTGATGTTTTTGGATTGTCCGATGTTCCCCACTTTATGGGTATAATATTAACCGAACCCATCTGTTTTACATCCTACCCGATTTTACTCTCCATTGACTTCAATGGGGTGTAAAATTGAGTGGAGTGTAAAATAAGCGGCTGACCCGATCCATCTGTTTCCCATCACGTGCGATAGGCTAAAATCCCCCTCCCCTCCCCCCACCCCCTCAAGTCTGGAAGCTTGGTAAAGGCTGCTCTGATTTGTGGATATAGACTGCTCTCTCATTAGTCTACCAACGAGGGAGCAAGCTTTTCTAATCTTCCAGACTCATAACACTTAAAACACAGACAGCCAGCAAGAGAAGAAACTTCTGCACACAAGCGCGCACACAGAAAATAACAAGCCTTGGGCTGTGACGGCCAGGTAATAGTAGCTGCTAGGCTGAATATGGCCCCATTTGCACTGAAAGTCTGAAAGCATTAAACTGACAGGTTCTGCATCCTAATCATATGTAAACTATGCCATTAAATGTCTGCCACATCACCATTCCCGGTTCGGCAGATTGCTTTTTTACTGAGGCTGTCGACATCTCCTCTAGACCCACCTTTTGTTTCTTCAATTGTCCCATTACCACCCCCTTTTTGCCTTGCACCATCATCCCTTTTCTCAGTTAATCACACCTGCCTTCCACCCTATCACAGACCTACCCTTTTGTTCTTTCCTGCCCTCCCACTTTCCCTGCCTCTGTACTCTGCTTAAAACCTGTTACATCTCTACGTTTTTCAAGCTCTGATGAAAAGGTCGACCTGAAACATTAACTGATAGAATCATAGAATGATTCCAGCACAGAAGGAGGTCATTCGCCCTGTCGAGCCCGTGCCGGCTCTCTGCAAGAGCACGTCAGCTAGTCCCACCCCACCACCCTTTCCCTGTAGCCCTGCAAATTTTTTTCCTTCAGGTACTTATCCAATTCCCTTTTGAAAGTCACGATTGAATCTGCCTCCACCACCCTTTCAGGCAGTGCATTCCAGATCATAACCACTCGCTGCGTAAAAAAGTTTTCCCTCATGTCACCTTTGGTTCTTCTGCCAATCACCTTAAATCTGTGTCCTCTGGTTCTCGACCCTTCCGCCAATGGGAACAGTTTCTCTCTACTCTGTCTACACCACTCATGATTTTGAACACCTCTATCAAATCTCCTTTCAACCTTCTCTGCTCGAAGGAGAACAACCCCAGCTTCTCCAGTCTATCCACGTAACTGAAGTCCCTCATCCCTGGAATCATTCTCGTAAATCTTTTCTGCACCCTCTCTAAGGCCTTCACATCCTTCCTAAAGTGTGGTGTCCAGAATTGGACACAATACTGCAGGTGAGGCCGAACCAGTGTTTTATAAAAGTTCATCATAACTGCCTTGCTTTTGTACTCTATGCCTCTATTTATGAAGATAGTGGTCATGATGCGGAGATGCCGGTGTTGGACTGGGGTGGACAAAATTGAGAGGTCGCACAACACCAGGTTATAGTCCAACAGTTTTATTTGAAATCACAAGCTTTCGGAGTTACTACTCCTTCGTCGGGTGAAGTAAAGAAATACAGAATCGCCAAAGCATATATAGATAGAGAACAATGCATGTGTACCTTACAATTGCAGACAACTAAATTAAATCATCCTGACTGTTTATCTGCCGAGGTGTGATAAAGTTAATCAGGTCAGCCAGGAAGGTACCACATCAAAGACATAGCAAGATACAACTGAGACAATGAGGTGGAGTCGCAGGGGGTCTAACGTGTCAAAAGCTGCTGTCTGTATGCATTGTTCTCTATCTATATATGCTTTGGCGATTCTGTATCTCTTTACTTCACCCGACGAAGGAGTAGTAACTCCGAAAGCTTGTGATTTCAAATAAAACTGTTGGACTATAACCTGGTGTTGTGCGACCTCTCAATTCTATTTATGAAGACCAGGATCCCGTATGCTTTTTAAAACGCTTTCTCAACATGCCCTGCCACCTTCAACGATTTGTGCACATATACCCCCAGGTCTCTTTATTCATGCACCCCCTTTAGAATTGTACCCTTTAGTTTATATTGCCTCTCCTCATTCTTCCTACTAAAATGTATCATTTCGCACTTTTCTGCATTAAATTTCATCTGCTACGTGTCCGTCCATTCCACCAGCCTGTCTATGTCCTCCTGAAGTCTATCACTATCCTCCTCACTGTTCACTATACTTCCAAGTTTTGTGTCATCTGCAAATTTTGATATTGTGCCCTGTACACCCAAGTCCAAGTCATTAATATATATCAAGAAAAGCAGTGGTCCTAGTACTGACCCCTGGGGAACATCTCTGTTTCTCTCTCCACAGATGCTGCCTGTCCTGCTGAGTATTTCCAGCATTTTCTGTTTTTATTTCAGATTTCCAGCATCCGCAGTATTTTGCTTTTGTCTACAGATCATATCGAGTGTCGTGATAATGGCAGTACCAAAGCAAGTGTAGATTACAAAGCGATCCTCTGAGTATGAGTGGTTCCTAGGGCAGGGCCCATAGCACAGTACTGTCCTTCATTTGGCATCAGTAATCAGTACAAGATGAGGTTATCATTTTGTTCTCACACTGACCTTCCAGCTGAAACATTCGACAAGAGGAATTTTACCCCCTAACCCCACCCCCTGCAAAATTGCCAATCATGCTCAAAGAGGCTACAGGATGGCCGGCGTGCAAAACTCATTGCTGCAGTAAGAGGTGCTCTTCTGAATAGGGCTGAGACACACTGTTGGGTCATGGTAGAGGGAGTTTACAGTGCACCCAACTGCGCTTTACCTGAACTGGCTCTGAAACTGGAGGTTAGATTTTTCAATTTGACATAAGGTCAGCGCAGTGGGCATTGCACCTCCCCAACTTCTCTGCTGCTGCCTCCAGCAACTTTTCCATTGTCAGCCCAATTAACACCGTTTTGGTGGGGTCCCAGCGGGATACCCCAGTGTTGCAAAGCCCACCTGCGCCAGCAAGGAGGGGACCTGCTGCTTCTGGGGCAGCGGAATAGCAGAGCCACACTGTTCGAAAATGTAAAAAAAACCATGAGCTTGCAGTTTGGTTTCGATCACCTTGTAATCCTTAATGGGGGCCTTTTAAAATTTAAATCCCCTCCTACTTAATTTAGCAACAACTGGATATCAGGAATGTGCTGCCACTCCTCGTGGCTAGCACGGCTGTGACAGTAATGATGAAAACTGTGACATATGACTTCACGCTGTCATTACCATGCCATTTGAACATGGCTCCCCACACTTGGGCTGGGGTTTCAACGACCGCCATTGCTTTGGTAGGAAGTGACTGACTGGCAAGGAGCCGACAGGATTGCTCCCCAGTCAATTTCCCACTCGGATCTGGCCAAAATTGGGCAGAATCAAAGCGTAAAATCTCGCCTTTGGTACCTAAAATTGAAAGTGTTCCATTTTGCAGCACTAAATTGCTCACCTTGATGCATATACATATTATATGGAAGGGGGTAGAAGAGAGGGTGAAGTGAGCACAGCTTTACACATATTAGGATAAAAGTGTTCCATTGGCTAAGTTTAGCACACTGCTTTACATTCAGGTGTGTTCTTATATTAAGCATATTGCAAGGAGCAATTTTGCACCCATACTGTACTTTGCTGGATTACAGCTTTGATTCATTGCAATAAAAGACAATCGTGTAAAAAATTAAAATGACTACTTAATAAAATACTGATCAAAGAAAGCTTGAAAGCTGTAAAAGTAGAGAATGCACATAGTGCAACTGCCCATCCCTGATGTATGATACTACGCAGGCAGACAATCTTACTGGCAATGGAAAAGCCATCAACAAAGAAAACACTTTCATTTGTTTGGCAGTGTAAAATAGCAGGGCCATCAATAACCTTAACCTGCAACCATTACAAATAATAACGGTATGTAATATAATAATGGAATAAAAGTATAATCGGTGTGCTCTGCCAATTGTTAGGATTTTGCTGCTGTTTCTAAAGCCTAACTTATCCAAGAACACCTATAGTGTTTGCATAGCCAAACTATCTCTTCTAATAGGGACAACTGCAATGCCTCAGTTCCTCCTTGTGGGTGTTGAAGATAGCATGAGCAGGGATACATGTTCTTGTGCATCTGCCTCATCCCACCCCTGTCAATGTTACAAGAGCACAGTGATATTCTGTTGCTTGCAACTCTTATCTTCATTGTGTGATTCTTCAAAGAAGGTGCAGGAAACATTCAATCAGTGCTTTCAGACTAATTTACAATGTAGAGATTGAATTTGAAAGTACATTTGGTTATGAAGAGTGAATAACAAATCCACCAAGTTAAGGATTACTTGCTACATTCCATTGCTTCCAAGTTGGTAATTACGTACGTGCACACATGCACAATTTATGCTTACACAGCACTCGTTACACACAAAGGAAATCACAGAGAGCTTTACAGGATGATGGATATCAAGTGCACAAAGAGTGGGGGGGTGGTGGGGGGGTGGCGGTGGATGGAGAAGAACACAAGAAGGATGGTAAGGTGGGAACAACACAGTCAAAGAGGACGATCTTGAGGTATTTGGAGGCAGGGACGAAGGTGGCAGGATATGCGGAGGGAGGAAGTTCCAGGGGGTGAGAACAACGTGGTTAAAGAAGCACTCACTGAAGAATCCTGCAGGACTGTAAGCTCTGCAGGAAAGCCCAACTTGGACAATGTTTTGAAAAGTTCTACAAGGCTCATCCAAGTGGAATGGGTGATATAAACATATTCTCATTAATTTCTTCTCCATCAATAACTGCAGACACATAAATCCAATACCACTAACTCGACCTAAATCCTGCTTGCCCACCGGCAAGCTCTTCATCGGTTTTGTTCCTTGTTCTTCCCAATATTACATGCTGGCGAATTTTGGACAACCAAAGGATTTTCATTAAAACCGTGTGATACAATGGCACTTTGCTAAGCTTATTGAGGTCCTATTTAAAAAAACATTTTACAGTATATGATTAAATAAAGCTAGCTCTGTGGTTGACTCTGAGTATTATCAAGAAGGGGATATCATTTTTGATTTATGCTGAGTATCTATTTTCTAGTTGAGCTAATTTGCAAGTGAAAAGCAGGTCTAATGATCATAATTAACATATTATTCCTAATAGCATAACATTTTGTTAAACTAGGTCTACCTGTGAATGTCCATCTTCAAACTAACTTAATTTACATACAATTTGTTCTAAATTGCATAATTCATTAACATTATTCATAATGGCATCCTTCAACGTTTCTATAAATAGCACTGGTGGGCTTTGTCTTGTACAGGAAAGTCTATTTCCTAATTAATTGAATCTGCATACATCAATTAGTTTTAATTAGCACAACTCATTAATACATTAACCATAATCAGATTACAACTCCGAGCATGTTAAGAATAGCCAACTCATAACTGCTCTCATCATACTACCAGGCCTGCCAACTGAAAGATTTTCTATTAACTTTACAGTTACTAGCCTGTAATAGCTGAACACCATCATCTGACTGTTAAACTTTATGACATGGAATTAGTTGGAAGTGTCTGGAAACTTACGCAGGGACGCACTCTGTCACATTCCTCCCCTTCCTCCCATTTCCAGGCTTGGATCCTAGTAGCACAGAATGCACTCTCCCATATGTCGCAAGCCTACTGTTAGGCACAGGAATCACGTGCTAAATTGTTTTGGAACTCGGTGAGCGATTCCTTTCTGCATTATCAATAAAACAAGGCAACTAGCTGATGATCCAAGGACTGGGATCGAGAAACAGTTGCCTGATTCTAACTGGCCCGTAAGGGTAAATTTTATAAGGCAGACCTGTCGGGGGCAAACCTCACCAGGCACCAGAATTGGGGAGTTGGCTGAAGTTAGCAAAGAGAAGAGATATCTGATGTGAAATGGATTCAGGAAGTACTAACACAGTGAAAATAAGCAAAACATATCAGGATTACTGCTGTTTGTGGGATCTTGCTATGCGGCGTTTCCTACATTACAACTGTGACTACACTTCAAAAGTACTTCATTGGCTGTAAAGTGCAATGGGACATCCTAAGGTTGTGAAAGGCGCTATATAAATGCAAGTCTTTCTTTTTTTCTTTAGAATTCAGCACTAATGGTCATAATGCTGAAGATCTCACATGGAAAGGCTAAAAAGGTAGCTGGAGTGAGAGGTATAAAAATCACACTGGTGAAGTGGGAGCTGCTATTCTGAGGTTGGGATTAAGGCACATTGTTAGGATTCCATGGTGCAGATAATGAGATCTTTGTTGTGTACAGCATAGAATCATAGAATGGTTACAGCACAGAAGGAGGTCATTCGGCCCGTCAAGCCCGTGCCGGCTCTCAGCAAGAGCACTTCTGCTACTCCCACACTCCCCCGCCCTTTCTCCGTAGCCCTGCAAATTTTTTTCCTTCAGGTACTTATCCAATTCCCTTTTGAAAGCCACAATTGAATCTGCCTCCACCACCCTTTCAGGCAGTGCATTCCAGATTATAACCACTCGCTGCGTAAAAAAGATTTTCCTCATGTCACTTTGGTTTTCTGTCAATCACCTTAAATCTGTGTCCTCTGGTTCTCGACCCTTCCGCCAATGGGAACAGTTTCTCTATCTACTCTGTTTGGACCCATCATGATTTTGAACGCCTCTATCAAATCTCCTCTCAAGCTTCCCTGCTCTCAGGAGAACAACCCCAGCTTCTCCAGTCTATCCACGTAACTGAGGTCCCTCATTCCTGGAACCATTCTTGTAAATCTTTTCTGCACCCTCTCTAAGGCCTTCACATCCTTCCTAAAGTGCAGTGCCCAGAATTGGACACAATACTCCAGTTGAGGTCGGACCAGTGATTTATAAAGGTTCATCATAACTTCCTTGCTTTTGTACCCTATGGGCTGGATTTTGATACTGGGACGGGTTGGGGTCGTGTCATCCGCATTTCGTGTTATCCACCCGTCTGCAATTGGATGTGGGAGATTGATGCAATTTTCACTTAATTGGGGAATTGAGTTCCAGCATGTGGGAACCCATGAACCAATTAGTGGTTTCAGTCTGAAAGTCGCCTCTGATGATGTCATCATTGCTGCAGCATTGAAGGCTTTCAGACACTGCCTGGCCTTTGCTGTGAGAGGACCTGGATGCAAAATGAGCAGCATCGAGAGAGAGAGAGAATTTTTTTTGCAACCAAGTCCTCCCAGGCAGTCTCTGAAGACATTCAATGCAGCAGCATCCTTTCAGACCTAATACTACTACTACCTTCATCACATCTCCGTTGTAATAGTGGACCTGCAGCTGATAGTCAGCTATCCACTTGTGCTCCCGCCAGGTTTCACTGGCGTGTTTCACATCAGGCATGCTTCACGTCGGAAAAGGGTTAAACTAGCTAAAACGTTTCAAAATGGCATTACAGAGCCAATTTAGGGCTTGTTAAGGGCTTTAATGGCCTCTCCCACCTCTTGGAGGCGGGACGGAGTCGGGAACCCCGCGACCGATTTTGTCAAAATTGCGTGGAGGCAGAATGGAGTCGGGATCAGGTCCGCCCGCCACTTTTCGCTATTTTAACCCCCCACACGCCTCCAAACCTGACTCCACGGGTCATTGAAAATCCAGCCCTATGCCTCTATTTATGAAGCCCAGGATTCCGTATGCTTTTTTAACCGCTTTCTCAACCTGCCCTGCCACCTTCAACGATTTGTGTACATGTACCCCCAGGCCTCACTGTTCATGCCCCCACTTTAGAATTGTACCCTTTAGTTTATATTGCCTCTCCTTATTCTTCCTACCAAAATGTATCATTTCGCACTTTTCTGCGTTAAATTTCATCAGCCACGTGCCGCCCATTCCACCAACCCGTCTATGTCTTCTTGAAGTCTATCACTAACCTCCTCTCTGTTCACTATACTTCCAAGTTTTGCGTCATCTGCAAATTTTGAAATTGTGCCCTGTACACCCAAGTCCAAGTCATTGATATATATCAAGAAAAAGCAGTGATCCTCGTACCAACCCCTGGGGAACACCTTCCTCCAGTCTGAAAAACAACCGTTCACCATTACTCTCTGTTTCCGGTCACTTAGCCAATTTCGTATCCATGCTGCTGCTGTCCCTTTTATTCCATGGGGTTCAACTTTTCTGGCAAGCCTATTACGTGGCACTTTATCAAACGCCTTTTGGAAGTCCATGTACACTACATCAACCGCATTGCTCTCATCAACTCTCTCTGTTAACTCAGCAAAAAATTTAATCACGTTAGTTAAACACAATTTGCCTTTGACAAATCCATGCTGGCTTTCCTTAATTAATCCACACTTGTCCAAGTGACTGTTAATTTTGTCCTGGATTATCGTTTCTAAAAGCTTCCCCACTACCGAGGTTAAACTGACTGGTCTGTAGTTGCTGGGTTTATCCTTACACCCTTTTTTAAACAAGGGTGTAACATTTGCAATTCTCCAGTCCTCTGGCACCACCCCCGTATTGAAGGAGGATTGGAAAATTATGGCCAGTAATTCTGCAATTTCCACCCTTACCTCCCTCAGCATCCTAGGATGCACCCCATCCGGTCTTGGTGACTTATCTACTTTAAGTACAGCCAGCCTTTCTAGGACCTCTTCTTTATCAATTTTTATCCCATCCAGTATCTCAACTACCTCCTCACAAAGCAGCCGTGCTTTGCAAGCTGCTGGCGCTAGGAATCGTGCCCTCGTGATCCCAGCCTGCTCTCAGTGCAATGTGCTGTATCACGATGAGCTGCCTTGGCATTATTGGTGAAAGTTAGAGACTCTTAGCTCTCAGCTGTTGACAACCCATGACTTGCTGTGGTCTTGGTGTCACTGAACCAGGCCAGGATTGTTGGTCGCTGCGATTCAATACAGATCAATTTAATTGTCGGACAAAATAACATCAACCAGATTTCTAGCCGACCTCCAGATAAAAGGGCTTTTGTTTTTGCTTTTCGTGCTATTTCCGCCAAAGGATATTAAGTTGATCGTAATTTCAATGTTTCATTCTTTCAGACCTGGCTAAAGCTATTGGTTCAAGCAGATTGGCTTACTGCAGCATCAAAAATGTTCTCAGCATTTTCAATAGTTTGGTGGTATATTTTTAAGAGATTGGAAAAAGGTTTCCCCCACCATAGGATAGTGCAAATATGGAATGGACTTCCAGAGACAGGGTTCACTAACATCTTTTGAAAAAGTGCAGGATCGATATTTGGAGGATAATTGAGGATTCTAGAGATATCAACACCACTACTTGACTTTTTTTTCAGGGGAGGTAGGCGAAAAAGCTTAGTGTTTCTTAAAATAGGACATCAACAGGCAGTGGTGGGGAGAAGTCACAATAGAAATGTCATACGCGGATGCAGGTTGGACGCCAAGGGGGCTAAATTCAGTTGATTTGCGCCTCCCGTTAGCGCCCTCGTAGGGCGCTAACGGGAGGTGCAAATCAACTAGCGCCTGGGCGCGGCGCTGCTAACGCCTCCCGCGAAATTCAGCGGGAGGTTAGCGGCGGCGCTAATACCATTAGCTGCGATATTGGCTCGCAGCGCCCCAAGAGGGACGCGGGGCGTTTCCAGTAGCGCTCCTCCTCCCTCTCGGGGCGCTACCTGGGAAAATCGGCCGCGGGAGTGCTAACTTTTTCGGGGCGCTAAAATTAGCGCCCCGGCGAAGGTAGCGCCCCAAAGGGGGCACTACCCAATTGTTACCCCCTAATGTTTCTTAAGCATATAAAAGTTGTACTGTACATATCATGTAACAGTTGACTTATATTAGAGAGTAACAGAATGACTACAAGTGCTGCGAATCTGAAATAAAGCCAGTAAATGCAGAAAGCAGGCAGAAGTCAGGAGTGTGATGGAATACTCTCCACTTGCCTGGATGAGTGCAGCTCCAACAACAATCAAGAAGCTCGACACCATCCAGGACAAAGCAGCCCACTTAATTGGCACCCCATCCACCACCTTAAACATTCACTCCCTCCACCACCGGCGCACCGTGGCTGCAGTGTGCAGCATCTACAAGATGCACTGCAGCAACTCGCCAAGGCTTCTTCGGCAGCACCTCCCAAACCCGCAACCTCTACCACCTAGAAGGAAGGACAAGGGCAGCAGGCGCACAGGAACACCACCACCTGCAAGTTATCCTCCAAGTCACACACCATCCCGACTTGGAAATATATCGGCTGTTCCTTCATCGTCGCTGAGTCAAAATCCTGCAACTCCCTCCCTAACAGCACTGTGGGAGTGCCTTTACCACACGGACTGCAGCGGTTCAAGGCGGCGGCTCACCACCACCTTCTCAAGGGCAATTAGGGATGGACAATAAATGCTGGCCTTGCCAGCAACGCCCACATCCTATGAATGAATAAATAAAAAAAGTCAGTCAGCATTTGTACTGGACTTGAATCCGCTTAATACAGCTTTTGGACTAATCATAGAGGAAACAAAAACGGAGCTCAATTCATCTGTCCCCAACACAGCTTGTCCCGAGCGCAAGTATTGTCTTCTTTGCAATGATGTGCTTATGACGAACCCAGTTTCTGGCACATGTGTGCAAGAGCATACACAAGCCAAACTGCACCAGATGGGAGTGAACTGTTACTTCTGACCTGGTGTGAGTCCTCATTAGATTTCATCAGAAATATTAGATTAGTTCTATATAATATTATGAGGATCAATGCTAACTGAGTTCTTTGTTTATGAAATATAATCTTGATCTGACCTGGAGATGTTGTTGAAAGGTTCATCACTTTTACAAGATAATACAGAGTAGTCCACAAGTAGGGAGGGAGACGTGTGGAGGACTATTGTTTTTTTTATATCTACAGTATAATGTAAAAATGATCAATTTTCATTATATTTTAACAATATACTTGAGAGTGTAAGAAAGGTAAGTGAAACAAGTATTTTTTGCTTTTTGTGAAAAACGTAACAATTACAGATAGTTTCCAAGTCACCCTATTAAATGAATCTTGTGTAGATAAAGGGGGAAAAATTCGATAGGTTAGCGCCTCCCGTTAGCTCCTGCAGAGGGCGGTAACGGGGCGCTGATGCAGTAGCGCCGGGGCAAGGCGAATCCAGTACCGCACGGCAAATCCGGCCACCCCCATTGCTCCACCGGTACAAGGTAGAGCCGGGGAATTCAATGCCAGGCAGATCGTGACGTCAGTGAGCGTGCAACGCTCACCGGGCGCCCGATCTGCAAAATTCATTGTCGCCACTTACCTTTGCACCTCGACCAGACAGCGACAGAGACAGCAGGTGCACAGCTGATGGAAGCCAGCTCCAGTGACGTTATTTAAAGGCATCAGCATTAATCACTCACAGCTGGCATGGCAGGATAGTTTCAGTAGCTTCTTGTCAGTTTCAGCCAGTGGAGCAGTTTGTATGAGTAATTTCAAGCTTCTTTTTTATCAGCAGTCTTCTGGCAAGTGCAAAGTGGCTACATTTATTGTTCAAAGATTCAAACTGCTACACTTGGCAACATTAATGGGGGCTGTACTGGCATGCCACTGCGCCCTCCAGGATCAATGGCGGGGGGAGCGTAGGCAGCGAGAAATACGGGAAATGTGCGCAGAAGGATGAGGAGGGACATTAGGGCTCTCAGCAGGAGGCCTTACCCTCCGAGGGTATTCCGACAGCACTTCTCCTACCTTCAATTAAGCGAGGAGCAGCGTATTATATGGCTCCGCAACACCAAGATGGTGGTCACAGAACTCTGCCACCTCCTCCAAACAGACCTCCAGCCTCACACCAGGATGACTTAAACCCCAGAAACCTTTTGCTCACATGCCCATCATACCATCCCTGTGTCATGCCATATCACAGCATCCTCCTGGGCGCAAAGGTGAAATGAGAGAGACCACAAAATATTGCAAACTCCATTAATAAATTTATGCATAAACATATCACATTCATTCTAATAACTAATGACCTTTGTGCCTGCCATAGCTGAATAGCTGTCATTGTGTGCAAGGCGTGAAATGTAGGTGTGAGTGTTAGAAGGTGGAGATTGTTGGTGGCTGAGTGCTGGAGGTGTGCTGCTTTGGGCAGTGTGTGGAGCTTGTAGTACAGATGGTGGTATGTAGCATTTGTTGAAGCATTCAATCACCCTGACCACCCGACTGAGGTGGATCTGCCATGAGCACACCTGCTTCAGTCCTCTGGCTCCTTCTCCTTGTTGTGTTTCTCCTTGCTGAGGCAGCTGCTCAGCCAGCAATGCTGAGAATGAGGTGCTGCAGCATCAATGAACCTCCCCTTTAAGTACCGGGAAAAGCCTGTGGCAATGATGAGATGAGATTAGACTGCACCCAATATTGGTCCACCCTTTGAGTGTAACGCCTCTGAACTAGGCCTTTAAGACTTGATTTAGCGCCCCAATCATTTCTTTGAGCAGCGAGAATGAATTTTGCTTGCAGTCTAAAGCATTAGCGCCTGGCACTAATTCTCAAACTTTTCTAAAGATACCACCCATTCCTGGGCTATAATGAATTTCTAACCCAAAGTGTCTATGGAAAAAAAATGTAGGGGTTCAACCAGGTCAAGCAACGGAGCAACATCACAATAGGACAGCACTACTTAACAAGCCATGGTTATAACTCAGTGACTATAGATCTAAATAGCATCTTCAATTAATCCTAGTCCAAATAGCCAAAACAATTGCACCCTTCAAGTTCTTTAAAAGGTAGCATTTAAGACAACAGTATTAGTTCTTTTCTGTTACAATGGAAAAGTTTTTTTTTAAATCAAACTTAAGAAAGATAGATTTTGGATTTTTTTCCCCCTAATTTCCTCTCCTTCTCTTCTGAAGATAATGAGCACTGCTGGAACGTGAGAGGGGATTCTCCAGATTTGCGCTCCAGGTGCAGAACTTAGAAACATAGAAGTTTACGGCACAGAAGGCGGCCAGTTGGCCCATCGTGTCCGTGCCGGCCGAGAAAGAGCTATCCAGCCTACTCCCACTTTCCAGCTCTTGGTCCGTAGCCCTGTCGGTTACAGCACTTCAAGGGCATATCCAACTCCTTTATAAATGTGATGAGGGTTTCTGCCTCTGCCGTCCTTTCAGGCAGTGCATTCCACTGGGTGAAAAATGTTCTCCCCAACTCCTCTCTAATCCTTCTACCAATTACTTCAAATCTTTCCCCCCTGGTTATTGGTCCAGGTCCTTCCGATCCACTCTATCTAGGCCCCTCATAGTTTTATACACCTATCTAGGCCCCTGATTATTTTATACACTTCTGTATGACAGGAGAGTACGTTGGGAATTTGGTGCAATTTACTGAAAATGAATGGAAGGAAGATTGTGTGTGGCATACTGATCTCTGTGCCCAAATTCCCGATATGTAAAATTCTACACCAGGAGCACGAATTTGTAAAATATACCTTGTGGATCCATGGGTGCTAGAGACAGGGGCCTAGAAATTGGGCACAGGGAACGGGTAGGCCCGAGGCACACCCGATATGAGGCCTCGGGCTTCGCATCATTGAGACCAAGCGGGTCTGCGAATGCAGCTCGCCGGCGAATCAACATTGGATTTCAGGCTGCTGCGAATTTAAACGGGCGGCAGCTACAAAGAGGAAAAAGTGGGATCAGCAAGAAAATCCCAAGTTAGACTTGTAGACACATGACTTATTTGCAGGAAGCTGAATTATTCAGAGTGGATTAACGTCGAAAATGACTTTATTATTTAATCAAACATGCCCAACAAGCTCAGAAATAGTGACAGTGGAGCCCAACTGCATAAAACTCCACTCTATCCAAATTCAAATTAAGTGCAAGTTTTCTCAATGTTTACAGTCATGTCTAGTCAGTACTCTTATTCTATGTGCACCCTGCAGCTAATCTGGGAGCAGTAATAAACCCATAATTTAGTTAAGGTGTTAAGATCACCTCATAAAATAGAAAGTTAAATTACTTATTATTGCAAATTTTAAAATGATATAAACAATAAAATGAAAACACTGCAAATGACAGCTAATTGTTCTACTGAAATTATATTGAATGAAAACTGCAAAGGCGATGTTGGTGTTGTCACTGTAGAATAATACTGCCTTCTGATTCACTGGAGAGTATAATAGGGAGTTATTTTTTAATTTGGGCAACAAAATTATAGGTGTATTGAGACCATAGACATTATGCCAGGAAACAAAATGTAATTATGTTGGAACCATTTGGCTAGGAGAGTGAGTCTGCCTCCACAACTATTCTGTATTGTAATAGTGCTGCAATTGTTCCTTAAATATATTACTGCAGCCAATGCAATAATAGAAATATATTTTTCAGAACCATTCTTAACATACGCAGATGCTGGAGGCTGTGTACAGTAAACTCCTACTCCAACTCGTTCTTTGCTAGGACTTGAAAACTATGCTATGCCTTGCCTCCCTAACCATTACTTCTTCACTCAAGAAAACTCATCAGTTTTTCTATTCTTTTCAACTCTTATGTTGTCCTACATGAGGAGCTATGTTCCTTCTCCAAATTTACAGAAGTAAATGTTTTGGAGGAAATTTAGCCTCCGTTTGATTTGTATGTAACAATTCTTCAGAATCAGAAATGATGTTTCACTCGATACCACATGGAGTAGTTGAGGCGAATAGAATAGACGCAGTTAAGGGGAAGCTAAATAAGTACATGAGAAAGAAATAGAAGGGTATGCTGGCAGGGTTAGATGAAGTAGGGTAGGAGAAGACTCGTGTGGAGCATAAACCTTTTGGGCCGAATGGCCTGTTTCTGTGCTGTAAAATTTATGTAATTCTATGAAATAAATATCTGGAGTTTGGACTTGGTCCTAGATCTGTCAGTTACAGGAACTCTTTTCATCTAAACTGACCTACTGTACAAAACAATTATTCTAGTTCACACTGAACATTGTGATTTCCAACTAATTAGATGGAAATGACAGGAATGCAACCCCCACACATCAAAGAAAAGGAAGGAGCAATGACCTTTAATAGATCTTGCACGCTCTTTCTTTGTAAATTTGCAGAAAAAGATAGCTTATCCAGATTGTAAATTCCGAGTTCTTCGAGTGCTAGGCATCCTTCATACAATGAAGGTACTTAGGCGCTTAGGAAAGCTTAACTGATTGTAAGGAAATCATGTGCTGCACATTCCTCAATTTATTTGGGGGCATGATGATGAAAGAAAAGAAAGACTTGCATTTATATAGCGCCTTTCACGACCACCGGACGTCCCAAAGCGCTTTACAGCCAACGAAGTACTTTTTGAAGCGTAGTCACTGTTGTAATGTGGGAAACGCGGCAGCCAATTTGCGCACAGCAAGCTCCCACAAACAGCAATGTGATAATGACCAGATAATCTGTTTTAGTGATGTTGGTTGAGGGATAAATATTGGCCACGACACCGGGGATAACTCCCCTGCTCTTCTTAAAAATAGTGCCATGGGATCTTTTATGTCCACCTGAGAGAGCAGACGGGGCCTCGGTTTAACATCTCACCCGAAAGACGGCACCTCCGACAGTGCAGCACTCCCTCAGCACTGCACTGGGAGTGTCAGCCTAGATTTTTGCGCTCAAGTCCCTGGAGTGGGACTTGAACCCACAACCTTCATGACGCAGAGGTGAGAGTGCTACCCACTGAGCCACAGCTGACATGATGCCGGCGTACCAATTCGTAAGACCAGAGAAATTCTTTCTGCGCCTGCTCAGGTCAGCCCTCCTATAAAAGGGGCCCATCCACGAGATGCAGCCATGCAAATTACTGAACTCAGCCCTGACCCCAAGTCCTCTGACAAGTTCAGGAGTGGAGGCCACCGGCACCTGCTCCATCGCACTTATTCCAACAGAGCAACAGTGAGGATTATCAGGGCCAAAAAGCCTAACCAAAACAAAAGACAAATCTAGGAAGAATGGTTTGGAGGGATGACTGTTATTCAAGGAGTGAAGAATTAATTATCATGTAGTGAAGTATGCAATCGGCCATAAAAAAACTCTAGGCTTGCCTACTGGTATTTCAGCACAAACTCTCAAATATTTGGTGCTCTTAACCAAGGTTAATATTGTGCGACAGCGATAACAACAAACAACTTGCATTTATATGGCACCTTCAGCATGGAAAATAGCCCAAGGTGCTTTACAAAGGCATGAGGGAAAAACATCTTTATAGCAGCTGCCTCTGGCTGCAACCCGTTTTTGTACCAATTACAGGGTAATATGCACTCAGCCCCCACCCTCAAAAAAATTTGAGTGACTTTGCACACGGAACAAAAATGTATGCTATACTTGGGTCAGAGAAAGGGGTTATCAGGATAGAGCGCGTGTAGAAGTTATTATGGAAAGGGTTGTTAGGCTTCAATTCATGCTTTGTGATGCTTGGCTGGAGATTTCTTTCTACCCTGGTAGCTATCTTTTGAATGTTTTTGTGTATTTTTGCATCACTGGGTTTCACATACACTAGGACTTTCACTTCAGTGACTGGTTGAATTGTCTTCACAACAAAGGCTCACTTGATGTTAACATGCATGTTCTATTAGCTAGTTGGCCATGGTTACCAGCCCTTGTCTGTTTCATTAATGTCTAGGCCAAGACGTCAATGGGTTCACATAGACAGAAAACAATAGCCCTTTAAAATAATTTGGCCAGCCTGGTTAATCAGTCAACTACCCTTTCAAACACATTGTCTGACAGAGAGTGACAGCTGAACTTGGCTTCTGCCTTGATACCCACATTCAACAAAACAGCTACGCCACAAGCATTTTAGTATCGTACCACCAAGCTGCTTATGTTCATCTTCTCTGAACTAAGATGACAAGTACATTGGCCTGGTAACACTCATTCAGTTCTCCCCATTCCCTCCCTCCCAATCGGATAACCATTACCGCTTTGTGGTGATCAGTGACGAAATTCTCAAAACAGTTTATAGCATCCCTATTTTGACAATGAACGCCCAGCAGGCAAAACTACCTATAAATTGGATAAAGGTGTAACTACTAACATGGAATCAACCTGTGTCAGCTGTGGCTCAGTGGGTAGCACTCTCACCTCTGAGTCAGAAGGTTTTGGGTTCAAGTCCCACTCTACTGCACTGTTGGAGGTGCCGTCTTTCGGATGAGATGTTAAACCGAGGCCCCGTTTGCCTTCTCAGGTGGACATAAAAGATTCCGTGGCACTATTTCTAAGAAGTGCAGAGGAGTTTTACCCGGTGTCTTGGCCAATATTTATCCCTCAACCAACACCTAAATATCTGGTCATTATCACACTGCTGTTTGTGGGATCTTGCTGTGTGCAAATTGGCTGCCGCGTTACCTACATTACAACAGTGACTACACTTCAGAAGTACTTCATTGGTTGTAAAGCGCTTTGTGACGTCCTGAGGTCATGAAAGGCGCTGTATAAATGCAAGTTCTTTCTTTCTTTGTGGTGAACAGGGCGAAGCTATCAATCATGCCAATATGTATCAGCTAAGAGTGCAGTTTGTCACGGAGTGCAGATCGGAACAGAGTGTTAAGCTGCGAGTTTGGTGAGTGAGGGAGTAAATCTTAAAGGTTAATCTCTTATTTTTATAAATTCTAGTCTTGTGTGCTTGCAATTAGCATTTAAATTTACTGTTTCAAGTTTTAAGTTTCTTCCAGGCTTGGGTAGGACTAAGCAAGCTCTGTGCTGGAGAGAAGGTGAGAGCAATTAATTAATTAAGTGGTCTAATCTGGTTCTGTAACTGCCAGAGAGCTCACTTATTTAAATCACAGCAGTATACATAAGGGAGGCTAGAGTGCAGATTGGACAGAGTGTTAAGCTGCGAGGTGAGTGAGTGAGTGAGTGCTTTCTTTTTCCATCTTTGTCAGCTTCCAGGAGAGCAGGAGCTAAAAAGCTGCACAAGAAGGGACAGAGAACCAGCGGTGAGTATTTCTACAGTATTTCTACATTCCAGTTATTAAAGTAAAAGTAAGGTCTTCAGTTTAGAGTAAGTAGTATTTAAAGGGAAGTAAGGTCCCTAGTGTATTTAATATTCTTTAATTTAAAGGGAGTAAATTAAGGGTAGGACATGGCAGGGCAGCTTGGCAGCGTGCTATGTTGGAAGTCAGGGACACTTTAGGTGTCCAGGGCGAACACATGTGCAGGAAGTGTCTCCAGCTGCAGCTACTCGAAATCTGTGTTTCAGAGCTGGAGCTGTGGCTGGAGTCACTGTGGAGCATCCGCGAAGCTGAGATCTTTGTGGATAGCACGTTTAACAAGGTGGTCACACCGCAGGTAAAGAGTGCACAGGCAGACAGGGAATGGGTGACCACCAGACAGAGTAAAAGAACTAGGAAGGTAGTGCAGAAGTCCCCTGGGTCCATCTCCCTCTCCGATAGATTTTCCGTTTTGGATGCTGATGGGGGAGATGGTTTCTCGGGAATGCAGCAAGAGCTAAGTCCGTGGCACTACGAGTGACTCAGCTGCACAAGAGGGGAGGAAAAAGAGTGGGAGAGCAATAGTGATAGGGGATTCTATCGTAAGGGGAACAGATAGACGTTTCTGTGGCCGCAGACGTGACTCCAGGATGGTATGTTGCCTCCCTGGTGCCAGGGTCAAGGATGTCACTGAACGGCTGCAAGGCATTCTAAAGGGGGAGGGCGAACAGTCAGAGGTCGTGGTTCACATTGGTACCAACGACATGGGTAGAAAGAGGGATGAGGTCCTGCAACAAGAATTTAGGGAGCTAGGTAGCAGATTAAAAAGCAGGACCTTAAAGGTTGTAATCTCTGGATTACTCCCGGTGCCACATGCTAGTGAGTATAGGAATAGGGGATAGAGCAGATGAATGCGTGGCTAAAGAGTTGGTGCAGGAGGGAGGGCTTTAGTTTCCTGGATCACTGGGTCTGCTTCTGGGGAAGGTGGGACCTGTACAAGTCGGACGGGTTGCACCTGAACCGGAACGGGACCAACATCCTTGCGGGGAGGTTTGCTAGTACTGTTGGGTTGGGGGGGTTAAACTAACTTGGCAGGGGAATGGGATACGGAGTGGAGCTATAGTAGGGGGTGATGCACAGCCAAATATAGAGGAAAAAACAAGTCAGCCTGGAAGGCAGAGCAAATATGTAACGGCACAAGGGAGTATGGCAAGGCTGGATGACATTTATTTTGATGTAAGGAGTCTTGCGAGTAAGGTAGATGAACTGAAGGTGTTGATGAACACATGGGAGTATGATATTGTTGCTATCACAGAGACATGGTTGAGGGAGGGGCAGGACTGACAGCTCAATATTCCAGGGTATAGAATCTTCAGGCGAGACAGAGGGGGGTGTAAAAGAGATGGGGCTGTCGCAATATTAATCAAGGAGTCAATTACTGCTGTAAGGAGGGATGATATCTTAGTAGGTTCCTCTAATGAGGCAATATGGGTAGAACTTAAAAACAAAAAGGGAGCAAGCATTTTGCTGGGAGTGTACTATAGGCCCCCCAAACAGTCAGGGGGAGATAGAGGATCAGATATGTAGGCAAATCTCAGAGAAGTGTAGAAATAATAGGGTAATAATAGTGGGGGATTTCAACTTCCCCAATATTAACTGGGATAGTCAGAGTGTGAAAGGCTTAGAGGGTGTGGAATTCTTAAAGTGCATCCAGGAGAGCTTTTTGAGCCAGCATGTAGAAAGTCCTACAAGAGAGTACTGGATCTAATTCTAGGGAATGTAGCTGGGCAAGTGGTAGAAGTGTTAGTAGGAGAGCATTTTGGTGACAGTGACCATAATTCGGTGAGATTTAAGGTAGTCATGGAAAAGGACAAAGATGGACCGGAAATAAAGGTTCTAAATTGGGGGAAGGCCGATTTTAATATGATAAGGCAGGATCTGGCCAAAGTGGACTGGGATCAGCTACTTGTAGGAAAATCCACATCAGAGCAGTGGGAGTCTTTCAGAAAGGAAATAGAGAGAGTACAATGCCAACATGTTCCCGTAAAGGTCAAGGGTGGGACCAACAAGCCCAGGGAACCCTGATGTCAAGGGATATACGAGAATGGATTAGGAAAAAAAGGGAGGTTTTTGGCAGATACAAAGGACTTAAAACAGTGGAAGCCCTAGAGGAGTATAGAAAGTGCTGGGGGATACATAAAAAAGAAATTAGGAGAGTGAAGAAGGGACATGAAATAACACTGGCGGGCAAAATAAAGGAAAATCCCATGGTGTTTTATAAGTATATTAAGGGCAAGAGGATAACCAGGGAAAGAGTAGGGCCCATTAGGGACCAAAGTAGCAATCTGTGTGTAGAGCCAGAAGATGTAGCTGGGGTTTTTAATGATTATTTTGCATCTGTGTTCACTATGGAGAAGGACGATGTAGGCATAGAAATCAGGCAGGGGGATTATGATATACTTGAACAAATTAGTATTGAGAGGGAGGAGGTACTAGTGGTTTTAGCGGGCTTAAAAGTGGATAAATCCCCAGGCCCAGACAAGATGTATCCCAGGCTGCTGTGTGAGGCAAGGGAGGAGATTGCAGGGGCTCTGACACAAATTTTCAGAACCTCTCTGGCCACAGGGGAGGTGCCAGAGGACTGGAGAACAGCTAACGTAGTACCATTATTCAAGAAGGGTAGTAGGGATAAACCAGGGAATTACAGGCCAGTGAGCCTAACATCAGTGGTAGGGAAATTATTGGAAAAAATTCTGAGGGACAGAATTAGTCTCCACTTAGAGGCAAGGATTAATCAAGGATAGTCAGCATGGCTGTCAGGGGGAGATCACGTCTGACCAATTTGATTGAATTTTTTGAGGGGGTGACTAGGTGTGTGGATGAGGGTAGTGCAGTTGATGTGGTCTACATGGACTTCAGTAAGGCTTTTGACAAAGACCTTCATGGGAGACTGGTCAAGAAGGTAAGAGCCCAGGGGATCCAGGGCAACTTGGCACATTGGATCCAAACTTGGCACATTGGATCCAAAATTGGCTTAGTGGCAGGAGGTCGAGGGTGATAGTCGAAGGTTGTTTTTGTGACTGGAAGCCTGTGTCCAGTGGTGTACCGCAGGGATCGGTGCTGGGTCCTTTGCTGTTTGTAGTGTACATTAATGATTTAGATATGAATGTAGGAGGTATGATCAGTAAGTTCGCAGATGACACGAAAATTGGTGGGGTGGTAAATAGCGAGGAGGGAAGCCTCAGGCTACAGGACGATATAGACGGGTTGGTCAGCAGAACAGTGGCAAATGGAATTTAATCCTGAAAAGTGAGGTGATGCATTTTGGGAGGACTAACAAGGCAAGGGAATACACAATGAATGGTAGGACCCTAGGAAGGACAGAGGATCAGAGGGACCTTGGTGTGCATGTACATAGATCCCTGAAGGCAGCAGGACAGGTAGATAAGGTGGTTAAAAAGGCATGTGGGATACTTGCCTTCATTAGCCGAGGCATAGCATATAAGAGCAGGGAGGTTATGATGGAGCTGTACAAAACGCTAGTTAGGCCACAGCTGGAATACTGTGTGCAGTTCTGGTCACCACACTATAGGAAGGATGTGATTGCATTGGAGAGGGTGCAGAGGAGATTCACCAGGATGTTACTTGGGCTGGAGCACTTCAGCTATGAAGAGAAACTGGACAGGTTGGGGTTGTTTTCCTTAGAGCAGAGAAGGCTGAGGGGGGACCTGATTGAGGTGTATAAAATTATGAGGGGCATAGATAGGGTAGACAGAAAGGAACTTTTCCCCTTAGTAGAGGGGTCAATAACCAGGGGGCATAGTTTCAAGGTAAGGGGCAGGAGGTTTAGAGGGGATTTGAGGAAAAACTTTTTTACCCAGAGGGTGGTTGGAATCTGGAACTCACTGCCTGAAAGGGTGGAAGAGGCAGGAACCCTCACAACATTCAAGAAGTATTCAGATGAGCACTTGAAACGCCATAGCATACAAGGCTACGGACCAAGTGCTGGAAAATGGGATTAGAATAGACAGGGCTTGATGGCCGGCGCGGATACGATGGGCCGAAGGGCCTCTTTCTGTGCTGTATAACTATGACTCTATGAGCTGACTCTCGGCCAGCTATCCATTTGAAAAAATATTTCCAGTATAGCAGGAGTAGGTGCTGCAAATTTCCCATTTAGTCAGAAAATACTATTACTAATACGATGGCTTTTCTCGCTCTTCATTTTTATGCTTAGCATATTATAATACAAGGCGACAGAATGTGATAGAAAATGTGATAACATTTTCATATCTACCATTTTATTCTGCAGTATATGTTCAGTGATGGCTAAGGGGAAGCATTATCTATTTTTAAAAAGTTAGAAATAATTTATTGCATATTGTATGTCATTTCTGCAGAGAGATTGCCAGCACAAGGTATTCATTTATATACAAGTGACTACGTCGGGGAGCAAAGTAAAACACAATTGATTTGTATTGTTGTAACTTTAATTTCAGCCTGGCTTCAAGATCTTTGAAAAACTCTTTGGAAAGAATGCCTTCAGTGTGTTAAACTACGCAATTATTCCGCCCGCAAGCTTTTAATATAATTTCCTGTGCTGCAATTATTCCTGAATGGGTGGTGGGGCTAGAGGCCGAGCAAAACGCTAATTCTGAATTCCAGGCTGTGTGCTAACAGCCTTCAACAAGCCTGCAAGCATCTCCCGTCATACTGTGGGGCGAGTAAATCTTCCTCGGAACAATCTGCGGTCTCTTTCTCAATGAAGCAACTTCCTTGAAACCATACTTGCTGACCTAGTTGCAGTATTATGTAATTTGAAAAGTGGTGACACTTTCGATTTTAACCTAAAAAAAACCAAAGTGCTGCCACTTAAAACAGAGACTGTGGAACATGATTGCAAACTGGATGCCTTCCTACGAGCTTTTTCTGGTGCAAAGACAGACAGGAACAGGAGTAGGCCATTCAGTCCCTCGAGCCTGCTCCGCCATTCAATTAGATTTTGGCTTATCTGTACCTCAACTCCATTTACCCACCTCAGCTCCATATCCCTTAATACTCTTAACTAACAAAAATCTATCGATCTCAGTCTTGAAAGCTCCACCTGACCCAGCATCCACAGCCTTTTGAAGAAGAGAGTTTCAGATTTCCACTACCCTTTGTGTGAAAAAGTGCTTCTTGATTTCCCTCCTAAATGGCCCAGCTCTAATGTTATGAAGTCGCCTATTACCCCACCAGAGGAAATAGTTTCCCCGTATCTACCCTAGCAAGTCCTTTTAACATTTTAAACACGTCAATCAGATCACGCTCAATCTTCTATACTCAAGGGATTCGTAAAAAAACACTGCAATAGAGTGAACATTGGCCTTAAAAGGAAAGTTTGTTGTGGCTGCCGCGTAGCACGAATTGAAGCCGAGTCAACATATGAAACACATAGCTTTTAATCACAACTCTGGTCAAAATGGCTGCAGCCGCATTTCTCTGCAAAAACCCAGAGGCCCCGCCCACTCCTTTTCTCCTGCCTTAAAGGCAAGGTGCCTTAAAGGCAAGGTGCCCGATTTATTGCCCACGGACGGAAAAGTGGATTGCGCCCGTTTAGGTGGCGATCCGCCACACAGCTCCCCCCAGAATCCACTTCGGAGGTGTGGACGAGACGGTGCGGCGGTCTGATGGGCCGGCCGGAGCGGCTCTTGTAGGACGCCGGTGGACGTGGAACGGCCGGGCGTGGAGCAGCCGCGTGAACCGGCTTGAGGGCAGGTCGGCCGCGTGGCGGTGGACGAGCTACAGGGACCTGCTCACCGGGCTTCGAGTGTGCTGGCTTGAGTCGATCAACCGACACTTTTTCGGTCCTGTCGTCCACTTGCAGGGTGAAAAATTTGTCCCCAGCCTGTAGCACCTTGTAGGGCCCGTCGTACGGGGGTTGAAGGGGTCCGCGGTGGGCGTCGTGCCGGACGAAAATGAACCGTGCCTGGTGCAGGCTTAGTGGGACGTGTGTAGTGGATTCGCCGTGTCGGGCAATGGGCACTGTAGCGCCGGTGAGGCGAAGCCGTGGCTTTGCTGGTCGGCTGACCAGGGTGTCGTGGCGGCAGGCAGGAACTCACCGGGTACGCGCAGCGGCTGGCCGTACACGAGCTCTGCTGCCGATGCGTGGAGGTCTTATTTAACCACGGTGCGCAGGCCGAGGAGGACCCACGGGAGTCGGTCGGTCCAGGCGCCGTCCTGGAGGCTGGCTCGAAGAGATGCCTTCAAGGATTTGTGGAACTGCTCACACAGTCCGTTGGCTTGGGGGTGGTACGCTGTGGTGCGGTGAATGGTCACCCTGAGATTGCGTGCGACGGCGGTCCAGAGTTCAGAGGTAAATTGCGGACCTCTGTCCGACGTCATGTCGGAGGGGACGCCGACCCGTGCGACCCAGGTGCTGACGAAGGCTCTGGCGATGTCGGCGGTGGTGGTAGAGGTCAGTGGAATTGCCTCGGGCCAGCGCGTGGTGCGGTCAACAATCGTCAGCAAGTGCGTGTGACCTTGCGACGGCGGCAGGGGCCCGACGATGTCCACGTGGATGTGGTCGAATCTACGCGAAGGGACGGTAAACTCCTCGAGGGGTGCTTTCGTGTGTTGCTGCACCTTGGCCCGTTGGCAGGCTAGGCAGGAGTTGGCCCAAGTACGCACATCCTTGCGAAGGCCGCGCCAGACAAAGCGGTTGGCTACCAATTTGTTGGATGCGCGGGCGCCGGGAGTGGGAGAGGTTGTGGAGAATCTCGAATACCCGGCGGCGCCGGGACGCTGGGACGACGGGCCGAGGTTGACATAGGGATATGTCGCACTTGACCGTGACCGCGGTCGGGCCCCAGGCGACGTCGGCCAGGCGTAGCCCTGGTAGGTTGGTAGGTGCGGAGAGCAGATCAGGGTCGGTGATCTGGTCTGCTGTGAGTTGACCGTAGTCGACTGCCAGGTGTGCGGCGTGGATGGCGGGGCGGGAGAGGCAGTCGGCTACCACATTGTCTCGGCCGGAGACGTGTTGGATGTCCGTGGTGAACTCGGACACTGCCGCGAGCTGGCGCTGCTGCCTGGCGGACCAGGGGTCGGTTGTCTTTGCCATTGCGAATGTCAGGGGTTTGTGGTCGACAAACGCAGTAAAGGGGTGACCCTCCAGCAAAAACCGAAAATGGCGGACCGCCAGGAACAGCGCGAGGAGCTCGCGGTCGAAGGTGCTGTACTTGACCTCCGGGGGGGCGTAGTTGGCAGCTGAAGAAGGCAAGTGGTTGCCAGGCGCCGTCGACCCACTACTCATACACGGCGCCGACCGCGTGGTCGGAGGCGTCCGTGGTGAGCGCTACCCTGGCATTGGGCCGTGGGTGCGCGAGCAGGGTGGCGTTGGCGAGCGCGGTCTTGGTGGAGTCGAAGGCGGCGGACGCGTCTGCCGTCCATTCGACCGCCATCTTGCCGCTCCTGCCCCGGAGGGCTTCATACAGGGGCCTCATGAGGGACGCCGCTTTGGGGATGAAGCGGTTGTAAAATTCACCATCGCGAGGAACTCCTGGGGGCCTTTGATGGTGGTGGGGCGGGGAAATTGTTGGACGGCCTGCACCTTGGTGGGCAGGTGAATGGCCCCAGCATGGGTGATGTGGTGGCCGAGGAAGTCGATCTTGTCCAGGCCGAACTGGCATTTGGCTGGGCTGAGGATGAGCCCGTGGTCGCTGAGGCACCCGAACAGGATGCGAAGGTGTTCGAGGTGTTCCTGCTTGGAGGAACTGGCTACCAGGATGTCGTCCAGGTAGACGAACAGGAACTTCAGGTCCCGAAGGACCGAGTCCATGAGCCGATGGAATGCCTGGGCCGCGTTTGAGGCCGAAGGGCATCCGCAGGAACTCGAAAAGGCCGAAGGGGGTGATTACGGCCGTCTTAGGGACGTCCGCGGGGTGGACGGGGACTTGGTGGTAGCCGCGCACCAGGTCGACCTTGGAAAAGACTGAGCGGCCGGCCAGTCTAGCCCAGAAGTCCTGGATGTGCGGCACGGGGTACCGATCAGGGGTTGAGGCGGCGGTAATCCCCGCAGGGGCGCCAACCCCCGCCTGGTTTGGGGGCGATGTGGAGTGGGGAGGCCCAGGGACTGTTGGAGCGGCGGATGATGCCGAGCTGTTCCATGGTGGCAAACTCGGTCCGCGCAATCTCCAGTTTGGCCGGGTCCAGCCTGCGGGCGTACACTGGGGGGCCTATGGTGGGGATGAAGTGTTCCACCCCGTGTTTGGCGGCCTCCACAGAGAAGGTCGTATTGGTAAGGGCCAGGAATTCGGCCAGGAGTGCCGAGTAGTCATCCGTGGCCCGGGCGTGGCACTGTGACGCCATTTCGGCGGGTTGACGGGGGGCCATGGCGCCCAGGATGGGGGACATGGTGTTCATGTCCACGAGGCGGTGTCGAGGGATGTCTACCAGTAGGCCGTGGGCGCACAGGAAATCCGCGCCGATGAGAGGGGAGAGCACCTTGGCAGTGATGAACTACCATCGGTAGCGGCGACCGGCGAGGTCGAGGGTGACTGTGCGGGTGCCGTACGTCGGGATGTCCGAGCCATTAACAGCAGCCAGCGCCGGTCCTTGTTTGCCCTTTTGGATGTCGAGGGAGGAGGCCGAGATGATGCTGTGCTGAGCTCCAGTGTCGCACAGGAACCGGCTGCCGGTTTTGTCATCCGTGACGTACAGCAGGGAGCCCGCGTGGCCCACGGCCATCGCGGGGGCTGGTACGGGGGCGGACCGTTGTGTCCTGGCGCCAAACCGTGCGTGGTAGTGACACGGTGGCATAGTGGTTAGCACTGGTGCCTCACAGCGCCAGGGACCCGGGTTCGAATCTGGCCTCGGGTGACTGTCTGTGTGGAGTTTGCACATTCTCCCCGTGTCTGTGTGGGTTTCCTCCGGGTGCTCCGGTTTCCTCCCACAGTCCAAAAATGTGCGGGTTAGGTTGATTTGGCTATGGTAAATTGACCCTTAGTGTTAGGGGGGGATTAAATATGTGGGGTTACGGGGATAGGATGGGATATGTTAGGGGGAATTAAATACGTGGGGTTACGGGGATAGGGTGGGATATGTGTCGATGCAGGCTCGATGGGCCGAGATGGCCTCTATCTGTACTGTGGGGATTCTGTGTGAGAAAGCAGGGACAGGGTACTGGATTTGGATGATCAGCCATGATCGTATTGAATGGTGGAGCAGGCTCGACGGGCCGAATGGCCTACTCCTGCTCCTTGTTTCTATGTTTCTATGTAACAGTGGCCCGGGTTAGTGGGGCGCAAAGGCCCCGTGAGCCCGGTGGCTGGGCCTTGTGGCCGCGTGGTGGCCGGTGAGGGGCGCGCCCAGGCAGTAGCTGCCAGGTCCGGAGTGACGTCGCGGCTGGAGTGAGCGGACAGTAGCTTGTCGGCCTCATCAGCCAGGGCTTCCAGGTCCGTGAGGCCGGACGCCACGATCGCTGGGCGGATGCTGAGAGGTAGCTGGCGGATGAACAGCGTGCGGAAGAGGGATCCGGGTGGGCTCTCGTCGGTGAGGGAGAGCATGTGGGAGAGGAGGTCTGACGGTGAGGCATCACCGAGGCCTGGAAGGTCGAGGAGGTGGCAGTTTCGCTGGTATGTCGAGGCCGTAAATTTTTTAAGGAGCGCGGCCTTAAGATGTGCATACTTGCCCCCCTCTGGTGGGTTCTGCAGCGCTGTCCAGACCTTCGTAACTGCGGAGCTACCGAGTGATGTGACGAGGTAGTCGTACTTCGTCCCATCTGTGGTGATTTGTCACAGCCAGAATCGGGACTTGGCTTGGAGAAACCAGGCTTCGGGCTGGTTTTCCCAAAACTCCGGCAGTTTCACGGAAACTGAGTTCGTGTCCGCCATTGCAGTGCTCGGAATACGTTCTGAGCGTCGGGGTCACCAATGTTGTGGCTGCCGCGTAGCACGAATTGAAGCCGAGTCAACATGTGAAACACATGGGGGGAAAAATTCAGCTGCTTGCGCCTCCCGTTAGCGCCTTAAATGGGCGCTAATGGGGCGTAAAGCAGCTAACGCCCGGGCGCAGCGCCGCCCACGCCTCCCGAAAAATTTAGTGGGAGGTTAGCGGCGGCGGCAGCCGGTAGCGCCCTGTGGCGCTGCGCCGCCGGCGATGACGTCATCGCCGTGCGCAGCGCCCCGCTCGCGCCCCGGCCGTGATCTTCAGTCGCGCCCCCTGATTTACCGCCAGACGCTATGTCCGACGGGTTCAGGGGGGCGTACGTGCGGCCGGGGCGGCGATATTTAAAGGGGAGGTGGCAGGCGGCCATTTTTGTTGCTGGCCGCCTGCCAGCACCTGCCCCCGTTGCTGTCCCCGGCCCCCGTGAAGCCCCCCCACCGTGAAGTGCCGGCTGCGCTCCAAGAGCCCGGCACTTCTCTTGAGTGCCGGGCTCTTTTGCCGGCACTCCCGATCCCTGGGAGCCCAGCTGGGCCCCGGTTCGCGCTGCGCAAGGCCCCTCCCCTTTAAGAAGGGGAGGAAGGCCTGCAATACCGCGGCGCGACGTGCCGCAGCGCGTGGCGCTGCGGCACGTAGCGCCAGGATATTCACTCGCAGCGCCCCAAGAGGGATGCGGGGTGCTTCCAGTTGCGCCCCGCTTCCCTCTTGGGGCGCAACCACTGAAGTTCCGGCGCGGGGCCGCTAATTTTTTCGGGGCGCTAAAAGTCGCGCCCCGGCGAGGTTAGCGCCCCAAATGGGGCGCGACTCAATTTTTACCCCATAGCTTTTAATCACAACTCTGGTCAAAATGGCTGCAGCCGCATTTCTCTGCAAAAACCCAGAGGCCCCGCCCACTCCTTTTCTCCTGCCTTAAAGGCAAGGTGCATTAAAGGCAAGGTGCCCGATTTATTGTCCACGGACGGAAAAGTGGATTGCGCCCGTTTAGGTGGCGATCCGCCACAAGTTTTACATTTATATAGTACCTTATCACATCTCTTAGAGAAAGATCTTGATGTGTTTCACATACAACGAATTAAAGTGCAGTGACTGCTGTTGAGGTCGACAATTTGGCAGCCATTTTGCGCACAGTAATATCCCACAAACAGAAATGAAATGAATGGTTAGTTAATCTGTTTTGGTGGTGTTGGTTGAGTTAGGAATGTTTGCTAGGACAGTTGGAGAATGCCCTGCACCTCTTTGAATAGTGCAACTGGATCTTTAGGGCTCAATTTTCACCGGCCCGTGGAGGCGGGTTTGGAGGCGGGAGTGGTGTGAAAATAGCAGATTCGGGGGCCCCAAACCCATCCCGCCCCCATGCCAGTTTCCCAGGAGGCGGGTACCCGACCTGTGCTGGGACCTGCCTCCCCGAGGCAGGAAGGGGATTAGTGCCAATAAACTGCCTGTTAACAGGTAGTTAACAGGCAGTTTTTTGCCTATTCCCTATTTTTAGCCCTGAAGTGTGGGCTTCCCGACAGGTCCGAACCATGCCGATTTAGCGAGGCAGACCGTTGGTCTGGATGGCTTGGAGGGGTCGAGATGTCCGGTGTGCAGGTGAGTGATGGGTGCATGAGTGCAGAGGTAAGTGTGTTTGGTGTGTGTAAAGTGTTTTAAGAACTTTTACTTACCTTAACTTTGTCCTGCAGGCTAGCTTCCTTAAGGTGTCGGGAGTCCCTCACATCCACGGCACAGAAAGCAGAATGGCCGCGGAGCTGTCAAAAGCTGCAGTCTCTGCTTTCTGTGCTAGATTGATTTCTAACTGAGTCTAAGTACAGGGACTGAAGTTAGAAATCATATTGTCAGTGTTTGACAGCTTCACAGAGCTGTCAAATGCTGAAATTTCATCTGTCAAAAGCTCTTGACAGATGAAATTTCAATGGCTGACGTCACCTGTATCCAAGGGACCCTTGATTGGTCTGCTAAGCCCGCTGGGCGGGCTTAACAAGGTCAATCAAGGGAAAATACAGTGGGTTGGCCACAAGTCGATGGAGGCGGGACTACAACCCAAAAAGTGGGAGTCCCGCCTCCATCACGTCCCCATTGACAAAATCCAGCCCATAGTGTCCATCTGAATCACCAGAATAAGCACAAAACACCTTGGTTTACTATCACGGGTGCAGAATGGTACCTCTGTGATTATAGCACTTCCTCAGTACAGCACTGAGACTAGGTTATGTGCTCAAGTCCTGGAGTGGGGCTTTGAAAACAGTGTTATGACTCAAGAGATGAACGTACTCGTCACTGAGCCGAGCTGACACTTAAAATGAGGATTGAAAGGCTTGGTAAGTATTTCTCTTTAAATATGTCTCGCATAGTTATTTGTTCTGGTCTAATATTCATTTAGAAAAGAATATTATTTAGAGAGTCTGTGGAATCATGGCCCTCCATCTCCTCAGCATAACAGTGAAGTGGATCCTATCAAAAATACCTACTTCCCCCCACCTCCCCCTCCCCCTTGTTAGTTTTGTGTTCTGTCTGTATTCAGACTGATTGTGGTGTTGTTTATGAGAGGAAAACTGCAGTGCATATCTTGGAAATTAAGCTGGAGGACTACATCAGAGGTGGGACCTTCCAACATGTTCTTGAAGCAGAAGAGATTACTTGAGGACATGTGGGTTCCTGCCCATTAATTAAGAAGACCCTTGTAATCGTCAGAGGAAAGAAATTTTCATCCCTTCTGTTTGGACTGATTTCAAACCCAAATCTTAAAGGTGACAGGATAGGGTCCAAACCCACTGTATTACTGACCCCTTCAACGAAAACTGTAATTCAATGTGGCACCAAGTAATCCCTTCTGCTTGAAAACTCTTCATTGTCAATACCTTATGAGGTAAATGCTCAAAAGTTGGTATGTAATTAAATTTTGTACTTTCGATGATTCAAATTTGAAGTTGGAATATAAATCAGGAAGCCATTTTTCCTGACCTATGAGGAACGGCTATTCCCTAAGAGCAAAGCTGAAGTAAAAGGGAGCTGTGTTCCCACTATGCCGGATCTCCATTCCCTTTACATTGCTCTGGGATTTCCCCCAAGGGGTGTAATAGGGTCTGTGCCTGCAATAAAGCACAGGCCCAATGTGGCAGTGCTGATGAGGCAGGAAGAGGCGTTCCCATCCTCTCATCCCAATTTCCTGTCATTGCAGCCCAGAGGTGTCCAGATGCATGGGCTGTCCAAAAAAGCTTTGCGCAGAGATCCTCCCCATAGACTGCTGGGGTGGGGGCAGGGTTAAAAAGCCCTAGCAGCAAGGCAAAGAGGTCTGGAAGGTAGGGGGAGCACTGTTTTTCCAAGTGCACTTGGCAATTTTTGTGCCTCAGAGCATTCTGGCAGCTGTTCTCCAAAGCAGCCAGAAGACCTTCAGACCAGTGGCAGGAACACAGCCACAGGGGTTTCTCGGGCTTGCTGCTGCATCCCTCTTCCCATCCCCATGGGGCAGGTCTGTGCCAGGATTACCACTGGACAGTGTTAATGAAAATTCAGGCACAGCTTGGCCTGGACAGGCGCAGCATATGGAGCACAAGTGAGCCAGGAAAAATCAGCCCTCTTTAATTAGTTTTTTTTGGTTTGAGACCTCATTTAATGTTGCACCTGTCAAAGTTCAATAAGAACACCTGGGTTCACATCAACATGCTTTCCTATCACACTTCAAATTATAAAGTCCATCTCTCTTTGGTATATATATATATATCAGACATCTGATAGGCATATATCAGCTGCAGTGGTAGGCGAAGAACCTGACTCACATGCATCAGCTAATGTAGGTCTGTAACTGGACGCTAGCAATATGTAAGGACTGCTTGAAGTAACATGCCTATGGTGATTCCTCCTTCCCTTTGGGGACGATACCAACTAGTCTTCCCACTTCATCACCTACATGCCCTAAATCAAAATCTTGGCAAATGCGAAGCTGTGAGCACAAATGAGAGAGGCTGCAAAGCTCAAATCACTGATTCTACACAGAACATCTTCTCCCAGGCTGCCTCTGACCAGCACTTTTCAAAGCATAAAATATAAGAACAAAGGAAGACTGAAAAAGATCAGGATACAGATATTTCCCTTTATAATACTTAGGATTTTGTGCCAGCTCAGTTAAGTGCGTTTCCTCTTTGATGTAATCCTCTCAGCATCCTTCTCTCCCTCGGTTTTTTCAACAGAGAACTGCGCTTGATCCCGACAGTAACATAACATACATGCCACAATAACCTATATTCCGCCAGAAGGGTGCAATAACTGTTCCCAATATTTCTTAGCAGCCCAACATAGCGCCGCACACTAAAGGAAACTAAAAAGCAGATCAGCTTTGTGAGATTTGCACATGGTGTTTGTACATACACCCTTTTTTATTAAGGATACAATACAGAAACAAATGCTTCAGTGTACAGTGTCCTTTCATACTAAATATTGGCCACAAAGTTCCACCAATGGCTCAGCAACTTGACCCAGTGAGCAGCTGAGCCTTACAAAACAGGAAGGGCTAATGTTCTCTCCCCAGTCAGGGCTGAGTTAGCTGGTGTTAGCCAGGGCAGTGGTAAGGGTGCTACTGGTTAGGCAGGGAGGAAACTATTCAGGATTGCTGATTGCTGACCAGCAACACCTGTTGGGAAATGTTGAGTGAGGACATGATTGAGATCAGCTATAATGGGCTGGATTTTCAATGACCCGTGGAGTCGGGTTTGGAGGTGTGTGGGGGGTTAAAGTTGCAGATTCGGGGGTCCCGACCCGATCCCGCCTCCAAGCAAATTTGATAAAATGGTGTGCGGTGTTCCCGACTCCGTCCCACCTCCAAGAGGCGGGAGAGGCCATTAAAGCCCTTGACAAGCCCTAAATTGGCTCTGTAATGCCATTTTGAAACGTTTTAGCTAGTTTAACCCTTTTCCGACGTGAAGCACGCCTGATGTGAAACACGCCAGTGAAACCTGGCGGGAGCACAAGTGGATAGCTGACTCTCAGCTGCAGGTCCACTATTACAACGGAGATGTGATGAAGGTAGTAGTAGTATTAGGTCTGAAAGTCGCCTCTGATGCTGCTGAGACTGCCTGGCTCCTCTCTCTCTCTCTCTCTCTCTCTCTGTGTCTGTCCTTAGAGCTGCTGCTCATTTTGCATCCAGGTCCCCTCTCACCAAAGGCCAGGCAGTCTCTGACCTGACCTGCAATGCTGCAGCAATGATGACATCATCAGAGGCGACTTTCAGACTGAAACCACTAATTAGTTTATGGGTTCCCACATGCTGGAACTCAATTGCCCAATTAAGTGAAAATTGCATCAATCTCCCACATCCAATTTCAGTCGGGTGGATAACACGAAATGCGGATGACACGACCCCAGCCCGCCCCAGTATCAAAATCCAGCCCACTGTCTCCAGAGGGTAAGCAGCCTATTGAGACTCATTGTTAAGACTTATACATGAACAATGGACAATTTAGCCCGATACCTCAGGGCAACCAGTGCCCGTGGAACTATACCTCAGCGGGGAGTCAACACTTTCGGAGAGCAGGGGAAAAAATTGGCAATAAAAAGAAACTTCAAAAAACGTACTCACCAGAAAGTTCATTCACCTGTGGGAACTGGGCACACGGATGAGAGTAGCGTCTCCTCTGACAATAAGAGTCATACTTGAAACGAGTCTGAGAAATCCCAATCCTGTACATGGAGGTCAAGGGCTCCCAGCACAAACTGCATTTAATTTGGCACCAAAATGGGCGGCCTTTGAGATTGTGGCTGAAGCACGTTGTTGGGAAACAGTAGAGATAGCTTTAATCTGTATCGAACAGTGCTACACTTGATTTTGAAGCTGGATGTCTAAAATTGGTAAGCATTCCCTTTCACAGCACTAATATCCCTCACTTTGATGAGCACAAAAAAATTCACAACAAAAAGGAAAAAGATACTTCCTATTTCCTTATTAACCTTTACCACAAACACACCTGAACTCTGTTTTCTTAAATGAGAAGTCGCACAACACCAGGTTATAGTCCAACAGATTTATTTAAAATTACAAGCTTTCGGAGCTGTTGCCCCTTCGTCAGGTAGAGTTACAATGAGTTACAATGTCATTGTAACTCTACCTGACGAAGGGGCAACAGCTCCGAAAGCTTGTAATTTTAAATAAATCTGTTGGACTATAACCTGGTGTTGTGCGACTTCTCATTTTTGTCCACCCCAGTCCAACACCGGCATCTCCGCATCATGACCTCTGTTTTCTTAAACAGATGTGCCACATTTCCAATAATTATCTGTTGCACTGTTCAAATACTCATTACTTAGCAATACATTTCTATGTCAATCATTTTAGATTAGCAACAAATTTATACATAGAAGTTACTATAATGTTATTATCCTCAAGAAGTCTAAATTTTGTCACAATAATAAACTGTGAACACAAATGTAAGTGTCCTATTGGTGTTCATTCATCACCCCTGTGCTTGCTCACCTACATTGGCTCCCGGTCCGGCAACGCCTCGATTTTAAAGGTCTCATCCTTGTTTTTAAATCCCTCCAGGGCCTCACCCTGTCTCTTAACTTCCTCCAGCCCCACAACCCTCCGAGATCTCTGCGCTCCTCCAATTCTGGCCTCCTGCGCATCCCCGAGTTTAATCACTCCACTATTGGCGGCCATGCCTTCAGCTGCCTCGGCCCTAAGCTCTCTCCCTAAACCTCTCCGCCTCTCTCTCCTCCTTTAAGATGCTCCTTAAAATCTACCTCTTTGACCAAGTTTTGTCCTAATATCTCCTTATGTGGCTCGGTGTCAAATTTTGTTTGATAACGTTCCTATGAAGTGCCTTGGGACGTTTTACTACGTTAAAGATGCTATATAAATGCAAGTTGTTGTTGTTGATACAAAGTCACCCATAGGATACTAAGGCCAGGTGTGAAATTGTTCCAGTAGGCAGTCTTGTGCCAGGTGTGAGATGACAACAACAACTTTGAAGGTGGCAGGACAAGTTTGGAAGGCTGTTAAAAAAGCATACGGGATCCTTGGCTTTATTAATAGAGGCATAGAGTACAAAAGCAAGGAAGTTATGCTAAACTTTTATAAAACATTAGTTAGGCCTCAGCTGGAGTACTGTGTTCAATTCTGGGCACCACATTTTAGGAAGGATGTCAAGGCCTTAGAGAGGGTGCAGAAGAGATTTACTGGAATGGTACCAGGGATGAGGGACTTCAGATATGTGGAAAGACTGGAGAAGCTGGGGCTGTTCTCCTTAGAACAGAGAAGGTTAGGAGGAGATTTGATAGAGGTGTTCAAAATCATGAATGGTATTGATAGAGTAAATAAGGAGAAACTGTTTCCAGTGGCAGAAGGGTCAGTAATCAGAGGACACAGATTTAAGGTGATTGGCAAAAGAACCAGAGGTAAAGTGAGGAAACAACGTAGCGAGTTGTTGTGATCTAGAATGCACTGCCTGAAAGGGTGGTGGAAGCAGATTCAATCGTAATTTACAAATTGGATAAATAGTTGAAGGGAAAAAATTTACAGGGCTATGGGGGAAAAAACAGGTGAGTGGAACTAATTGGATAGCTCTTTCAAAGAGCCGGCACAGACACGATAGGCTGAATGGCTTCCTTCAGTGCAGTATCATTCTATGATTCTTGCGCCATATCGCTTAAAACAAGTGCTGGTTGAGACTCACAGCTGTGGTGCAATGACACTCATATTATTCAACAACAAAAAAACAGAACAGCAAAAGTTTTAAGTCTCCGCAAGCAGCAGTTACAAAGACCTGTTAATGTTATATTGATTGCACATACTGTCATTATAGGCACGCTCAATTGACTCATTTTCTCCTATATATCTTCACATGAATAGAATTTGAAAACCAATGTAGCTATAGGTTGAGTTGAGTGGTAACGAACTGATCGCACAAAGTGAATTAGTGCAGCGAGGTGAAGTTACAGTCCAAGGGTTTTAAGTTCTTGTGAAATTCATCACAGCAACCAAATGATCCCACTAATGGCTTTCTACTATATTAAAACATTTCAGCTCATTAATAGAAGTAATATTGTCTTGACACTTTGCATCGCTCAATTGCTGATGAATCAGTGAGACATTTCGGTGGCAAATATTGAATTCATAGCAGTGAAACTTAAAAGCCTCAGAGCTCTAGTGCAGAAAAGCCAATCTAAAATACAACGATACAGAAGGCTTTTGCAGATATCATTACCCCAGCGATATCTACACAATGCATTTCCAGTAATATAATGGATAGCATACAGATATTGAGTTATTTGACATTTTACCATTTAAACAAATAGAGAGCACAACCTTTTGATTGGATATTGATGGACAATGCAATATTGCCACCCACATAATGCAGAGCATATTCCAGGAGCGTCTCCTACTGTAGAATTCGCCATTTCTTTTATCAAAACAAGGCTGTTCTTTAGATATTTTTTCTTTTACCCCCCCCGCCCCCCCCAGCTGCTCCTTTCTCCAGGCAGGATAGTAGACGAGCCTGGGAGACAGCTTTCTCTGCAGTGACCGCAAAAGCCACTTTGCAGCTGACCAAAGCGGGTGGGTGATTCTTGAAAGGGTAAAAATTGAACTATTTGTTATCAGTCTGACATTACGGGGCCAATTTTCTGCCATACCCCAAAGTTTTGGCTTCCCGGCCTTGCTGTTGATGGACAGCTGGTCAGCTGTGCAGTGAGCTGACTGGCCCTGGTTTTGTGGTCAGCTCATTTGAATAATTGTTCAAAGCTGTCTGTGCAGCTTTGATCGAGCGCAAGTAGCCAACCTAATTGGGGGGGAGGGGGGGGCAATACAGAAAATTTAGCCAAAAAGTCAAATTTAAAGGGATATGCAGATTTTAAGGTAAGCGGCGGCAGGCCGCTGACCGACCTCCTGACCTAAAGGCTCGGGGAGTCGGCGGCAAGTGGCTGCCTGGCCATTAAAATAGGGCGGTAGGCGCCCTCCACCGGGGACCCGGGGGGAAGAGTCCCCGGCACAACATTAGCATGCCAGGAGGGGAATCCTGGTTTGGGGGGGGGGGGGGGGGGGAAACGAATGTTCCCCGACGGTCCCGCGCAGCCAGTGAGCCGGCTTTTAAATAGAAAAAAACGCATCTGCGCGGAATTCTGAATGGCCCATGCAGCCCGTTAAAGGGGCCGCATGGTCCAAAATAAAAATTACAGGGAACATTGCGGGGGGCGGGGTTGGTTGGACTCCTACTCCTCATAGCCTGCAAGAAAACTAAAAAAAAAAAGTTTTTAAACTCATCTTGCTGGGCCTCTTCTAGCCCTGGCTCTGGTTCCTGGCAGGCTTGGCCTGGTGGGGAAGCCATCACTCCTCCCCCGCTCAGGCCTCAGGTTAAAATAGCTGATTGGGCCCCGATGTCCTCATCTGTGCCCGATCTGCATATTTAGAGAGGACCCCGCCAGTTTCGGGCGCAACGTAAAATTGCAATGGGCCAGATCGGGGCGGGAAAGGAGTGGGTAAGTCCCCCCCCCCCCCCATTCCATTTTAACTGCTCCTCTGCCTTTGTTTCAGTCTTCACACAATGCTTCAAAATTAATTTTAAATATTTGTCAGCCTTTGCCAAGTCTGCGGGGGGTGGGTGTGATAAGAAAAGCATGGATCAAAAGTCCCTAAACTCACTGCCTGCGTTAGTGGAATTTGCAGTTTATTTTGCCATTCGGTGGAACTCATTCATAGTGAAATCTGATTTGTCAAAACAAAGTTTTGTTGTAGCAAGAGACAGCTGACTAGTTTAATAAAATGGAGGCTACAGCAATTTCAAGTTGAGTTCCAGTAAATCAATTGCCTCGGTTTGCAATTGCAGTGCTCTCAAAATTGATTGAAAGACTCTCGTTATAATAAGGAAAGTGCAACATTCTCAGTTCCTCAGGTTCTGAGCCTCACCTGTAAAAAGGGTTGTGAGTTAAGACTTGCTAGTTTCCTGTAGCTGAATTGGAATAAACACTTCCAAAAGAATAATTAAGAGAATGGTTTAGCACATACTAATTTTTGTTGATCTATGGACCAGATTTCACTCTTGTTCAGGGGCCAGATTTCACTGTTGTTAAGGGCAAACAATGATGTAGAACAGCAATGGGAAACATTTAAAATGGTGTTCAACAGAGTGCAGGAACAATATATTCCGCTAAAAGGAAAGAACAAACTAAACACTTATGGGACTCCATGGATGAATAAATCCATAAGGGAACAATTGAGGGTAAGGAAAGAGGCATATATTAAGTACATAGAAAGCAGGAGAGTGCATGATAAGGGAGAATACGAAGCGATTAGGAGAGAAGTTAAAAAAAACAATTGGGAAGGCAAAGAGGAACTATGAAATTAAATTATCAAGGAACATAAAACAAAATAGTTAAATATTTTACAGGCACAGCAATAAAAAAAGGAAGGTTGGGATGGGAATAGGACCATTAAGGGATAGACAGGATATTGCCACAGGTAACGATAGAGAGATAGCAGAAATATTAAATAATTATTTTGCTTCAGTATTTACCAGGGAGATCGAACAGGTGAACATGACATTGGATGATAAGATTAGTAATGAGATAAGTGCATTTAAAATAAAAAGAGGGGATATATTAAATAAACTAATCAAACTCAAAGAGGATAAAACCCCTGGTCCGGATGGATTGCATCCACGCATTTTAAAAGAATCTAGGGAAGAGATAGCAGAGGCATTACTACACATATTTAATAATTCATTAGAAAAAGGTGTAGTGCCAGAGGACTGGCGGATAGCTAACATAATACCTATATTTAAGAAGGGGGATAGAAACAGTCCAAGGAATTATAGATCAGTCAGCTTAACATTGGTGGAAAAATAATGGAATCCCTACTAAAGGAGAAAATAGAAGAACATCTAGAAACCAAAAACATAGTAATGAATAGTGAGCATGGATTTCAAAAGGGAAAGTCTTGCTTGACCAACCTCATTGAATTTTTTGAAGAGGTAACAGAGAGAGTAGACAATGGTAATGCAGTAGATGTAATTTATCTAGATTTTCAAAAGGCCTTCAATAAGGTACCCCATAATAGACTAATGAACAAGGTCAGAGAATGTGTAGTCAGGGGACAAGTAGCAGAATGGATAGCTAGCTGGCTTCAAGACAGAAAGCAGATAGTAGGGGTAAAAAATTGACAGTGGCTGAAGGTGGGTAGTGGTGTTCCACAAGGATCAGTGCTGGGACCACTGCTGTTCACAATTTACATTACTGATTTAGGCTTTGGAATCAAAAACACAATTTCTAAATTTGCGGATGACACCAAATTGGGCGGGATAGTCAATACTGAGGAGGACTGCAACAAATTACAGGAGGACATTAATAAACTTGCAGAATGGGCATATAATTGGCAAATTAAGTTCAACACAGATAAATATGAGGTATTACATTTTGGTAGGAAGAATAGGGAAGTCACTTATTACTTGGAGTGTGTGAGCCTGGGTTGGGTAGAGGAACAAAGGGATTTCGGAGTACAAATACACAAATCACTAAAAGTTGCGACACAGGTTAGCAAGGCCATAAAAAAAGCAAACCAAGCACTAGGGTTTATTTCTAGAGGTATAGAATTGAAAAGTAGGGAAGTTATGCTAAACCTGTATCGAACCTTGGTTAGACCACACTTAGAGTACTGCATACAGTTCTGGTCGCCATATTATAAAAAGGATATAGAGGCACTGGAGAGGGTGGAGAGAAGATTTACAAGGATGATACCAGAAATGCAAGGGTATACTTATCAGGAAAGGATGAACAGGCTGGGTCTCTTTTCTCTTGAAAAAGAAGGCTGAGGGGTGACTTAGAGGTCTTTAAAATTATGAAAGGTTTTGACAGAGTGGATACAGAGAGAATGTTTGCACTTGTGGGGAAGAGCATAACTAAAGGCCATCAATATAAGATAGTCACCAAGAAATCCAATAGGAAATTCAGAAGAAACTTCTTTACCCAAAGAGTGGTGAGAATGTGGAACTCGCTACCACAGGGAATGGTTGATGCAAAAAGTATAGATGCATTTAAGGGGAGGCTAGATAAGCATATGAGGGAGAAGGGAATAGAGGGTTCTGCTGATAGATTTAGAGGAGGAAAGACGGGAGGAGGCTCGAGTGGAGCATAAACACCGGCATAGACTGGTTGGGCCGAATGGCCAGTTTCTGTGCCGTATATCCTATGTATCTATATGTAAAACCCAAAAACTTCAAAGATTAACTCTCAGAATTTCATTGTAAGCAACTTGCCCTTTTTTCATAACTGGAATGTTAGGTCATCTTGTTACACAGCATGCAAACTGATTCTGTCATTTTTTTTTTCCAGTTCAGAATAGGATTTCACTATTTCTCAGTTCATTATAAGTGGATTCCATTGTAAAGTAAAACTGGTGACCAAAATGATTATTTAAAGTAAGTGGGTACTGAGAGAATGGCATGTGTAGGAAATGGAGAGCTTAAAATATGCCTGTTATGGAATGACTGCATGCATTCTTAATTGATTGTGTAGGCAGACAGTCTAATATTCTGAGCATGTACTACACCTCTCCCTAGTGTTAGCTTCAGTGGTAACATTACCAACTCACTTACCAGTCCCCATAAACGCTCCACTATGTGGCAAAAGCCATATAGCAACAATGGTCACTTTTCTCCCCTCCTTTTCAGCCAAATGTTGCCCTCCCCTTCTTTTAAAGAACTTAGCCGCTTCCTTGGGTAAAGTGCTATTAGTGTCAGTCACCCTCTGGTATGTCGCTCAAGTGGCTATTCATTATGTGCGAGTGAGTGCCAACCAGCTACTTGACAGCGGGCATCAGAGAGAGGGGAGAATCAGACCCAAGTTTCAACGCTACCCTGACCCACCATCGACACGTGCATTTTCAGCAGAGATTCCTGCATTACAATTGGTTACAGGAACGCTAGTGGATTTTTCCCTCCCTAAGCCACTCACCACCTCCGCCTGTAGTCAGCGAATTCAGCACAGGCCAGGGATCGTATCTGGTCCGTGTGCCTCAGTTACTCACTGCCATAGCCCACTATTGTCCAATAGAAATTGCTGACTAGCCACAGGTGCAGCTATGGCGACACCGTTTTAGCCACATGCATTAATTTTAGTGGAAACCGCCTTACACGCACGCAAGTAAATGCACTTCACGTGTGTATTTTTCCTTAGCAAGCATTCAGTGAGAAACTTTGCAGTCTTTCTCTTTCACCAAAGTTTGGAATTCTGGCATGAATTTATCAGACACAGCACATCTTAATGCAGCTTCTAGGTTGTCCTCCAGCCGTTGCGAGCGGTATTTTGACCTCATCAGAGTGATTGCTGAGAATGTTGACCCGCACAACCAAGTTGAGCCGAACGTGGAACACAGCTTGGCGGCGGCATTTCTCAAAACCTGATATTTACCCTCGGTCAAGGGCATTTTCAGCAGAGAGTCGTTCTCAGTCATATATTGGCCCAGAAATTAAACACTGAGTGTTCCCGCGGGGGTAAGGCTTCCCCGCGATATCTCACTCCGCGCCTACCTTTTTCCTTCGGGCCCACACCGAACTTTAGTTTCATGGCCAGTCCCACATGCAGCTGTGCAGTGCTTGCGTGACCCAGAGACGCAATTAGTTCGTGCGAGCTCTGGGATCACGTGATTCAGTTAGAGCCAATGGCAGCACACCATCCTTCATTCATAGTTTTCACAGCAAGAGCTGTCAAAGCTATGAATCCTACACACCCCCAAAAGAACAGCTAAACCTCAATTAAATTTTAAAAAGCCATCACATTAATAAAATAAGTATAGTTAAATAAATTAACCACCTTAAACAAAAAATTAAATTTTTGAAAAAATTTAAAATCTTTTTAAAAGTTATAAAAATAAACTTACCTTTCTTTAAAGTCTCTAAAAAAGATAAACCTGTTGAATAAAAATTTAAAATAATACTTAATTAACTACTTACCTTGTTAAAAGAGGGTCTTACGCCTCCTTTCTTCATGTGTGAAAGCTTCCATGCTTACCTGCGCGTTCAAAGCTGCAAAAATAACTAAGTGTACTGTGTGCGCACAGCCTGTAGCGCGCACGCGGTTCACTTAGGAACCGCCCCCTTTTGAATTTACGAAGTGCCGGTTTCCCGCGCATGCGCAGTGCATGCAGGAAACCGGCAATTGGAGACCTAAAACGCGAGAGTACACAGTGCGTACTCTCGCGTATTAGGTCTAATTTTCGGGCCATTGACTTTGCAGTGTCAGCGGATCCATCTCCGTGTTTCCAGTCCACATCTGTCCACAGAGAGCAGTTCCACTAGCTTCCGCGAGTTTGCAACGTCAAAGCGGAATGAGTCTTTCATGAACTGCAAGGCCAGACCGAAACCGGTCAGAAGCTGCAAAATCTCTTTACAACTTTTTCCAGCAAATTTCAAAGCCAAGCAGCATAGTGATCTCTCTCAACATCATGATCATAGCGATCTCTCTCAACATCATGATCATAGTGATCTCTCTCAACATCATGATCATAGCGATCTCTCTCAACATCATGATCATAGCGATCTCTCTCAACATCATGATCATAGCGATCTCTCTCAACATCATGATCATAGTGATCTCTCTCAACATCATGATCATAGTGATCTCTCTCAACATCATGAACTTAGTGATCTCTCTCAACATCATGAACATAGTGATCTCTCTCAACATCATGAACATAGTGATCTCTCTCAACATCATGAACATAGTGATCTCTCTCAACATCATGAACATAGTGATCTCTCTCAACATCATGATCATAGTGATCTCTCTCAACATCATGATCATAGTGATCTCTCGCAACATCATGAACATAGTGATCTCTCTCAACATCATGAACATAGTGATCTCTCAACATCATGAACATAGTGATCTCTCTCAACATCATGATCATAGTGATCTCTCTCAACATCATGAACTTAGTGATCTCTCTCAACATCATGAACATAGTGATCTCTCGCAACATCATGAACATAGTGATCTCTCTCAACATCATGATCATAGTGATCTCTCGCAACATCATGATCATAGTGATCTCTCGCAACATCATGAACATAGCGATCTCTCTCAACATCATGAACTCATTCATAGTGAAACCTGATTTGTCAAAACAAAGTTTTGTTGCAGCAAGAGACAGCTGACTAGATCAACTACACATTACTGCAAATTTGGAAAGTGAGTAAAGTCTTGCTCTCCCATTTGCTGAATGAACAGTTTCAGCTTGGCTTGAAGTTCCAGCACATAAAGTCATAAGGTGCTGAGGTCTGAGACTTGAGAAGCACCTAATGTGCGACATGGATCATAATGCAGACTGGAAACATTTACAGCACTTGGAGCCTGAATACGTTTAATACGCAAGGTTCATTAAGTCTCTCAAAAATATTTCAATCAGGGGAAAGTACCATTATGCATCTGAAGTGGCTGAACACCACTCCAGATATTCATCGTATGTATTATATGGGGCCTGCAAGGGAGGCCTCCTCCTTATGTTGCATCTTTGCCCTTAAAGGAGTCTCATTGTTTAGCAACAGTACCTGCTGTTTATTTTTGACACTAATATATATTTGCAGGTTTTCGAGGGAGACAATCACCACCTGCATGCAGGAACTACAGATCTTTCACAGAAAGGAGCACACTCCTGCAAATCACACCTATAAAGCAATTTCAGGTTAAGAACAGCACTGTCAGTGGCTGTCAATTAAACAACACTGGATTCTTCCAAATAACAGTTGAAGATACTTGTCAAATCCCCCAACTTTCAGTGCACAGTGGCATCATGCAAGCCACAGTTGCCTTTGTTTGTCACTGCCATTCAATTCATCTATTTCCCCATGGAAACCAAACAGCAACATGATGGAGCCCTGCATTTTTACTATCTGGCTGGATTCCACGAAGTGCAGGGCATTATTGATGGTGCGCATGTAGCCATAAGGGCCCCTGTCTCTAATGTTGGACTCTCCATGAACAGAAATTATTCCATCCCAACAATGTGTGGTTGGATTGTGATGACAGGAAAATAATCACACAATAGGAGGCCTGATATCATGGCAGATGCTATATTTCCATTAATTTTACACCAATTCATAGTTCCACTATTATTTCAATAGCCAGGAAAACGAGATAGATGGCTGCAAAGGGCCAAGGCTATCTATCTACTACAGTCACGGCACTTTATCTTACTGAGATACGCAAGAGAAATATAATGAGGTGCACACTGGTACCAAATGAAACAGCCCTTTAAAAGCTGCTGCTTAAGAAGCCCACCTCGACCTTTGTGTGCCACATGTCATGCACTATGTATCGTGCTGAAATGTACATTAGCTGGCCTTGTGGTATCTTGTAAGGTCAGTTGACTTCACTACCGGCATGCAAAGCATGTGAGCATAAATGGCCCCAACACCATTACACCAGCACTGTCTTATTGAATCGATAGTTTTAAACATTTTTTAGTCCATTTGACTTATACACTTCAGATCCACTATAATGGCAGATGCGGTATTGGACAGTGAAGGACAATTGGATCAGAAATTCGGATGACTAAAACTTCCTTTTGGAGAACTGCATGTTCGGAGCAAGAACAGAAACGGGCTGCACGGAGACTGGCAGCTGTTAATCGACATGGCCGTGAGGACAGGTTTCACAACATTATATTACATTTTGATGTTTCTGTTGGAAACAGAATAAATGTGAAGTTCACTTGTAAATGTGATTTTTGTGATAATTCTGTTGTTAACATCTTAAAGTTGAAAGAACCATCCTAACCCCCCTGTAGGCTCTTCGTGGTTGGCATGGAAGATAATTCAATAATACTCAAGCTTGTTCCTAAACTGTTGTTAAAATCCCATCAGCATTAAAGTTACCTGTCTTTAATAAAGCTGATATCTCTACAGATTTTTTTTATGGCCGGTTTCACCCAATATCTTCCTCCAGCAGCATCTGTTGTTTTTAATCTCTGAAAGCATTACGCCTACAGCCACAAATCTAACGCGAATTTTCAGGGTTCCTTTTCCCCGTTTGCATGGCGAGACCATAAAGGAAATGCCATTCTCAAGGGCTTAATAGAACACGTAGAAGTGTACCGTGGGCAGGCTAGATAAAAGAGTGGTTTTCAATTACATGCTGGTAAGAAGGGAATTGTACATTCAAATTAAGCAATCCATCTGATATCCTTAATGTGCCTGCAGTCATCTTCTCCGTGAGATGGAACGGAATGATATCAAAGCTGATGTTTTGAATAAATATAAACAAGGAAATACTGGCACACACAGCTTACCCATCCAGGCCAAATGTATAGATCAATTCATCTTCTTTAAAGATCAGTATTGTCTAGTGATATTAATTTAAAACATTGGATTCACGGCATAATGGAGCTGAATGTTGGAGCAATGACTATACGAAGCTATCAACTTTTCAGTCCACGCTTTCCTAAGTTGAAAGCTTTCAAGATATCCATATATTTTCTCCCACATGACATTTAAAAAATGATTTCCTGTAAACTCGCATGACTATCCTAAACTACAATTAGGGAAATGCAGGGATTCACAAAACATGCTGTTCATTTAGGTTGTTCCCTGAATTAGGAAATGGTTTACTTAGCTTCCTTTTATTTTTGTTTGTTAAAGTTCCAAATGAAGTCTCATTACAGAATTAATCATCGTAGAAATTAAAAACAAAAATACACTGCAAATGTACAACAGCTTGGTCAGGTATGAAGGGTTATGGAACCAAGGCTTTTAGATGGAGTTAAGATACAGATCAGCCATGATCTAATTGAATAAGCGGAACAGGCTCGAGGAGCTGAATGGCTTCCACCTGTTCCGATGTTCCTATCTGAAAGAGAAAGGTAGGTTGATGTTTCAGCTGAGACACTGAATCAATTTATCTTTCAATCTGTCTCTTTGGGGATGTCGACTGACCTGCTTTGCACCTTAAACTCTCGGACTTATTGCGGAAGCTCCCTGGCAGGCAGTCAACTGGCAGGCAATGAAAGGATTATTCTTTCAAAGACTGGTCCTCCAAAGTCTGCAACTCTATCCTCTACGGCAGAGTTAAGACACAAACTTGCCCTCTGGTACGCCGTTTCTTTGCTGTCCTTTCTGTCTGCACCCGCTCCTGTTTACCTGTGCTCAGTGAATCACCCAGTGCAGACCCCTGTAACTCACTGTCTATACCACACGGGGTGTCGATATCTGTGCTGGTGTTTGGAAGGGCGAGAACAAGTGACGGTGCCTCATCAGTAGGCCCGAGACGTCTGATGGACTTAGAAAAAGGGGAGACAGACAAGGGCTAGCATGTAGCGGGAAGGGTAAGCAATAGCAGATATGTGGTAGCACAATGCATCACCAGGTTGTCATGCTAATTGTGAATGAGAGAGTTAAGTAGAAAGAGGAATGGAAGGGAAGATTCCTAAACACCTTGCTGTGCAGGGCCTCCAGCCTGGTCATCTCCAATGTTGCATGTCCTCTTCTTATGGTGTCGATGGTCACCTCCTTCATTGGTATCCAGATGTGTAGAGGTGAGACCTCCTCCTGGTCTCATACTCTCCCGTCCACTTCTCTTGCAAGAAGAGTGGCAGTGGATCGTTGATGGGTTCTGAAGATGCCTGAGGCAGCTTAACATAGTGCGTATAATGAGAGCAAGAAGCAGCAAGTGTGGCTAGATGGGGATGTAGCTGTGAGGGCAGTAGCAAGTGTTGTGTGTTGAGTGCAAGCAGAAGGAAGTGTAGTGAAGTATCCCATTGTGATTGGGGAAGAGGCATGGGAAGTGGAGGAGGGAAGGATTGATAGTGCTGGAGCTAAAGTAGGCTTACAGAGATCGAGAGACTGCTGACTAATTTTCTCGGTACCCACTGCCCACTGGAAGGGAAGAGGACTTCCTTCCTGCTGCTCACTTGCTCTGTGAGCAAATGCATGGCTGCATCACAGAATCTGAGGGCCCTGGACAAAGTCATGCTGCCTGCTGCTTCAGAAAATCCCTTTCCATTAACCACCATCAAAAAGTGCACTTCCCTTTCAAGGGGCTGCAGGCTACCTCTAAGTAGCGGCTGTCGCTCCGGATTTCCCATCCTCTCTATTGACGAGCTGCCTGCGGGGAGTGTGATTAGCACTGGCAGCTCGCAGACTACATTTAAATGACGCCCGCCCACGAAATGGCTTCGGCCTCCCACCGTATGCCCACCGCTCGCCTGATCCACGCCAGACACAGAAAGTTATCTCCAGTAAGTTTGATCTGATTGGAAACAAAATTTGATGTTTCCCACTACTTACAGCTAAGAGATTGGCATTAAAAGAAAGCCTGAGGGCAAAGCTCTAACCATGTCAGTTGTCAGCTTTCGCACTATTCTGAGTTTTCTGCATGTAGAATATATTCAAAGTGTGGATCACTATGTGTATTCGGGATGCACTCCACAAATGAGGTAAAACTTAAGAACATGTGCAATAGTGTTCAAAATTACAATAATAAAGGGGGAATGGGCTTGAAGACTTGTTTGCCTAGATGCATTCACATGTTGTGTGCCTCTTGGAGTACAATCCAGCATCGAAGCTTTGACCACGCTCGATCAGCTCCGATGGACGGGCCACATCATCCGCATGCCCGATACGAGACTCCCAAAACAAGCGCTCTACTCGGAGCTCCGACACGGCAAGAGAGCCCCAGGTGGGCAGAGGAAACGCTTCAAGGACACCCTCAAAGCCTCCTTGAAAAAGTGCAACATCCCCACCGACACCTGGGAATCCCTGGCCCAAGACCGCACAAAGTGGAGGAGAAGCATCCAGGAAGGCGCCGAACACCTCGAGCCTCTTCGCCGGGAGCAAGCGGAAGCCAAGCGCGAACAGCAGAAGGAGAGCACGTCAACCCAAGCACCCCACCCACACCCGCCCCTTCAACCACCGTCTGCCCCACCTGTGACAGAGACTGTAGGTCCCGCATTGGACTCATCAGTCACATGAGAACTCATTTTTAGTGTGGAAGCAAGTCATCCTCGGTTCCGAGGGACCGCCTAAGATAGAAGAAGAAGAGCTACAATCTATAATTGGAGTCATCAACAAAACCCCATTTCAGTTTGACATCACTTCTGTCCCAAACCTTTTGTATTCAGAGAGCAGAAATCAGCTTTGGATTGTTGAGCTATGAAGGCGCAGAGCAAGGCCAACTCTGCAAGAACCGTGCACACAGGAATGGAGAGATGTAGCAACAAAGAAATGTAAAAGAAAAATCCAAGTTTACTGACATCACACTTCAAAAAAATTATTCATGGTAATGTCCTTCTGGATATTCTGAAATATGTTATATATAGATGCAAATTCTTTCATTCTAAGTAGGTTTGTTCAACCAAAACTGTTAGAGTAGTCAAACCACTTGGGGTTTTTCTGCCCATAGTTCTCCTGTGGAATTCTTTTGTTGATATTTTTAGTCAAGAAGCTCAACAAACATTAAAAACCCCACATGGATTGATGTTAATTGCCTTAATTCAAAGCGCTTATGGCAGATTTTTGTGAAAATTCATGTACAGACATATCCCAAGAGGAGGGAACAAATTAAACTTCACAGAGGAGGAGAAACTGCTAGTGCAGATGGGACAATAAGCAATATCTAGGCATAAAACCACTGAATAATCATGAAGAACGAAGCATCTAAAAGCGTCTCCTCGGCTACATTCCCATGTAATGATTTGGACCTTTGAGCTTTTCCGTTTCTCTCACACACACATACACAAAAACAAATACTTCTCATTAATACCCAGTGATTCTGTGAGCTATGGCTTTGTAGTCTGATAGTTCCACATTACAGTACTTCAAGAGATTCTGGATTATAACACTGCATACCACCCAGTTTCGCTGTTACCATAGGGCTGGGGTTTTCTTTGCGGAGAAACCATAAATATTGACCCCCCAAGGCCCCCCTGCAGACACTGTTCCAGTTCCAGGGATTCCCTATAAATAATTGACACACTTCTGGGGGCCCCGTCCCAACTTCCAAAGGACAATGACAGCTATTATAGGAAAACAGTATTATCATCGCAGAAAACAGATTTTACAAATATGCAGCAATTGAAACAATACACTCATAAGACCAACAGATATAGAAATCTGATGACAGACAGACATAAATATGATGACCTCCACGAGATCCATGAAGGTATGGGGACCCCAGTTTTAAAAGCAATGCCATATGGGCAAACAGCATTCAAAAGAGGCAGTAGGGGGAAGCTCACTCAAAATAACAGGAACCATGTAGTGATACTACCATTTCATCCAGGTTAATTTTATGCTACAGAAGGTATTGTAAACAGGGAATATTAGAAATAAGTACAGTTCAATTGTAGCTGTGACAAGCACCAGACACTGACGTACTGCCATAACCTACTGCGCTTCATCCGCACTCAATGAGTACTTTGTATCGGTGTTTACTAAGGAGGTGGATGCTGACAAAATATCGGTAGAAGTGGAAAAGGTAGAAGCAATGGAAGGGGAGCAAAATTGATAGACAGGATGTACTAGAAAGGCTGGGTATGCTTAGAGTGGATAAGTCACCTGGTCCAGATGGCTTGCATCCCAGATTGCTAAGGGAACTGGGGGAAGAGATAGCGGAAGGGCTTGCCATAATTTTCCAATCTTCCCTAGATGTGGGGGAGGTGCCTGAGGATTAGAAAGTGGCAAATGTGATACCATTGTTCAAGAAAGGGTGTAAGGACTATCCTAGTAACTATAGGCCAGTCAGTTTAACATCAGTGGTGGGTAAAGTTTTAGAAACAATAATCAAGGAAAAAATTAACGGGCACTGGAGAGGTTTAAGAACATAAGAACATAAGACGTAAGAGCATGAGTAGGCCATACGGCCCCTCGAGCCTGCTCCGCCATTCAATAAGATCATGGCTGATCAGCGAACTCAACTCCACTTTCCCACCTGATCTCCATATCCCTTGATTCCCCTAGAGTCCAAAAATCTATCTGTCTCAGCCTTGAATATACTCAAAGGGCTAGATTTTGTCAGTGTGGGCGGGCTGGGGCGTGTCAGGTGGAAATCGTGTCAGGACCCGACTCCTGGGTGATATGTTGAAAAAGTGGGATTTTCCCCTAATTGGGCAATTGATTTCCTGCGTGTGGGAACCACTGGCCCAATGAGTCTTTTCATACAGAAAGTCGGCTCCGATGACATCATCAGTGCTGTTGGATTTATGGCCTGCAAACAGCCTTGATTCTTCTGGAGACTGCAAAGGCTCTGCAATTTATATGAAGGAGTTGAATTGTGGAAAATGTCAACAATTAAGCAAAAGTGTGGTCCTCGATTTGCTGAGCCCTCCCTCCAAGCTCTGGTGCACGGAGCCAGATGTAATAAGGAGGTGCTGTTCCCTTCCTCAGGGAGAAAAAAACCACCCCAGCAGACAAAAGCTGTGTGGCTACAAGTGGCCCAGGAGGTCAACTCCATTTCGCTGAGCCGCAGAACCTGGCTGCAGTTCAGGAAGAGGTTTCATGACCTTCTCCGCACAGGAAAAGTGAGTATGACTTTCCCATCACCCTCAATCTGATCCCCATCGCCTCTCCTCACCAGCACTCTGCTTTGCCAACCTCTTCCTCCACATGCCACTTGACACTTACATCCCTGCACCCTTACCCATTCCCTCTCTCTCTATGGTCACATTCACTTAACTATTCGACCATGCAGCCCTCACACTCCCTATCACTGTGATGCCCTGACAACAACAACTTTCAACACACAGGGAGGGTCCTTTGTATCCTTCTAAGCATATATGCTATGGATTCTCTACACTCATTCCTTCATTCTCACTCAAACTCCACTTGTGTCCCTCATTGCAGGAAAAGAGAGCCCACAATAAGAGGGAAAGAGCCATGACAGGAGGAGGGCCACCCTCAGTAGCCCAGCTCACCCCCTGGGAGGAGGCGGCCATGGAAATTGCTGGGATCGAGGAGGATATCCAAGTGAGGGATGGACAGACGGGCGCATCACAACAACCTGGTGACAGAATAGTTTGGAATCTCTCTCACTGGCATAGCATGAGTCACTGATAATGATTCTGATGCTCTAACAGATTGACTTATGATCATCTGCAATATTCAATGTGCATGTAACCTTGGCCTCACATCTCAAACTCTTTCCTTTACTCCCCCACAGGACCATTGAAAGCCCCCGTCCCCACTATCCAGGAGTAACAGCCTGAGCCTCCAGACTCCTCAGAGGAAGCTACAACCTCTGAGGGCACAACGTCAGCAGAATTCAGCGCACCTAGCACCAGCACAGACACTCACACCTCGCTGGAACCTTCGCGAGTTAGAGTAGTGTTGTCACCTGGTGTATCACAGCTCAGTGAGCATCAGCAGATGGTGGAGACAAGGACAGCAGTGGAGAGTCCTCGTCGGAGGGCGCAGGACCCTGCCAGCTCGGCTCCGCTGCATGTCGACCCTGTGCCTCCGGGTCCATCCGGTTCTTGTCCATTGGCTGGAACTCCAGGAACAGGTGCAGGAGTCTCTGGCAGGTTTTGCCTCCAGGGTCGCTGCGAGTGTGGAGCGAATGGAGGAGTCCATCGCGAACATGAGCAGAGCCTTTGTGGGGGCATTGGCGCATGAACGCATCACCGCGGAAAGGATGGCAACCTACGTGGAAAGGATGGCTACCTCCATGGTAAGGCTGGCTACCGTAGAGGAGAGGATGGCTACGGTAGAGGAGAGGATGGCTACGGTAGAGGAGAGGATGGCTAAGTCCATGGTGGAGCTTAGTCGCCAGGGTATTGAAAACATGGTCATTGTTCAGAATAGAATGACATCTCTTGAGGAGCGATGGTCAGCTATTCAGCAAACAAACCAGACCTTCATGCAAGTCCTCTGGAGTAGGACTTCCAGTGCAGAAACAGGTCCTCATGCCCCCCCTGCAGTGCAGCAAGGTGCTGTCAAGCCACTTGCTAGTTCTGAAGTGGGGCTGACCCATGAGAGGGATGTTGGTGGCAGACAACAAGGAAGTGGGGGCTCCTCTCCAAGTGCTCACACGACCATGCCACAGCAAAGCCCTCGGTCAGAGCCCCACCAGATTCCTCACCCAACTGAGATGGGTGTCTCAGCCCCTGCACAGCCGCAGGAGCAGCAGACTGTTGGCGAGCCCGCACAGGTTCGTCACCCCAGAGGACGCCCGCCACAGGCGTCGAGACAGGAGCAGCAAGAGAGTGAGCAAGGGGCCTCCACATCTGCTGAAGCAACAAGGGAAGCACCACGTAGGAGCACGTGTAAGAGGAAGATAAAGCACAAGTAGTCACAAGGGTAGTCACTTGGATGCTGTGTTGTTTTGTTTTTGTGATTGTATTATAAAGTGTTTTGATGGCAAACTGTTGAAGTTGTGGCCTGTATCATTTCGCAAATGGGACTTTCACATTGAGGGCTTAGGGCGCCTTGCGATTATCAGAATGGTGGTCAGAGTGATAGGATTCCGCAGGTTCTTGTCCATTGTCGATGCTCTGGTAAGAAGGAGCGAGACTAAAGTGTTTGATTCTGCAGGCTAAGCAAATCTGGCCAGGATGAGTGCATCCCTTGCATCCCGGGCAGCAATGTTGTCACGCGCTGGCGCCTTCTGGCCTGTGCATCTTCAGGTGGGTGACTAGCAGCTTGGCGCTCCTGTTGATGCTGCTGTTGCTCGTGGTTCTGCTGCTACCGCGGCTGGTCTGCTTCCGAATCTGATGTCCAGGAGGAAAGGAATTAAATGTTCGCCATGCTTCTGGAATATGCCTCAGTTGAGGAAGCGCTTAGTCGAGGTGGGGAGAGCGGTTTCCCAGGAGGTCACACTGGAGATGGGTGTCAGGCTCCAAACTTCCACAACACTGAGTATGCCTGCTAAAAGTTCCCGCAGGCCTGAAACAACAAAGTTCTGCCACCTGCAAATGATCATTGGTGAAAACTCCTTTGTAATGGTGGAGCTGCAGCTGTGAGTAAGCAATCCGCTTGTGAGGTCGCCAGCATTACCTGGCGTGTTCCAGAGGAGGCGTGTAGGATGGGGGAAATGTCTAAAAATCGGAAAGGCCTCTCAAAATGGGATTATAGAGGCTATTAAGTGGTTGTTAAAGGCCTTAAGGGCCTATCCCGCCTCTTGGAGGCGGGATGGAAAGGGGGTCAGAAAACACGCATTTGGGAAAATTGCTCGAAGGCGGGACGGAGGTGGGATCGGGCCCGCCCGCCATTTTTGGCGATTTTAACAACTCACACGCCTCCAATCCCGCCTCCTCGGGCCTGGCAAAATCGAGCCCAAAGACTCAGCATTCACAGCCCTCTGAGGCAGAGAATTCCAAAGATTCACAACCCTCTGAGTGAAGAAATTCCTCCTCATCTCAGTCTTAAATGGTCTACCCCTTATCCTGAGACTATGCCCCCTAGTTCTAGACACTCCAGCCAGGGGAAACAACCTCTCAGCACCTACCCTGTCAATCTCCTTCAGAATCTTGTATGTTTCAATGAGATCACCTCTCATTCTTCTAAACTCCAGAGAGTATAGGCCCATTCTACACAAGCTCTCATCATAGGACAGCCCTCTCATCGCAGGAATCAATCTAGTCAACCTTCGTTGCACCGCCTCCAAGGTAAGTATATTCTTCCTTAGATAAGGAGACCAAAACTGTGCACAGTACTCCAGGTGTGGTCTCACCAAGGCCCTGTACAATTGTAGCAAGATTTCCTTACTCTTATACTCCAACCCCCTTGCAATAAAGGCCAACATGCCATTTGCTTTCCTTATTGCTTGCTGTACCTGCATGCTAGCTTTCTGTGTTTCTTGCACAAGGACACCCAAATCTCTCTGAACACCAACATTTGAATGTTTCTCACCGTTTAAAAAATATTCTGTTTTTCTATTCTTCCTACCAAAGTGAATAACCTCACATTTCCTTCCCTACATTACACTCCATCTGCCATCTTACGGCCCACTCACTTAATCTATCTATATCCCTTTGCAGACTCTTTGGGGGAAATTTTCCCAGCCCTGGGGAGGCGGGTATGGAGGCGGGACTGCCAGAAAAATGGCAGAAACTGGGAGCGGGTACCGACCCCGCTCCCAACCCGCCTCCGTGCCATCTTCCCGGGAGGCGGGACCCCGAGTCGCGCAGGGACCCGTCTCCTCGAGGCGGGAAGGGGATTAGAGCCAATTAACTGCCTGCTAACAGGTCTGCGGGGGTGAGAGGGGTCGAAATGTCCACTGTAGAGGTGAGTGATGGGTGCAAGTGTGGACAGGTAAGTATGAGAGGTGAGTGTAAAGTGTTGGAAAAAGTTTCCTTACCTTTGCTTCTTCCTGCAGGCTTCAACCTTTGAGGATCCGGAGGTGCCTCATCCCAACGGCAGAGATGACAGAATGGCTGCTGCATTCTCAGATTCAGAAGCCATCTGCTTTCTGCTGAGGAGAGAGGTCTTGGTGAGCCTTCTGTGCAAGGGCTCTCCTTCGAACAGAGATTGTCAGTGTTTGATAGCTTCTCAAAGCTGTCAAATGCTGACAATTCATAGTCAAAAAATTTTCGACAGATGAAGCGTCATACGCTGACGTCATCTGTCACCAGCTTTCCCTTAATTGGCCGGTAAGCCCGCAGGGTGGGCTTAACAAGGTCAATCAAGGGAAAATAGCGTGGGTTGGTCAGACGTCGCTGGGAGCAGGACTGAAACCCGAAACCCAGCAGTCCCACCCCCATTGACAAAATCCAGCCCTTTGTGTTCTCCTCACAGCTTACTGTCCCACCTAGCTTTGTATCATCAGCAAACTTGGATATATTACACTCGGTCCCTTCATCTAGGTCATTAATATAGATTGTAAATAGCTGAGGCCCCAACACTGATCCTTGCGGCACCCCACTAGTTACAGCCTGCCAACCTGAAAAAGATCCGTTTATCCCTACTCTCTGTTTTCTGTCCGTTAACCAATCCTCTATCCATGCTACTATATTACCCCCAACCCCATGAGCCCTAATCTTGTGTAATAATCTTTTATGTGGCACCTTATCGAATGCCTTTTGGAAATCCAAATATACTACATCCACTGGTTCCCCTTTATCTACCCTGCTAGTTACATCCTCAAAAAACTCTAATAAATTTGTCAAACACGATTTCCCTTTCATAAAATCATGTTGACTCTGCCTAATCATGTTATGATTTTGTAAGTGACTTGCTACCAGTTCCTTAACAATGGATTCCAGCATTTTCCCAACGACTGATGTCAGGTTAACTGGCCTGTAGTTCCCTGTTTTCTCTCTCCCTCCTTTCTTGAATAGCGGTGTTACATTTGCGACCTGCCAATCTGCTGGGACCATTCCAGAATCATGGGAATTTTGGAAGATCAAAACCAATGCATCCACTATCTCTTCAGCCACCTCTTTTAGAACCCTATATGTAGGCCGTCAGGTTCAAGGGATTTGTCAGCTTTTAGTCCCATTAGTTTCTCTAGTACTTTTTCTCTACTTATATTAATTATATTAAGTTCCTCACCCTCATTAGACCCTTGGTTCCCCACCATTTTTGGTATGCTTTTTGTGTCTTTTACTGTGAAGACAGATACAAAATATTTGTTTAACGTTTCTGCCATTTCCTTATTCCCCATAATAATTTCTCCTGTCTCAGCCTCTAAGGGACCAACGTTTACTTTTGCTACTCTTTTCCTTTTTACATACTTGTAGAAACTCTTACAATCTGCTTTAATATTTCTTGCTAGTTTTCTCTCATTCTATTTTTTCCCTTTTTATCAATTTTTTGGTCACCCTTTGCTGGTTTCTGAAACTCTCCCAATCCCCAGGCTTACTATTATTCTTTGCAACATTATAAGCTTCTTCTTTCAATCTAATGCTATCCTTAACTTCTTTAGTTAGCCACGGTTGGATCACTTTATCCCGTGGAGTTTTTCTTTCTCAATGGAATGTATTTTTGTTGAGAATTATGAAATATTTCTTTAAATGCTAGCCACTGCTTATCTACCGCCATTCCTTTTAATCTATTTCTCCAATCTACCTTAGCCAACTTGCCCCTCATGCCTATGTAATTGGCTTTATTTAAGTTTAAGACTCTAGTTTCGGACTTAGGCAAGTCACTCTCAAAATTAATGTGAAATTCTATCATATTATGATCACTCTGCCCCAGAGGATCCTTTATTATGAGATTGCTAATTAACCTTGTCTCATTACACAAAACAAGATCTAAAATAGCCTGTTCCCTGGTTGGTTCCATGACATATTGTTCTAGGAAACTGTCCCGAATGCATTCTGTGGTAACACAATACAGCTTCCTGTGACTCGAACTTTATTGCATCACTTCCTGTGATTAGTCCAGGATAAATACTGGACTGAGCAGTTGGATCCTGGAGAGGCATAGAGTAAGACCTCTTTTGTATGTAGCACCTTTTTAGTTGATTAAAGCTTACTTTAAGTTCACCACGCGTAAGGCTCATTCTTACGGCAATTTAATCAACTTTGAAAAACTTCGCACTCAAACTTTTTGGACGAACTCGGAACTAAGGATCCAGGGAATCACCCATCATGGAAAACATCCTTAAACCATCGCGTCTTGACTTGGACCCAAACACCCCAGCAGCCGGTAAGGTGTGGAAACACTGGTATCGCACGTTTGACAATTTTCTCGAATATTGCAAGGCTGATGATGACACAAAGTTGCGGATACTCATCAACTGTGTCACTCCGAATGTATTTCAGTATGTTGAGGAATGGGGCAGTTACGAGGAGGCAATTCGGACGCTTAAAAGACTATATACTAAGACACCGAATGAGGTCTATGCCAGACATCTACTAGCTACAGCCCAACAAGGGCCGGAGGAATCCATTGATAAATTCCTCCAAGAGCTTCGCAGACTTAGTATGGACTGTAACTTTCAGGCGGCCTCAGCTGAGCTGTACCGTGAAGAAATGATCCGTGATGCTTTCATCTGCGGGCTTGCCTCCCCATTTATACGCCAGCGTCTACTGGAAAGTAAGACACTTGAGCTTCAGAGAGCTTATGACATGGCTTGCTCTCTAGATCTGGCAAAAAGAAATGCAGACCTTTATACAGTGCCCAGACCTCGGTCTGCTGCCTTAACTACAGTCAGGCAATTTAAGAGGCCACAGGTGAACTCTATTAGGGAGGACTTTATCCCTGACGATCAATCTGATGACTTCACTGATGAAGAGGATGATGACCCCACTGTGGCAGCCTCTTGGCAATCTAAGAAATGCTTCTTTTGTGGTGATGAGTTTCACCCTCGGAAATTCTGCCCTGCTCGCAATGCGTTTTGCAGTCATTGCAACAAAAAGGGTCATTTTGCAAAGGTTTGCCTATCAAGAGCCTCTACGAGGGCTTATCAAGCTAAGTCCTACCGAACTGCCCCGGTAAGGGCCTATCAAGATGTTCCGGCTAAAATCTATCGTGCTTCCTCTCGGGTTTTCTCTCGAAGAAACACACCTAGAGTTTCAGCCACTCTTTGTGCAACGACACCAATTACAGCTGCTTGTCCTCAGAACCTATTCCATGCAGCTACAAAAGCATCAATTAATGGACATACTTTAGATGCCTTAATTGACTCAGGTAGCACTGATAGTTTCATTAGGGAACAGATTGTTGCAGAGTTAAAGCTACATGTTTTCCCATCGGACCAGGCAATTGCGATGGCTCAGTCATCACTTAATACCAGAATTTCTGGCTTTTGTATGGTTGAAATAACACTTAATGGTCACAGGTATCCCTCCACCCGGCTTTCGGTGCTCAAGGACTTATGTAGTGATCTTATCTTAGGGCTGGATTTTCAAAAGCAGCATAAGAAGCTCACCATTGAGTTCGGCGGATCCAAACCTGAACTCACTATTTCTAATATACGACCTCGATTACCGTTCTGTGCATTGTCAGTAGCTTCACTGGATGAACCCTCACTGTTTACCAGTATCCCTCCTCGATGCAAACCGATTATAACAAAGTCACGACGTTTCAGTCAGGAAGACCAGTCTTTTATTGCGGCTGAGATTTCTCGGCTTTTAGCAGAGGATATCATCGAGCCTTGTTCGTCGCCATGGCGCGCCCAGGTCGTTATTGTTAAGAACCCTCTACAACCTCACAAGAAACGGCTGTGCATTGACTATTCACAGACCATCAATCAATATACGGACTTGGACGCATACCCATTGCCGCGCATCGATGATATGGTTAATAAACTGGCTGAGTACACGGTGTTCTCAACATATGATCTGAAAAGTGCCTATCATCAGGTACCCTTGAAGGTCTCAGACAAGCAGTATACGGCCTTTGAAGCCAATGGACGGCTGTATCAATTTCGTCGCCTCCCCTTTGGGGTCACTAATGGAGTGGCTGTCTTCCAGCGAGCAATGGATGACCTGGTCAAACAGGAAGACTTGAAGGATACGTTTCCTTATCTGGACAATATTACTGTCGCAGGTCGCAATCAGCGGGAACATGACGCCAATCTCCAACGATTTTGGGATGCACTCCAGCACCGTAATTTGACATTAAATGCGGCTAAATCCATTGAGTCACAACCAACCATCAACATCCTTGGCTATTGTGTGGGCAATGGCATCATTAAACCTGACCCTGAAAGGCTTCGCCCACTCCAAGAGCTCCCGCCACCTAAGAATCCGGCCTCCTTGCGCCGGGCCCTCGGCCTGTTTGCATACTATGCTAAATGGATTCCTAACTTCTCGGACCGAATCCAACCTCTACTGAAGGCCAGCACATTCCCACTAGACACAGCGGCTGTTGCAGCCTTTAACCTCCTGAAAAAACAGTTGGAGAAAGCGGCTCTTCACTCCATCGATGAGAGTCTTCCTTTTGTTGTTGAGTGTGATGCCTCGGAGGTGGCGATCTCGGCCACTCTGAATCAGGAAGGTCGTCCGGTGGCATTTTTGTCCAGGACTTTTCAAGGGGCTGAGCTACATTATCCTCCAGTCGAGAAAGAAGCTACAGCCATCATAGAGGCAGTACGGAAGTGGACTCATCTCCTAGCTCGCCAGCACTTTACCTTAATCACGGACCAGCGATCGGTCGCCTTCATGCTCGATAATCGAAAACGGACCAAAATTAAAAATAATAAAATCCAGCTTTGGCGGCTGGAATTTACCTCTTTTGGTTACACCATCCACTATCGACCTGGCAAGGAGAATGTGGCTCCGGATACCCTCACACGAGCATTCTGCTCCGCCATGGCACCCTCTACGCTCGTAGACATCCATGATGGGTTGTGTCATCCGGGCGTTACTCGCATGCTACACTTCGTGCGGTCCCGAAATCTCCCATTCTCTACCGGGGATGTAAAGAAGATGTGCTCGGACTGCAGAGTCTGTGCGGAATTGAAACCTCAGTTTTTCCGCCCCTTGGGTGGTATACTCATACATGCGACCCAGCCAATGCAACGGCTTAGCATCGATTTTAAGGGGCTGTTGCCCTCTTCAACTCGCAACACTTATCTATTGACCATGGTCGATGAGTATTCCCGTTTTCCGTTTGCCTTTCCCTGCCCCAATATGCTGACGACCACGGTTATCAGCTGCCTTGAGCAGGTATTTGCTTTCTGTGGCATGGCATCCTATGTTCATTCGGATCGGGGCCCTTCTTTTATGTCAGGAGAACTCAAGGCCTATCTCTCGGAACGGGGTATTGCTGCCAGCAGAACGACGCCTTATCATCCGGTCGGGAATGGGCAAGTCGAGCGTTTTAACGCTATCATCTGGAATGCGGTATGTCTGGCTTTGAGATCTCGGGGCCTACCCAACCAGCAATGGGAAGCAGTACTTCCAGACGCATTACACTCCACACGGTCCCTCCTTTCGACCGCCACAAATACGACGCCTCATGAACGGTTCTTCCGATTTCAGCGTCGCTCATCCTATGGGATATCTCTCCCGTCGTGGCTGACTGCACCGGGACCAGTGCTACTCCGAAGATATGTCCGGGCGTCTAAGAATGACCCCCTGGTAGATGAGGTTGAGCTCACTGACGTCAACCCTACCTACGCCTATATTCGGTATCCTGACGGTCGGAAATCTACCGTGTCATTGCGGGATCTGGCTCCCTGCCCGCCGAAACATAGAGGGACACCAGGGGATGATATTGTACCAGGCACATCTCTGGGCTCGCCAGGTGCCTCTCATCACGATCTGGATCTGACGCCGGCTGGTACCTCACTCCAGCGTGCCGACCTGGGGCAGACTGACTATGAGCCCGTCGGGGCTCGCACGCGCAGCCACGATCCACCCCGTACCATACGCTCGGAAACGGATCTGCCACAGCCCTGCCCGACACCCGTTCGGGCACCAGTACACAGTCAGGATCGTCCTGACCCCTCACAGAGCGGGCTGGATCACTCGGACTCTGGTCCACGGCCCGCAGCGGGTAAACGGGCTAGGGGCCCTCTACCGCTACGAGAACCCAAACGGGTGCGGCTCTCCCTCGTCCGGCGGCTACGAAATGGAGGGAGCATCCCGGCCTCCTAATCTTTTGGGGGGGGAGAATGTGGTAACACAATACAGCTTCCTGTGACTCGAACTTTATTGCATCACTTCCTGTGATTAGTCCAGGATAAATACTGGACTGAGCAGTTGGATCCTGGAGAGGCATAGAGTAAGACCTCTTTTGTATGTAGCACCTTTTTAGTTGATTAAAGCTTACTTTAAGTTCACCACGCGTAAGGCTCATTCTTACGACACATTCCATGAACTCGTCCTCCAGACTACCTTTGCCAATTTGATTTGTCCAGTCTATATGAAGATTAAATTCCCCCAAGATTATAACATTACCTTTGTTGCAAGCTCCTACTATTTCTTGATTAATATTCTGTCCAATGGTATAGCTACTGTTAGGGGGCCTATATACTACTCCGACCAGTGTTTTCTGCCCCCTGTTATTCCTTATCTCCACCCATACTGATTCTACTTCCTGATCTTCCGAACCGAGATCCTTTCTCGCTACTGCCCTTACGTCATCCTTTATTATCAGGGCTACTCCCCCTCCTTTTCCATTCTGCCTGTCTTTTCGAAACGTCAAGTACCCTGGAACATTTAGTTCCCATCCTTGGCCACCTTGCAACCATGTCTCTGTAATGGCTATTAGATCAAACCCATTTATCTCTATTTGTGCCACTAGTTCGTCTATCTTGTTATGAATGCTTCGTGCATTCAGATAAAGAGCATTTAATTTAATTTTTTTTACCATTATTCCCGGCTTTGACCTTATTCTCTGCTGCACTGCTACCAATAAACTCTCTGTCCCTTCCTGTCACACTCTGCTTATTTCTACCCAAATCGCTACACTGCTCTATTGCCTTGACTTTTCTCTGTAGATTTCTAAATTTCCCCTCAGCTGACCCCTCCCCCCTTTTTTAGTTTAAGCTGATTAAGGAGAGTCAACACGGATTTGTAAAAGGCAGATCGTGTTTGACTAATCTAATTGAATTTTTTGATGAAGTAACAGGGAGGATTGATGAAGGGAATGCAATGGATGTTTACATGGATTTTAGAAATACGTATGACAAAGCACCACAGAGAAGGCTGGTTAACAAAATTGAGGCTCATGGAATAGGTGGGTCAGTGGCAGCTTGGATAAGGAATTGGCATAAGGACAGAAAACAGCGAGTTATGGTAAATGGCTGTTTTTCAGACTGGAGGATGGTAGACAGTGGTGTTCCCCAAGGGTCAGTGCTGGGGCCACTGCTTTTTTTGATATATCTATATATATATATAAATGACCTGGATATTGGAATACGGAGTAGAATTTCTAAATTTGCCGATGACACCAAACTTGGGGGTGTGGCAAACAGTGAGGATGATATCAATCGACTGCAACAGGACATAGAAAGGCTAGCAGAATGGGCAGACAAAAGGCAGATGGAATTTAATACAGAGAAGTGTGAAGTGATTCATTTTGGCAGAAGGAACAGGGAGAGGCAATATACACTTAATGGCACAATTTTAAAGAGTGTGCAGGAACAGAGGGACTTGGGAGTTAATGTGCATAGGTCCCTAAAGGTGGCGGGACATATTGAGAGAGTGGTTAGCAAAGCATATGGGATCTTGGGCTTCATAAATAGAGGTATTGAGTACAAAAGTAGAGAAGTTATGCTGAACCTTTATAAAGCGTTGGTTAGGCCACAACTGGAGTATTGCGTCCAGTTCTGGTCACCACACTTTAGGAAGGATGTAAAGGCACTTGAGAGGGTGAAGAGGAGATTTACCAGAATGGTTCCGGGGATGGGGGATCTTAGCTACAAGGACAGGTTGGAGAAGCTGGATTTGTTTTCATTGGAGCAAAGGAGGTTGAGGGGTGATTTGATAGAGGTGTACAAGATTATGACGGGTTTGGATAGGCTAGACAGGGAAAGGCTGTTCCCACTAGTTGATGGTACAAGGATTAGGGGACACAGATTTCAGGTTTTTGGCAAGAGATACAAGGGAGATGTGAGGAAAAGCTTTTTTACGCAGCGAGTGGTGAGGACCTGGAACTCGCTGCCGACGAAAGTGCTGGAAGTGGAGACACTTAATGTTTTCAAGGGGAGACTGGATAGGCACTTGAGGGAAATAAATTTGCAGGGCTACGGGGATAGAGCGGGGGAATATGACTGACTGGATTGCTCTACAGAGAGCCGGCACGGACTCGATGGGCCGAATAGCCTCCTTCTGTGCTGTATTGACTCTAAGGCCGGAATATTGCCGGTGCTCAGGGGGTGGGTTTGGAGGCGGGACATCCAGCAAAATCGCAAAGATTGACAGCGAGACAGGTAGTTAACAGGCAGAAAATAGGATTATCCCCTTTTGCCCTAACAAGTGCGGGCTTCCCGAAGGCTCTGAAACCCACCAGGTCAGCGAGGCGAGTAGAGGGTCTGCGGGGGTCGGAAGGGTTCATTAGTGTGCTGTGGAGGTGAGTGATGGGTGCAAGTGTGGAGAGGTGAGTATCTGAGGTAAGTGCAAAGTGTTTCTTCCTGCAGGCTTCAGTCGGTGGGTATGCGGAGAGTCTCGCACCTCCGCAGTAGAGATGACAGATGGCCGTTGCATTCACCAATGCAACAACCATCTCATTTCTGCAAAAGAAAGAGGATGTCACTTTTGACAGCTTCACAGAGCTGTCAAACGATGACAATTCATCTGTCAAAAATTTTTGACAGATGAAACGTCATACATTGACGTTCTCTGCAACCGGCTTTCCCTTAACTGGCCTGCTAAGCCCGCTAGGCGGGCTTAACAAGGTCAATCAAGGGAAAATAGCGTGGGTTGGCCAGAAGTTGATGGAGGCGGGACTGAAACCCGACAAGTGGGAGTCCCGCCTCCAAAAACTCCCCATTGGCAAAATCACCCCCTATGTGTCTCTCTCTAGTTTCTCTCCCATCTCCACATGCTCATCTTGTTCACGGGTGTCAGCCGTGGCTCAGTGGGTAGCACTCTCGCCTCTGAGTCAGAAGGTCGTGGGTTCATATTCCACTCCAGAGACTTGAGCACAAAAATCTAGGCTGACACTCCAGTGCAGTACTGAGGGAGTGCTGCGCTGTCGGAAGTGCCGTCTTTTGGATGAGATATTAAAACCGAGGGTCCGTCTACTCTCTCAGGTGGACGTAAAAGATCCCATGGCACTATTTTGAAGAAGAGCAGGGGAGATATCCCCGGTGTCCTGGCCAATATTTATCCCTCAATCAACATCAGTAAAACAGATTATCTGGTCATTATCACATTGCTATTTGTGGGAGCTTGCTGTGCGCATTGGCTGCCGTGTTTCCCACATTACAACAGTGACTCCACTTCAAAATTACTTCATTGGCTGTAAAGCACTTTGGGACGTCCTGAGGTCGTGAAAGGCACTATATAAATGCAAGTCTTTCTTTTTTCTTTTCATTGATCCCATCTCCTGCTCCTTTGACCCCATTAAACTGCTGACCACTCAAATTCCTGTCCTCCTAATCATGCTAGCCGACATTATAAATGCTTCCCAATCCTCAGGTACTGATCCCTCTCTTTCAAAGCTGCCATCATCATCCCCCTCCTCAAAAAACCCACCCTCGAGCTCTCTGTCCTTGTAAACTACTGTCCCATCTCCAACTTCCCTTTCCTCTTTAAAGTCCTAGAACGTGTTATTACATCCATCTTTCCTGCAAAGCTCCAATCAGCTTTCTGCCCCAACACCAAAACAACCCTAACCAAAGTCACAAATGTGACTGTGACCATGGTGCATTATAACTCCTCATCCTCTGCGACCTCTCTGCAGTCTTTGACGAAGTTGACCACACTATCCTACTCCAATGCCTCTCCTCCGTTGTGCAGCTGAGTGCGACTGCCCTCATTTGTTTCCACTCTTACCTATCTGATCATAGCCAGTGTATCTCCAGAACAGCTTCTTTTCCTGCAACTGCACTGCTGCCATCTATCATTGGCTCCCTCCTCTTCTCCATCGTCATGCTGTCCCTTGGTGACATCATCCCCAATTATGGGGTCAGATTCCACGTGTGCCCTGATGACACCTAGCTCTACCTCTTCACCACCTCTCTCGAACCTCCATTGTCTCAATGCAATCAGAACTGTTCTGACATCCAGTCTTGGATGAACCACACATTGGGACGAGCAAAGCCACCATTTTTGGTCGCCACAAACTCCGTGCCCTTACCATCGATTCCATTCCCCTCCCTGGTCACTGTCTCAGACTGAACCATACTGTTTGCAACCTCGGCATTCTATTCGACTCCGAGCTGAGTTTCTGACCCCATATTCCATCCATCATAAAGACTGTCTACTTCCACCTCCATAATATTGTCCATCTCCCCTGCTTCAGCGCACCTGCTACTGAATCCCTCATCTGTGCCTTTGTCACCTCCAGACTCACCGCTCCTGGCTATCTCCCATCTTCCACCCTCCATAAACTTAGCTGATCCGAATCTCTGCTGTCCATATTCTGTCCCGCACCATATTCCACTCACCAATCACCCCTGTGCTCACTGACCTACACTGTCTCCCCATGGGCCAACACCTCAAATTTAAAATTCTCATCCTGGAGATTAAATCCTTTCATGGCCTCCCTCCTCCCTATCACTATAACCTCCTCCAGCACTGAAACCCCACAAACTCTCCGTTCCTCCAACTTTGGCTACTTGAGCATCATTCCCCTCTTCACCCCACTACTGGAGACCATGCTGCTTAACAGCCATGCTCTGGATTTCCCTCCCTAAACCCCTCTCCTCTTAACTTTAAGACCCTCCTTAAAACCACCTCTTTGACTAAACTTCTGGTCACTCCTCCTAGTACCACCTGCTTTGACTTGACTTGCATTTATTTCTGATTACGCTTCTGTGAAGCACCTTGTGATGTTTTTCCCACGCTACAGCAATGCAAGTTGTTGTAATTCCATTGCTGTTGGAAGTACGTTATCTTTTATATCATAAATGCAGTTGTAAATTTAGTTCCAAGGTTCTAAATGATTTGGAAGTTAGGTTTCATTGGGAACTAGGTGATCCCCTTTCACTCTGGAACCTGTGGTTGTAATATAGCAGAAGTCTCTCTCTGCCAGTTGTAAGGGTCCCATGTGCGAGGAGATTCAAAAGTCTCAATCTGGCACCTGGACAATAGGAGTCCAAAGGACAAAACTGTCCATGATTTGGTCAAATATTTGTACAAAATTGCCAATTTCACTTGGTGAGGCCACAGCAATGGCTGGTGTGAAAAATAGAAATACCATACTGGTGTAGTAGGTGGTGCTCCTCTGAGGTACGATGAAGGATCATCGTTTAGGGCAATGGTGTGTCATTGATATCCCACAATAAATCCCACAAATTTCCACACTTAGTTTATTTAGCACAACTTGACTATTGGGTACAGACAATTTGCAGAAACTGTCCCCGAGGCAATAAAAATGCTCGTTTCTGAGTAAAAACCAATCACTTGCCCTACTCAGTGTTTGGGTAGCATTTTTCCTTATATCTAATCTATAGAATGCCAGTGCGACCAATGCTAGCTTCTAACATTGGGTACAAAATAATTGAAATTTGTTCCATTTCCCATCACACACATCACTTTGATGAGCATAAATATTTACCCCACAAAAAGTTGAAGTAATAACAAAAAGAAAGTCAAGTTTCCGCTTTGGCTCAGTGGTAACAACTGAGTCAGAGGTTGTGGGTTCAAGCTCTACTGCAGGGCTTCAGCACATAACCTACATTGACACTTCAGTGCAGTACCGAGAGAGTGCAGCATTGTCGGAGGTGCTGTTCTTCGGATGAGACATTAAACTGAAGCCCCGTCTGCCCTCAACAGTTGGATGTGAACGATCCCGTAGCACTACTTGAAGAGCAGAGGATCCCTCAACCAATACCACTAAAAATAGATTAACTAGATTAACATTCATCTCATTGCTGTTTATGGGACCTTACTATGTGCAAAGTGGCTGCTGCATTTGCCTATAGAACAACAGTGACTACACTTCAAAAGTACTATGGGGCGTCCTGAAGACACGAAAGGTGCTATGTAAATGCAAGTGCTTTCTTTTGCTTTTATGTTAGTGATAGAGCAAAGCCGACAAATGCATGCCAAAGCTACAATGCTTGCCTTTGGATCAATAGGTTATGAGTTCCAAATCCCAGGGCTCACAGACATCCCCGTCACTCGACTCTGCCTTGCTCGGTCAGATAAATTTTATCTGCTCCCATCCAGGCAACTAGATTTCAGAAAGGAAGCACTGTGAAATATAGGCTGTCTTTCCACTCTCGCGGATTACATCTCTCGCCCGTCAATTACAGAATACCGCAGATTGTGGTCAGGTAGGAGCTGTGAGCCTGGCTGCAGGGAGCCAAGAAGGTAAGTCAAAAGAGGAGAGCAGGAATAGTGAGGAAGCAAAAATTTGAAAATATAAAGAATTAATGAGGGTTAAAAATTACTTCTGCAAAAATATAAACATCCTGAAGTGATGTCACAAGACATTTGGAAGTAATTCTGAATTTGATTTTTGTATTTTTTGGGCCCCAACAATATAGTGATATCCAAACGCTTACCCATCACGTCATATATAGCTTTGTTGGCACTGAGCCAGGCGCTGATTACAACTCTGTTATGGACAGTTACAGAGTCGGATACAGTTATGGACAAGATGACATTTAGAGACATAATGAAAGTGTTCGTCTCAATAGGACCAAGTACAATGTTGCAGCTATGAAGGCAATAAATTTGATTCAGTGTTTAGACATCATGAAGCCAATGGGCCGTCATTTGAGCCCAAAAGGCAGCCCCTATTAGCCACAAACATATGCGTGATCCGATACTGATCTATGTCTGAAAACTCAAGTAAGACAGAAGGTACTGTGACAAAAATAAGAATTGCAATCTTCTGTTTTTATCATTTTAAAGGAGAAGCAACTCTTTTTGCCAAGTACAAAATGGTGGACCAGAGAAACTCTGTCTGTGGGAACCCGGCACAGTTGCTGTCCATGAATTAGCTGATAAAAGATGCTCTTTGATGTCAGAACAGCACGTTTAGAATGTTTGACAGAAGAAGAATTTTCTAGTTATGGTCCATGTGTGAAGACAGGCTCAAGTAAAATGCTGAAACACAACTGTTGTGGGTGATTATCCCATTCTCTACCAAGATTTGAAGACTGTAAACATCTGTTTGCTTGGCTGCTTCAACAGAAATCACTTTACATCAAAAAGATTCCTTGGAGTAAATATTCAAATTCAGGCTACAAGACTCTAGTTCTGACAACGATGCACCAGGCTTCACAGTGACTGTTTGAGACTCATGTATTCCGCAGGTAGCATATCCCAAAAGACACACTTCAAGACTGTGGATTGTGCACCACGGAAAGAGAAGGCTCGTGTGATGCATCCAAAGAAACTCTTACATTTCAAGATACAATAAAAAGGGCAGCTGTTTGTAAATGGTATATTAATCCTTTGTGAATTGATTCTAAATTTCTGATGTAAGTGTTATGTTGTTTACTATTTTCTGTAGGTCTTTTTGCTTCCGTGTGTTATTTTATTCGTAAATAAATCCAGAACGGTAGCTTAACCTGGATAAAGCGACTGCAGGTCTGGTATTTCCTGTCATCCAAGTTGACAGTAGCTGCGGTTGGTATCCTACCTATTCCGTAGTAAGCAATTTACAATACTCAAATATGGCCCCCCCAAAAAAGCAAGTTTCAATTTGTAGGAGGCTTGGTCTGATTACAGCCATTGCTGTTCAAAGAATAGTTGTTGGGAGAAATCTGAAGTGCACAGTTACTATGCCCATCCAAAGCCATATGCAGAGCTTAATTGTCATTAACGCTTGGCATATCTGTCTCTCACCTGTACTGGCCACTCATCTTATCACTATTTTTGACTTGCTGCTCCTCATTCAAGTTCACTGCAATGCCTGTGTCCATGGATTGTTGGGCTGCACACAGCATACAGTCATTATTTTACCCATCTCTGGAGCATGTGCACTCAAATGTAGGCTAAATGAATACCCTTGTATGTCAAATATTTATTCTCTGCCACAATGTGGACATTGTGAGAAGGTAATATGAGCCATGGTAGCACAACATTTCCCATATTCATTGATCCTTCCTTCTCCTAAAAAGAACTCAGGAATCTTGGACTGCCTTAGAATTTAAGCATAATGCATGCTGCCAGGGCATGATTTTCTTTGCACCATTTAGACATATCATGGGATGGTACCCGTCTTATTCCAGTATACCATAGGACGGTTGGTTGTTGCACATATTGCTGCATGGGTCAGTCACCCTGCACCTTAGGAGAACCAGCCATTTTAAATAACTAATGCTGTTATTTCACCTGATGCTATGGCCATTGCTGAACTTGGGTATATGGTAAAACAGCCACCCCTAAACCTCATCAGGCTCAGCACCTCCATCGGGTGAATGTACCCTCATCTCTCGCAGCAGATCTGCTCTCTGAGGCAATTTGTGTTCTCTGTGGGCATTCTTAAGTGAAGTCTGTGCTGCTAAGCTGCTATCTGTTGCCTTTTGCAACGCATTGCAGGGTAGCTAAGAGGGCACTTGACCCATTTTCCAAATGACTGCAGATCATTTCCTGCTGATACCTGCTACTGTTGCCGTCACATCAACCAATGAACCTCAGCTCAGTGCGCAAGCTAATGCTTACCTGGTCATTATTTCACCCCAGTGGAAATAGCCACTGTTTTCTCATGAAATATCATTAACAAGGCCTTAATAGGCTGCTAATATTACAATGTTTACTTTGATCTCAATTTTTTTTTTTACTCAGTGTTTAGAAATGGTGGAAAACTTTGAATAGCATTAATACTAGCAGCGGGTGCTGTTACTGCACATTACCCCTTTTCTACTATTTCAGGCCATTACTACTTGAATGCTAACTTTAACACCCAGTGGGAAATATAGCCAGAAGTTATTTCCTCACACAACAAATTCCTAATTTCACACACAGTCTCCATGTGGCAGAAAATGGTGAGTGTTAAAAGATTATTAGTACAGACAGCGAACTCAGAAGTAAATACATTATTGGGCCAACAACAGAAAATGCTGGAAACACTCAGCAGGTCAGGCAGCATCTGTTCATCAGGTTCTGACGAAAGGTCATCGACCTGAAACGTTAACTCTGTTTCTCTCTCTCCACAAATGCTGCCTGACCTGCTGTGTATTTCCAGCATTTTCTGTTTTTATTATAGAGTACTGTTTGCTCTGGGAAGTTATCGTACTAAAATATGGTCCTAAAGTTGCAGCTATCCTGCTAATCAAATTCAAATTCACCATCCTCTATAGGCGCTGTGACCTGCCCACTAGATAGAATGAGTAGGGGAAAAAGTAGGAATTTCAATCCAGATACTGTACGTTATATCAGACAGTGGTCATGGAGGTGTTTAGGGAACAGTCTGTCTTTTCTAGCAGCTGAAATGAGACCAGCACGAAAGACTAATAGGTAGAGTAAAGGGATCACAATGGATGTAAACAGCAGTCTCCTACCTCAGTACACAGCTTCACTAATATCACCAAGCAGTGAGATATACTGTGGGTGCGAAATTCGGTTACGCCCCGTTTGGGGGCGGGAACTGAGCTAAGTGCCCGGCGCGGAAGCACCACTCCATCCGCTAAATTCGGCTTACCGTCCCGCACAGGAAGTGGAGCGCAATCTCAGGTGCTCCACTTCCTGGTGGGGCGGTAACCGAGGCGATATCGAGGCGCAATCGGCAGCACTCCGCTGCCGCGTTTCAACACCCCTCCCCTTCAGTTAACGGGGAGGGCCACTGCACACTCTGCAGAGCCTCTGATGGCCCACACTAGGCCACCAGGGTGGCAGGGTGGCATGGTGCCACAGCCCGGCACCGAGACGCAGTGCCGGGCTGCACGATGACGGCCAGGACCACGCCACGGCACACCACGGAGGGCCGACGTGGAGGTCAGCCAACAAAAGAAAATGGCGGCACGGGTCGAGGCCGCACCTCCGCTTTCAATACCACCCCATGAGCGGAGGTCGACCTGGTTCGCAACCCGCGAGGCTGGAGCTGACATCACTCGTGGCAGCCTCGCGGGGAGCAGCCGAATTTCTGCCGCAGGGCGCTAAGGGGTCGCAGCGCACGGCGATGACGTCATCGCCGGCGGCGCAGCAGCCCGGGGCACTACCGGCGGGGGCACGGCACTATGGGGTAGTGCCTCAGCAACGCCCCGCCGAATTTCTCAGGAGGCCCCCCACCACAAGCGATAAGCCCTTTGCGCCCAGTTAGTGGCCCCCCCCCCCCCCCCCGAGGCGCTAATGGCAGGCGCAAAGGAGCCGAATTTCTAGCCCTATATCTCATATTATGATTTCTTGACCCGATTCTGACCAATGGCGTTTAGTTGCTACCTGAGGAATTGAGGCAGGGGGTGAGATTTTACCTGGGCTGGGGCAGAGGGGAAAAATGAGGCAAAGGTTCTTGCTTTTCATCATCCAGCGTGGACGACAGAACTGGGCTCAGTTGCCATGCCCGCTGTGCTCAACTAGCCGGCCAATACCCACTGCTTCGACTTACAAATAAGGACAGATATTACAAGTCCTTGCCTAGTATCAGGACCCTCAGGCACTAATACACAATGCTTTCAGGAAGTGGCATCGTGCAGTACCTGGCGTAGAAGCTACTGGCACTACCCTTGTAGGAAGACGGCACGATGAGGCTCTAAAATGGCCAGGGGCTCAAGTTTCTTTCTTAAAACCGTGCTTCATTGGCTATAAAGCGCTTTGGGACACATCCTGAGGCTGTGAAAGATGCTATATAAATGCAAGACTTTCTTTCTTTTCTTCTGAGGGTGGAAGATAAACCTGGGGAGAGTCAACATGTGGCACACTCGCACACACCTTCTCATGGCCAATTATTATCAATTAGCAACAATGGTTCAGAATTTGCGAGGGGTATGGCGGCGTACTCCGAGAGTACGCTGTCATGCCACCTTTGAAATGGACCGCATGTTCTGGATTTCCGCACACGTTTGCGCATGCACTATATCCTGAACTTGCGATCTGTCAAGTTACGACTTGACAGATGATCCGCTGCGACTGTCAAATCCTCATTGCTGGCACAGAGTTGGGCTAATTGCCCACCAACTGCGCCTGAAAATTTTACGGCTGATGCAAACAGGGCTTGTTTGCACCAGTGTAAGGGGAGGGGGGGGATGTTCAGCAGCTTGAAATATACACCCATCATGAGAAAGAAAACCTTCAAAATTGTTATCTATATCCTCCTAACTATCTCCTAATCCCAACACAACCCGCGGAGACAAATAGGCAAAGGGTGAAAACAATCTACCAAGAATGAGAGACTGATTTATTTAATAAAACTGGGGTCAGTGAGAGACTGATTTATTTATTAATATAACTGGGGTGAGTGAGACTAAAAAAATCATGAATGGGCATCGGAGATTTCTGTTTCCTGATCGGGGCACCGCCCCACATGATCCCAGGTACACTTACTCACACGATGCACCCCTGGGATCCGTGGGCCACTACGCTGCGCTCAACTCCACAGCGAAACAACTCAAGTTTTCGAAGGGGTCCTCGCACCAGCTAAGTGCAGATTTCTTTCGGAGGTCGGCGGCGAACTCCTCAGTTACACCGCCGACCGCAATTTCAGGGCCATTAATAATTCCTGGGCACAAGGCATTGCCCCAACTTTCCCCATAGGGAAATAAAAAGCAAACAATTTACAAGAATAGGGAAATTCGTTTTTTTAAGAGGGAGAGCTCTACGCAAAGAGAGAAAGCTATGGATAGTCACAACAAATGGTGAAGGCACCATTGCACCCAACGACTAACTCTGAGGAGAGGCAGGAGGGAAATTCAACAGTGTGGCCCATGACCTTTAAACTACCGGCAATGACCCCTCTTTCACTATTACAATTCGCACTAGTAACCTTTGTCACTGCACACATAGCTACAGCTGGCTACCCAAACTCCCTCTCTTCCCCACCTGCAGAAAGAATAAAATAATGAGATTGGACAGTAACGGGGTTTTGATCTCTCTTGTCACTCACTAAAGGTAAACCAACAGGAATAATGAAAAGCAAGTCAAGACAATGCAACCGCATAGTAGACAACCACAAATGAGATTCTCGCTCAGCAGTGTGTATATAGTTCAAGATTAAAGATTCTATTTTATTTGTAGATAAACTAGAACCCCTTAACTTTGGAATGTGGTGTAAAAGGACCACTGTAGTCCTTAAAATGAGACGGTGCAGTCTTGGCAACTGGCTCATAATTGCATTGATTAATATTTCGTACTTAGCCTGCTGTTCCTTGCGTTTCTGATTGTGGTACTTCTTTTTCACATTCTGCAGTTCCTGGGCTAGACGTTCAATCTCGTACTTGTACTCCTGACTCTGTGATTCAAACATGTTCAGCTCTGAAGTCAAGGCCTTTCAAAATAAAAATGAACAAAAGATCATGGCATTGGCAAATAATTAACTTTCTGTTCCCTTTCTTGAAGCTGTTACCAATTGTTATAGAAGGCTTTGTCAAGACGGTCTGGAAATAAACCATTGCAACAAACTACTTATAATTGACTGCTCATTATGAGGTATCATATTCAGCAAATAACCTATGACAATGTTCTAGTTGAGAAGGTGAAAACATCGTGGAATATAGTAAGTGCTTCAAAACTCATCAGAGGTTGCAAGTGACTAAAATATTATAAAGTGCAAAGATGTATCACTTTCAGGATCACTTTGAATTGAATGGTTTAGAAGTTGGCTATGAAGAATTATAATACAGGTGAAAGCTAATATCTTTCCACCACCAAATCTGGGCTTGCATAGTTTGCTTTTTCCACACAAAAAAAACCCTGTAAATCAGCAGCTGGGTATCTGCAGAACTGTTCAGTATTGAGACCTGAATCCTCAATGTGCAGCCACTTCTACCTCCAATCTAACTAAAGGAAAGCAGTAGCCTAAGATCATGGTCACAGTTTCGTTTTCGTGCAGCTCCATCACCGACTACACTACCCAGGGGGATCCCATGCTCCCCAACTAGTGTGTTTTTTGAAGAAGGTGCCCAAGAACCAGATGTTTTCATCTTTCCTGATGTGCACATCGTCCTGTCCTTCCTGAGCCAACACCCATGTATAAATGTAGCTTTATTCTTTCAACTCAACAGGAAGAGGTGCTGCCTCGCCTGCTGAGTTTTTCCAGCGTTTTCTGTTGTTATTTAGGAAGAGGTGCCTTCTCAGCAGTATTTCCTCAACTCTGCAGTGAATTACTTGGTGGATCGAGTATTCCAAATGCAAGTTTCCATTCTCCTCGGGCATTTTTTCAGATGGGGAAGGGGGAGGAAGAGGAGGAACTTTTTTTTTTCCCTCGAAGTATATTTCGGGAGAGCATCAATTCCTGGTTGCTAAATGCCAGGCAAAAAAAAAATCAGAAATTTATTCAAAACCATTCTGGTCCTTGTACTGAGCAAAAATGCCCCCCACCACCCCCGAGTGTAAGTGGTTTGCGTGCCTACACAACGGAAAATTGGCTCCACCCACTTAAAGCTCGGTGCAAATGTCATTCTTCCCTGAATTACTGTAAATGCAATACAGGTGTTTGAGGGTAGGAGAGGTTAATGAGCACAAAGATGCTAAGAAGGATTTATAGAGAAACAGCTGCAAAAACAGGCAACAATAGGCTATTGTATCACTGCAAACCCCACTCAGGTGCTTTGAGTACAATGCTTTATGTAACAAATATGAGACATTCAGCTGGGATGAATCCCAGTGACAGATTACACAATGTGCACAGATGCACTCATTTCTATTACACTAGGATTCCAATAGCATCACCTACTGGTCCGATGTGGCAGAAATAAAGTGCACATCACTCCTCTGGTGGAGATCGCTATACAAAAACAACACTGCACATCATTTATTTCTGCTTTAACGGGCATTGGGTATCACGCAAGGTCTCAGAACCTCCATGTGCGCGAATGTCATCTTCTTAAAACTCAAGACAGACAGAAAAATTCTTCTTCTGATCAACATTAAAGAGGAGTCCAGACTGGATGTTGAAATTTAACTAAGTAAGAAGACTCGGCAGCCGTGTCGATAAGTCTGACAAGTTCTCTATAGGTTTAGTTTCATCTCTGATTGACTGGTAAACACTGTGCTCTCGTGGAAGCTGCCAATAAATTAGTCTCAACCAAAATGCCACGTTTAAGATAGTCATAGGATGATGTGGCAATCACTACCCATGCCTCCTGTGGTGGTGCAGTGACTACAAGATGCTAACACATTATTAGACAGCTTTGAGCATGATATTTCGATCCAGACTGACTCATACAGCTATCTACTGTGGGTGAAATGTGTACATCATATTCCCTATGAAGCAATTTTTAGCTTGCAAACAGAAGACTCGCCAACATTACTGATCAGTACTGCTTCCTTCAGTTTGAACCTGCAGCCTGAGATAGCCTTCTAAAATCTTTTTGTTTTTTCCCTGCCACTTGTTTTTCAAACGAGCTTATTTAAAATAAGTTTATTTAAAGCGGGGGTGGCGACGATGACAGCATCAGAGGAACTGGCTGGGAGGAGATACCGACACTGACTATGCAAAGGACCTGAATTAATAGATTTTGAAAGAGGTGTAAAGTACTGTGTTCTATAGAAAAGATCATCTCAGTCCAGCATGTGAAAAGACACTGGAAAGACAAATGCGGTGACAAATGCTCTTCAAACATTACTGCAAGCATGGTTAACTCATTGACATACAGATCAGCTATGATCTAATTGAATGGCAGAACAGGCTCGAGGGGCTGAACGGCCTATGTTCCTGAACGTTCCTATGTCTCCTATGTCCCAGATTTTAACAGAGCATAAACACATTTATTTTAAATAGGTTAGCACCTCTATTAAAATGGCAGATAATTTTTTTTCCCTTTCTAATGTGTTAATCATTCGTATGCTAATATTCAAAAAGTCACAAGTTCAAAGTAAAAAGGGTGAGTCAGCCACAGTTCTAAAACAGAAGGCAAAGCAGCAGGATGCAAGCTCTGGTGAAGGGTTACACCCAAAATGTTAACCTATCTTTTCTCTTGCAGATGGCAGACAATCCCCTGTGCATTTCCTGAATTTTCTTTGTTTTGCGATCTCCAGTGTTTTTGACTTTTCTTTTCATCCCTAATGATAACACTCCGTCTTTGATTATTCAGTTACTGCACAGCCACGCAGGACACACACATCCAATATGCTGCAAACTTCCAGCATGCCATGCCCAGGTTAATATCTCTTGAGAATCATAGATCGACCCTAGCAGCAACAATCATTAATGATGGAAACTCGGGCATTTCAATAAACACTACAAATTAAACAGGCTTCAAACATTACATTTAACAGTTTAATAATGGCAACAGAATTTCTGCACCAAAGGAAGATAAGAATTACAATCTATTAAAACGTATTCCAAGAATATCACAAATATACTGAGGTCCTTAAATTCTACCATATAATATTAAAAACTCAATTTTGTTTTGGTAAGGGTTATGAGATGGAAAAGAAATGAATCTTGTGAAGCAGTAGAATGAATCTCTTTTTTAATAAGAGCTCCGCTTTTTTTTTTATGACAATGATTTCAGATTGCCATCACATATTAATCCTCCCTCATTGTCGCCAGAAAGAGAATGAGTTGCTCGTGTGGACCCTTACAGCTTATCTGTCGTGATCATGACGTTTCATCATGTCTGGCAAGATGTCCTGTACAGATTGAAGGTCGAGCAAAGCTACTTTGTCATTCTTATAACATCTATGCACAAACCATCACCCCCCCACCACCCCCCCAAAAAAAATTAATAAACAACTACGTTTTGTTCCAATATATAGGAGACCCCAGCCACACATAGGAAAACTAATAGATAAAATAGTTTAATTAACATTGGGATCCCTGGCTCCTTGACCTCCAATTAATAGTGGCACAATTCTCAGTCAAAACAGACGTCTCAAAGTTGGCTGTGCAACAAGATGGAATGAAAGGTCAACAACGCAGTAAGCAGCTTTTTCATTATTTTGCCAATAAATCAGGACCAGTAGATTAGAAAGAATAATGCTGTGACAGTGGGGAGAACCATCGGGCTCTCAATGACAGAGGTTAGCACCTCACTCTCCATTATACTCCCTGACAGACTCATCCCTCAATGTGCATGTACTCATTTCTGTTCTCTGATCGAAGAATGAAGATTATGCTCATACATCATTATCTTTCCGCACTTCTGGACTGGATTCTAAATATTTCGGTCTCTGTACCAAACTCACTGCCAACAAATATCACCTGCAGAAGTATTTTGAGTTCCAATAAATGATTCTGAAATCTCCCCTCATGGCTCAGTTGGGTAAACAAATATCCAAATGAGCTGCTGAGCCCAATAGACTAGGAAGATCCCATGATTCATCACCGTCTGCGCTCAGTTAGCTCACGTAGCCGATACAGGGATCGGCTTGCTACCTTTGACCTCTGTGTGTTTGGGTTAGGACAAGGATCGACCCCTGCTAGAAAGTGCACAGAAAGTGTGTGGACATCAAGTGAGGACAAGTTCATCCTTAGGGGTGATGCCGCTGCAATCAAACAACTTGCTGGCACTCACTGTCTAGGTACGGACATAAAGAATGCCACAAGGTTAAGGCACTAGAGGCATTGGAACTGCATCCCAGCATGAGTTAGAAGCTCCAGGAGAGGGGGAAGAGGGATAGAAGGAACAGAATTAAACAGTACCAACGCAAGCCCGGCCAATGTAGTGAGCGGTTTCAGAGCAGTTGGGGTCGCGGCCTGGGAGCAGGTTATCTGCTCGACCTATTAGTCAGGAAACAGTTCATTACCAGTGATAACATGCTACGGGTCGGGTTGCCAACGCTCCTGGATTGTCCGGGAGTCTCCCGGAATGGCAGATTAATTTCCTGGGCACTGCTGCGAACAACCAGGGAGACAATAGGGAAGTAGAGTTGTTGGGCAGCACCAGTACACCAATGAAAAGAGGTAGAGCTTTGACAGGCAAATGCACAGGCCGCTGAACATGGAGCGAGGGTGGTTTTCGCTGGGATGTTAGCCTGTGCCGGAGCCTGTGTGACCAATGTAGAAACTGGTCACTACATTGACTTTGGCAGTCGAGTTGCCAAAGCTGTTCATAGTTTAGCTGCAGCAGTAGTGTGATAACGTTTCTATTCCAATCAGTTCCTTTTTTCAATTACCTCCTCCCACTTTCACAGCATCTATTCCCAAGTCTGTAGCCTACCTGTGCTGGAACTACCAGATCATTTTGGGAATGAAAGTGTTGGAAATCACTGCTGGAATTTTTTCCCTCCTCTGAATACATTTTTTCCCCTGTCAATTTACATTGACATAGGATGTGAAATGGTGTTTAAATTCTCAATCTTGTTGCCAAACCTCCTGGATTGCATCGGGGTCCCCGTATCCAGAGCATTTTTCAAGTGTGATATCAAATTCAATAGGAAAATATGTTCAGCTCAGCATCCAGTTTTTAAACAAATACTGCAGAATCGACCCTTTGGGAGGCCCATACAGCAGTGAATGCAGCAAGGTGAAGATTTGCTCCCTGTAAAAAGCTCATTTCCCCCTCCCCACATTCACTGGCTAGCTCCAGGTGCTCTGTTAAAACTGCACGCCCTTTCCTCTGCAGAAAAAGAAAAAAAAAAGAGCTAGAAAGAGAAAAAAGAAACGCTGGCAGCATAAAGGAAGAACAAGAGAAAGGTTAAAAAAAATCAAAGCGACTAAAAGTAAAGAGGAAAGGAGAAAAGGACAAAGACATAAACCTAAATAAGGAGAGGACGGAATGGCAGAAAAGGTGGGAAAAAAGAAAGAAAAAGCGGAAAGAGAGAAAGAGCTACCAACACTACGTTGGATATGGTACAGCAGCGCCTCCCTTGGACTCCTCACCCAATTCTCAGGCTATCCCTCCTCAGCTTCCTTGGTGTTTTTTGGGCTCGCCCTGCTCCTACTCGCTCCCAGCAGTATATTGTAGGCACGGCGGGGGGGGGGGGGGGGGGGGGCGGTAAACAGCACTGAGCACCCAGCCACAATCAAATCCTGTGAGGGCTCTAGAGCCTGGGGCACAAGCAATGTCTTCACCGTCACCCATATGGCCACGGCCAACTACTTCAAGGAAAACATCTTGGCTCCCACGTGGGAACAGGAATGTATGTTTGAAGTGATGCCAGGGCTTCTGAAAGAGCCCCATGGGGATAGGGATGGCACTAGCAAGGAAACTGATATTTATTCTCAGTGTATTCCTAATTATTATATAATGAGCACTAGAAGCAGATGTGGCACAGATTTATTTATGTAACTGAGATGTGCAAGCCACACACACTTATTTATTTATGTACCTACAGCATGCACAGTGCACAGATTTGTTTATTTAACTGCAGTATACGACATATTTTTTGTATCTACCTGCATTGGGCAAGGAGAACGCTGTTCATGCATTCAATTTTTTTAAATGTTTATTATCAGTGGGCATGTGAGATCCACTACTGTTTTAGCAATTTGTCACCAAGATTTAAAAAAAGCGATTGCCCACCTTGTAGGGTCTTCCTCATTCTTCACATGGAAATACATCTCCCACAGACCACTAGGGCAGTAAGATCTCATGGGCAATGTGCCCCAGTGTTGTGTTGCCAAAAGCTCTTAAAAGGGGTAGTGTTCCTTACACGAATTTGCCCAGTAATTGGTGTTGGTGATGGCCTGCTGCAATTAGTGTGTGGAGGGTGCCTAGGATGAAGCTCCCTGACTCATTGGCACTGTCAATACAACACAAATGCATGTAGATTTTTTTTTAAATGGGGCTTTATCATTATGCACCAGCAATGGGACTGCTCCTCGCATTAGTTCCACTTTTTTTTTTATAACCATCTTATCTGACCTGTGGAACGTTGAATCAAAATCCCTTGTCACTTTGCAATAAGGCTGCCTGGCCAAATTGCTAATTCAGTCACATTCACGTAGTGCCAATGAGTCACGCTGCTACAAGTACAAATATGCTCTGCGACAGAATCTTGAAATGCATTGTTTTCTGAGCTGCAAATGAGGCAGTAACTGCGGGGAGTATGGGAAAGTAGCTCCCGGTCCTGCTGCTGATGAAAATGATGTGAAACAAGGGACCACTGAATTAAAAGTAAAATGGACTGGGTGGTTTGTACCCCCGCAGGAGTGTGAGAAAAAAGTAAGATGCCCAACATCTGCACTCACCTTCAGCTGCTTAGTCTTATCTCGCAGGGTCCTCTGATAGATCATTAGCTGCTCAGCAGCCTCTGGTCCAGGCTGTCGTGCCAGGATGTGTTTCAGCTCCACATAGAGCTTCTCCTTCTCCTGAAGAAGAACAAATCCAATATCAGAATGGTGTCATACACTGAATAGTAAAGTACAGCTACAATTCCTTTTGTTATACGATTGTCAAATATAATTAAGCTTTATTTGAACAGGCTCAGAATAAAATGTGCGCCTTCAGAGCACCAATCCAGACATGGCTAGTTTACATAAGGCTGGATTCAATAATTTAATCCACAACTGACTTCAAGTGACTTTCCAGTCCTACTCCTATAGTCCTTGAGTGGTGATTTTCTCTTGTTCGCCCTTAATTTCTAAAATAAATTTCCTGTTTTATGCTGTCTTAAATAATTTGTCACTACAAATATGCTCTTATTGGGAGCAAAACTGCGTTACCCTGGTGAAGTGAGGTGGCCTGTAGGAAGCAGATTACTTTCACACACTTGTTTTACCTTAAACACTCATCTTTTTCAAAATTTTATCTTCTGGTTGCAGAGAAATTAATGTTTATCAGCAATTTCCAGTCTGAATTGATGACAAGAAAATGTCTTTTTAATCACACCTGCTATTCCACTGGTGGAACGCAGGCTAACACTGGTTATCTACTGCCACCTGCTGTTAATGGTTCACTTTGTGAATGAATAGGACTAGTTCCTGAATACAGCAGTTTGGCAGAAATTAATTGGGCCAAAACAAAAACGAAACCAATTGTTGGTTCTCCTCAGGGTGAGAGGAAGTCCTGCTCCTAATAGCAGCACAAAGCAATTCTGTGACAGGTCTGATAAAGGCCAGGCCTCCCTCACTTAATACAAACACTTATATAGTTAAAAAGGAACACTGGAGCCCCGATCTTAACCCTTCTTCTTAGGCAGTCCCTTGGAACCCAACCCGCCTGGCGGGAACGGGACGGATGCCCGTTTTGCACCTCGCCCCATTTTACTTTCCACTGAAATGAATGGAGCGTAAAATCAGGTGCGGCGTAAATGGGCTTCCAATCCGAACCCGTAACATCCCTCCGGGCGCGTTAGGTTAAAATCGGGGCTTGCAAATCTGAAAAATGTTGGAAAACTGCAGCAGATCAATTCGGATTTGAAAGAGAAAGATTAACATTTCAGCTGGGTTCATTAGTCAGGCTTGCTGTGCATTTCCAGCATTGTAGCACCTGGAGAAAGCTCATTTCCCAGAGCTAGGGAGAGGGAAAGGGGGAGCAAACCCTGCCAGGGGACGGCCTAGCATCGGGGGTGCAAGGGGATCATGTTACTGTCCCGGCCCACCAAATTTTAGCATACTTTGTCTGGACAGGTGGAGCGGAGTTCCAGGAGGGACCAGCAACACTGGCGCCAGAGTTTGATCAAACAGCCAAAGTGTTATTACAATATAGAGGATACGCAATCCTCTGCAATAAACAATATTGTACTCGTGACCTGATCATATAACCCACGGGAAACTACAGTACAGGTGTTTTATGAGTGGTTATTTTATTATATTCAGATTCCTGGACATGCTTTTTCTTTTCTTTTTGAATTTTTGCACTTGTCAAGGTGAGCGATGTTAACATTAGGAAATAGAACACATTCTATTCTGAGAATTCACTATCAGCACCAAGTGTGCTCAACTCAAGTATAGCAGGATAAGATGTAAAGTAAAGCTCACTCTCCTCCGCCCCAGCAACATGCCTAACCCCAAACTCAGTTTCAACTGCACTCAATTATCGCTGCGTGCTTAAAAGTTATTCAAAGACGTCTTCGTTATAGCTTGGAAATTACTGTGAGTGATATTGGGCCGAAAATTGATCCCGGGACGCGAGAGTACTCACTGCGTACTCTCGCGTATTCCCACTCCAATTGCCGGTTTTCTGCATGCCCTGCGCATGCGCTGAAAACCGGCAATTGCTCTTCTGAAAAGGGGGCGGGTCCTGGGTGCATCGCGTGCGCGCTACAGGCTGCGCGCACGCTGTGCACTTCATGCTTTGGACGCGCAGGTAAGTAGGGAAGATTTTGGAAATGTAAAAAGGAGGAGTAAGACCCGCTTTTAAGAAGGTAAGTAGTGAATTAAGTATTTTTTTGAATTTTTTTTTACAGGTATATCTTTTTTAGAGACTTTAAAGACAGGTAAGTTTATTTTTATAACTTTTTAAAAGATTTTAAATTTTTTCAAAAATTTAATTTTTTATTTAAAATGGTTAATTTAATTAACTATACTTATTTTATTAATGTGATGGGTTTTTTTTAAAATTTAATTGAGGTTTAGCTGTTATTTTGGGGGGGTGTAAGATTCATAGATTTCACAGCAGGTCTGTGTAACTTATGAATGGAAGATGGTGTGCTGCCATTGGCTCTAACTGAGTCACGTGATCCCACAGCTCGCACGAATTCACTACGCCGCTGGGATACGCAAGCACTGCCCAGCTGATGTCTGGAACATCAAGTTCGTGCGAGCTGGATCTGAAAAAGCACAAGCGAGGTGAGACATCGCGGGGAAGGCTTACCCCCGCGGGAACAGAGCGAGATCAATTTCTGGGCCAATGCCATTATCAATTCCGCTCCCTGCCATTGCACACCCCTAACTGAGCCAGGCGTGATTTTCCTCCCATTAAACTTCCCACATCAAGCCATACTGTGGCATCTCAGAGTGAGATTGCCAATTTAGTGGCAAATTCGGATTAGTTTTTTGGTGCGGGCCATCGCCCATTGTTTTCATCATTTCCCATAGGACCTTTCCAACCAGCAGAGTGAAGAGATATTCATCAGTCTGGGCCAGATTCAAACCCATATCCCAGAGGTGAAAGGGCAGGGGTTTAACAAGCTGTGTCAGTTCTATTAATGCGGGGGTTTTTTTCTGTAGAGAATGGTAGTTATCCACTGGAAGGAGTGGCAAGGTTAAAGCAGCCATTTGCGATCCAGCTGCGTTCTATTAGTGCCGGCTGTGTTCTTTTGACGTATTCCGTGCTCTTGCACTGATTATATCGAATACGTGGAAAGTTGGATCACTGATGGGGCACATCAAGCCTTCAATTCTCACTGGTTTCAACAAGCGACAAACAAATCCTTTCGGAATGTACTTTTATCCACTTCATTAGTGTGCACCTGTAAAAGCAGCTCTTTCTCCACCACCTCCTCAGTCTTAGAGATCAGACGCTTCTGTAACGTCTGCACCTTCACAATCAGCTCATATCTGCTTGGATCACTCGCCTGTAACAAATAAGTTTTAAAAAATGATCATGCAAGCACTATTAAGGGTTATACGTCTCAATTATCGCTGCGTGCTTCAAAGTTATTCAAAGACGTTTTCATTAGAGCCTGGAAATTACTGTGAGCAATATTATCAATTCCTCTCCCTGCCATCGCAGGCCCCTAACTGAGCCCTGCATGATTTCCCTTTGATTAATTTAAATGGATGAACAATCAGGCTCCACCCAGGCAGTACAGACGAAAAATCCACTCCATGAATTTGAAAACCTTACCTACCAGCTTTTCTATCCTGCTTATTGGCCTAAGCTTCCCGCAACCCACCCCCTTAATTGGGACACATCTTTGACAGCGTGGGGTTTTTGTCTGCCCCCAAAACGTCCCTCAGTGCTGGCCAAATTTCCAGCCCTGGGGAGGGGGGGGGCGGTCATTGGCATAGGGGAGGCAGACCGGTCTGGGGACAGAAGCACGCTGAGGCAGCCTGCGAGAATATTTTTATGTTTAAATTTGGAAATGTCACCTTTTCGTGTTGGAGCCTTGTGCATGGCAGTGCTCTGAAAACACTTGCACAGGTCCCTGGTCACTATTTGTGCCAGAGGTCTCCTCCGATAATGTCTGAACGCTGGGAACTGGGACCCAACAGGCAGCCCCTGCGTCCACTGTTGGAGCTGCACAAATGGCAGGAAACACTGCACAGCCTGTGCTCTCCTCGTGGATGTCCAGTATACATGGATCCGCGCCGACAGATAGGCAGGCAAACTGTGGCCTGACAGCACCCGGTCCCTGAAAACAGCAGTGAGGCGGAGCACGTCCCCGAGTAGCCTTCTGCTTCCATCCATCCCAGACCATTGAAAAGTCAGCAAGTAGAGGTGGAAAGCCCAGGCCATTATTTAACCTTAAGTTGTTCTGTTCCTTCAAAAACTTAGATTATTTCGTTTAAGTAGGGATGTTCCAAACTATAGGCAGTACATAGCAAAAGTCGAGCTCCAACATCAAAAAGGGAAGTGTCGCAGACTGCCTGAAGGATCCTCCCATTTCTGTCCCTCTTATATTTGACACAATGGGGCCAACTTTAGTCTCCGCGGAGCCCCAGAAACAGTCGCAGACTAGGCGTAAAGTAGCTTAAAAATAGGCAAAGAACTGGTTCGATGGATCGCAGCCCATTTCTGCTGTTTGGGACGGGTGGCAAAGGCTCCTCTTTGGAATAGGTGTCATAGGTGTCATAATGGCATCCCGATGCCTCCCATGTCATTGCCTGTAATTACGCCGATACAGCACCAGATCATAACAACTTATATAATGGCTGCCCAGGGTTGCTAGGTGCTAACCTGTACATGGAATGAAGTATAAAGGGTCTAGCGTGCCGTGAAGATTCATTCAGCAATTTTAAGGCCGTTTCTGCTCCAATTTTCTAACAGCACTCTGAGGTCAGTCTATCTCATCCAGCTGCAGAATAAAGCTCCCTCCACTTGGCCCCAACAATATGCATTTGCCTAAAGCTCAGAAAGGCAACTCCAAATGCATTATAATGTCACATGGTAGCAATAACCACCAACAAAATTGATGTTCCAGTTCTTCACAATCGCTTCTCATGCCTAAAAGTGACAGGAAATAGTTGCAAGGCACGTCTACATCATCTAACACTCATTTTCAGTGACATAAATATTATTGGAGAAGCATTTTACATGTGATGTACTTGTTAAAGTCATTATTAGTGCCAAGAAGAAACGTTAACAGATATGAGGAACTTACCAGACTCATGCCAGTACTGGTAAATTCTGTTTAGTTTTTTAATAGCTTATTCCTCTAAATCACATTCCAATGCATTCTCGTGGTTTAAACAGATTATATAATGGGAAAATTTATATTTTACTCTTGAGGATCAGCTGCACAATATAATCACACCTGTGCAACTCACGAGTTATGACATCATCCTCATGGATGAAATATAGATTATTCCACACTTCTCCATGACATATCCTGCCAGATATGTGGCAACACATCTAGTGTAAAAGTCTCCTAGACCAATACACGCCTGCCCCAGCTTTTTTCAAGTGCAGTTTGCTTTCACTACTTTGTCCACTGACGTTGTGTGGGCTTTGCGGCTGAATTAAATTGAACATGTTTGCGTCATAAGCACGCACAGACAGAAGAGAGCTACTGCTGTTAATCAGAAAGAGTTCAAAACATTAATGAAGGCAAAAATGCAAGAAGTAAAATTAAAATCACCTCAAGCTTTCGCCACCTGTGAACATTCATTGGATTTTCCAACTCCTCCTCAAGGGCCCTACACCGTGTCCGTTCCTTCAGAAGTTCTTTCTGTATATGGTAAACCTCACGCCTGCACAGCAAACACAAAGCACATCACACTCTTTGCCTTGTTGTTACAAAATTTACCTTCAATTCCATCTGTCCACCTCATAAACAAAAGCACCTATTGTCCTGGTAGAGCCGCCAACTCCCGGCATACGAGTCCTGCTCTGTTGGCATTTATTCTGAAGATAAATAAACCGGTCTTTGCAAATCTGCCTGTAGCAGAGACCCAGTTTTTGCGAGGTCTCCTGATCTGCTACCAGTTGCTGGAGCTCCAGGGACTGGCCAGTAAATATACCGAGTTAGATTTAGCACGTCTGCGTGTTGCCGCAGTGTTGCACGGAACTGGACTGGTTTCGCTGTGACATAGATCAATGAGCCCAAAACCTTATGACATCATTACTTAGCACATGTGCAGTGGCTGAAGTGTCAAGAGTCACTTGCACATGTGTACACTCAGGATGTTTACACTTTGGCAGAAAGCCGAGATGGAAACTAGCTCCATATAAAATATAACCATGTAGATTGCTTTCCTGAGAACCAGACCAAGAGCCCACTGCAGTACAAAAGCACCTTAATATTACAATTCAACAAATTCCTCTATAAAAGTTAATCACACCACATATAATTTATATTCTCTATATAATCTATGCAAAGATAGTGAATCTCTTCACGCAATTTATTCAAAGTCAATAAATATTCTTCATAATTGCTATACAAGGACAGTGAATATCACAATATAGTTTGCACAAGGACAGTAAATCTCCATGTAATTTGTGCAAGGATAGAAAATATTCTTTTATACTTGCTACACAAGGGCAGTGAACGTCCATATAATCCATACAAGGATAATGTGTTGCTATGTGTCAGCTGTGGCTCAGTGGATAGCATTTTCGCCTCGGAGTCAGAAGGTTGTGAGATTAAGACCCACTCCAGAGACTTGAGCACAAAAATCTAGGTTGACACTCCCAGTGCAGCACTGAGGGAGTTATTAGCAGGTGCCGTCATTCAGATGAGACGTGAAACTGAGGCCCCATCTGATCTCTCAGGTGGATGTAAAAGATCCAACGGCACTATTTCAAAGAAGAGCAGGGGAGTTATATCCAGTGTCCCGGCCAATATTTATCCCTCAATCAACATCACTAAAAAACAGATTATCTGGTCATTATCACATTGCTGTTCGTGGGATCTTGCTGTGCGCAATTGGTTGCTGTGTTTCCTACATTACAACAGTGACTACACTTCAAAAAGTACTTCATTGGCTGTAATGCGATTTGGGACGTCATGAAAGGCACTGTAGAAATGCAAGACTTTCCTTTACCAATCACTTTCTTTGATTTTTTGTTAATCCCTATTTTCATTCAATGCATTTTCCTTTTTTAAAGAAAATTTGTTTTTGGGATGTGGACAATGCTGCATTTATTGGCCATCCCATCTGTGTGAGAGCAGTATCTTCCTGTGTTGAGAGCAGTGTGGTGTAACTTTCGACATCACCCCCCCCGCCAGCAACCCCTCCAGCCTTCAGAGGGTAACCACCTCATTGCGACTCCAAAGAGTCAACCAAGAGTGCACAGAAACCCTACATTTTTCCACTCCTGAGAACTGCACTGACACAGGTACTGCCATAGACACTGTCCCATAAACCTTCAGGTAATTTGTCATATGTCACACTTTGATCTTCAAAGACATCAGGTGAGCTTCTATATCAAACGAATTGGCCACTGCAGTGGTTCTGAGCATCGACATGAGCTATTTGATGATTTTTGTTGAAAAGAAAAGGCAAGCATTTTCTTATAGACTACCTTGCAAACTACCGCCCCATCTCCAACCTCCTTTTCCTCTCCAAAGTCCTTGAACATGTTGTCGCCTCCCAAATCCGTGCCCATCTTTCCCGCAATTCCGTGTTTGAATCCCTCCAATCAGGTTTCCGCCCTTGCCACAGTACTGAAACGGCGCTCATCAAAGTCACAAATGACATCCTTTGACAAAGGTAAACTATTCCTCCTCGTCCTTCTTGACTTGTCTGCAGCCTTTGACACGGTTGACCACTCCATCCTCCTCCAACGCCTCTCCACCGTCGTCCAGCTGAGTGGGACTGCACTCGCCTGGTTCCATTCTTTATCTAATCGTAGCCAGAGAATCGCCTGCAACGGCTTCTCTTCCTGCTCCCGCATCATTACCTCTGGTGTCCCCCAAGGATCTATCCTTGGCCCCCCTCCTATTTCTCGTCTACATGTTGCCCATTGGCGACATCATCTGAAAACACAGCGTCAGTTTCCACATGTACCCTGACGACACCCAGCTCTACCTCAGCACCACTTCTCTCGACCCCTCCACGGTCTCTAAATTGTCAGACTGCTTGTCTGACATCCAGTTCTGGATGAGTAGAAATTTTCTCCAATTAAATATTGGGAAGACCAAAGCCATTGTTTTCGGTCCCCGCCACAAACTCTGTTCCCTAGCCACTGACTCCATCCCTCTCCCTAACATCTATCTGAGGCTGAACCACACTGTTCGCAAACTTGGTGTCATATTTGACCCTGAAATGAGCTTCCGACCACATATCCGCACCATAACTAAGACCGCCTACTTCCACCTCCGTAACATCACCCGTCTCCGCCCTTGCCTCAGCTCATCCGCTGCTGAAACCCTCATCCATGCCTTTGTTACCTCCAGACTTGACTATTCCAACTCACTCCTGGCTGGCCTCCCACATTCTACTTGAGGTCATCCAAAACTCGGCTGCCCGTGTCCTAACTCACACCAAGTCCCATTCGCCCATCATCCCTGTGCTCACTGACCTACATTGGCTCCCGGTTAAGCTATGCCTCGATTTAAAAATTCTCATCCTTGTTTTCAAATCCCCCCATGGCCTCGCCTCTTCCTATCTCTGTAATCTCCTTCAGCCCCACAACCACCCCCCCACTCCCCCCACCCCCCAAGATATCTGCGCTCCTCTAATGCTGCCCTCTTGAGCATCCCTGATTATAATCGCTCAACCATTGGTGGCCGTGCCTTCTGGAATTCCCTGCTTTTGGTTACCTGCCCTAATTTCTCCTTATGTGGCTCGGTGTCAAATTTTTTGTCTTATAATACTCCTGTGAAGCACCTTGGGACGTTTTACTACGTTAAAGGCGCTATAGAAATACAAGTTGCTGTTGTATAAATTACCTCTGAAGAAGAGTACAACTACAGTGACTCAATTTACTCATACAACCTGCACACTCTGCCACTCTCTCACTAGATGTCAGCTTGGCTCCCTCTCTCTTCTGAGTCAAAAGGACATGGGTTCAAGCCCTTAATCACATAATCTAGGATGACACTTCCATACAGTACTGAGGGCAGTGCTGCATTGTCACAGGTTGAGACGTTAAACTGAGGCCCCGCCCCATCTGTCACAAAAGGTCCCCGGACACCAATGTTCCCTGTAATTTTTTTGGGGGGGCCACGCGGTCCCTTTAACGGGCTGCGTGGCTAATTCAAAATTCCACGCACATCCGTTTTTTTTTCAATTTAAAAGCCGGCTCACCGGCTGCACGGGACCCCTGGAGCGCTACACAGCTTAAAGAAAACATTGCCTGATACTATTACCCCAGTGTCCTGGCTAACACATATCCCTCAACCAACCCCCCACCAAAATGGATGAGCTGGCCATTGCTCTTTGTGGGACCTTAGAGTGCACAAATTGGCTGCTGTGTTTGACGCTATAATAGTGACCACATCAAGGCAGTTCATTGGCCGTGAAGCATTTTGAGATAGCATGAGGACATAAAAGGTGCTATATAAATGCAGGTTCTTTCTTTTTGGAAAAGCCTTTTTGCTTTACTACCCCTCTCTCTTGCTTCAAACGGTTCCCCTATACTTAGCTCTTTGACTGTTAGTTGAGTTAATTTCTCCTCTGCTTCCTGCTCAATCTCCAACTCTCCTTCTGTAAAGTGCCTTGGGACATTTTGTTCTGTGAGAGGTTCTACGTAAATCTAAGCTGTTTGTTTATTAAATTTTACATTACAGTTTTGTCCAGCTGCCACATGACAAGATATCTATGTTTGTAAGGGATTAATAGAAATCACATTCTCAAATGGTCAGTGACGACCACTGTTTCCATTCAGTGGTTTAATGCCACTTTTTCTAATATTTCAACTTAATCCTCAATTTTGCGAAAAATCTCTCTGCACTCTACTATTTTTAACAGGCAATTTATTTCGAACAAATGCTCAATTTTACTGTTAATCCTTTTGGAATTCCTGGGTTGGTTTATTTGGAACATGCAGATGACATATGGAGCTGCAGATGCATCACACTAGGCTTCTGCTGTCGAAACTGCATGCTAAAAACGGATTTGCAAAAAGCGTCCAGGATTTGTACCAATTACTGAATGCGTAGTTGTAATTCAACAAGCGCTTGCTGCAGCATTTGTCGTGCCAACTGTGTTTTGGTGCCTGTTTACTTGATAGGGCAAGGATTTAAAAATCTATGGTGGAGGAGGACAGAGGACTGGAGCTTCCATTTGTTGATGCGGTACATTTCCTCGAAAAGTTCCCGTTGAAATACCAAGCACTGGTCGCCATTGGGCTCTGTAAAAATTTACTCTGACTCAGGTATTTAACTGAAGTAATAAGGGTCTTGGTTAAATTAACAGAGAGGGTGGATGAGGGCGGTGCAGTTGATGTTGTGTTTATGGACTTTCAAAAGGTGTTTGAATAAAGTTTGATAATAGGCTTGTTAGCAAAATCGAAGCCCCTGGCATAAAAGGGGCAGGAGCAGCATGGATACAATAAGGGATGGAAAACAGAGCGTTGTGGTGAATGGCTGTTTTTCAGACTGGAGGAAGGTATACAGTGGCGTTCCCCAAGTTTCAGTACTGGGACCACTGCTGTTTTTGATACACATTAATGACTTGGACTTGGGGGTACAGGGTGCAATTTTGAAATTTGCAGATGACACGAAACTTGGAAGTCTGGTGAACAGTGAGGAAGATAGTGATAGACTTCAAGAGGACATAGACAGGTTGGTGGAATGGAAGGACAACATGGCAGATGAAATTCAATGCAGAAAAGTGTGAGGTAATACATTTTGGTAGGAAGAATGAGAGAAATAATACATGCTAAATGGTAATTTTTAAAAAGGGGGTGCAAGAACAGAGAGACCTGAGGGTGCTTGTGCACAAATCTTTAAAGGTGGCAGGACACATTAACAAAGCAGTTAATAAAGCATATGGGATCCTAGGTTTTATAAATAGAGGCTTAGAGTACATAATTGCCAGGAAATTATGCTAAACCTATATAAAACACTAGCTAGGCCTCAGCTGGACACCACACTTTAGGAAGGATGTGAAGGCTTTGGAGAGGGTACTGAAGAGATTTACTAGAATGGTTCCAGGGATGAGGGATTACAGTTATGTGGATAGACTGGAGGAGCTGGGGTTGTTGTCCTTGGAGCAGAGAAGGTGATTTGATAGAGGTGTTTAAAATCATGAAGGGTTTAGATAGAGTAAATAAAGAGAAACTGTTTCCAATGACTGAAGGGTCGATAACCAGAGGGCACAGATTTAAGGTGATTGCCAAACGAACCAGAGGCGACATGAGGAAAAACTTTTTTACGCAACGAGTGGTTAGAATTTGGAATGCGCTGCCTGATAGGGTGGTGCACACAGATTCAATAGTAGTCTTCAAAAGGGAATTGGATAAATACTTGAAGGAGAAAAAATTGCAGGGATATGGGGAAAGAGCAGGGGAGTGGGACTAACTGGATTGCTCTTCGAAAGAGCCGGTGCAGCCTCAATGGGTCGAATGGCCTCCTTCCGTGCTGTATTATTCTATGATTCTAAGGGTCGACCTACTGCACTGGCAATGTAGGCCAACACTAAAATGTTACAATATAATCCTAACCTTTTATTTGCAATGATAACACTAGTGATTACTACACTGGTGTGATTACTTCAGTGATATATCATTCAGTTCACTGCACTCATGAGAAATATATTATAATTCAATTGTGTGTGGCACTTCTGAGTTTTAGCTCTAGGGCATGTAAAGTAAATCCAAAAACAACGAGCATTTATATAGCAACTTTCAAATAGCAAAAAGTCCCAAGGCACTTCACAAAGCGGGACTCGACACTGCAGGAGTTTGGGAGCAGGGCTGGTAAAGTGACCAAAGGCATGATTGGCGGTAAGTTTTGATAACGCTTTTGGAATTGGGGTGAGATGTACAAAGAGAAGGGTTTTTAGGAAGAGCATTCAAGAATTCTGTCTGAAGGTTCTGATGGTAAAGCCGATGGAGAGCACAGATCTTTTAATCAATAAGCTAGTGGAGGTCAGTGAGGACAGGGCGATAAGTGAGATAGGATGTAAACAGCAGAGATCTGGATGAGTTAAAGGAAAGTAAGTTGGCTCCCAAGTTGGCAGCTCCCTACTGAGCTCCTCCCCTTTATAACTGTATCCATGGCCATCCATTGCCATCCTTTGTCCCTTTCAACTCAGTCTCCCCCCCTCCATTACTAAAGATCCAACAATAATTAAAATCTGAAGGAATGAAACTCCACATTTGTAAAAGTTAATTTTCAGTGCCAGAGATGCTGTTTGCCAGTAATTAAGCCTTAACACGCCGTTAAAAGGGTGTTTACACTGGAATACCCAAGCTCTAACTTTTTCTGACGAGTTTAGTTTGTATATATCAGGTAAGTAGAGCAACGTCACGCCGTTCAATGTATTTCAATGGTGAGTCTCTTGCCGAGATACCGTTATTGTGCAGCTTTTGGAGCAGCAGGGCATCTTGGACAGCAGCTTCCCTGATTTCCGTGTTTAACTGCGCGTGCGCGGTCGCCGGAAGATGCTATCCGATTTCCACGCCGTTAGCCTCTCCGTTTCTACTGTAAAATCCGGCCCACTGGAGAAATAACAGATAAATACAAGTCCCAAAGGATGTGTGAATGCTTAAAGCAACAATAGCAGAGGAGGAGGAAAGCACTGACAAACTGGCAAAGTGGAACAGGTTCCAGTGGCCCGGTAGTGTGGTGGAAGATAATGGCAGGTAGGCCATCCCGCTGACTCTATACCAATAGTAGATCCCCACCCCAAGCACCAACCCACAACCTCCTCCATCTCTGGAAGCGCTGATACACCATCCTAGATTACCAGCAGCTGTTGTCAGAGAGAAAATGGGAGCTGTGGTTGTCTGAAGTTGTTGAAGTCAATGTTAAGACAAAATGCCTGGTAGAAAGATGAGGTGGTGTTCCTTGAGCTTCTTTACAACAGTGTAGAAGGCCAAGGACAGAGTGGGAGTAGGACGGAGCTTTAAAGTGGCAAGTCGGTCATTCACTCATGCAAAGAGTGGAGGAACATGTTGCTTTGAGATGAAAAAATAACCGTCTCGTAACAAAAAAAATAACTATTTCTGTTCAGTCTCCAATTTCCTGCATTTCATCTCTTTTTCGTTGTGCTGTGAAAGAGGGGGAAGAATTAAAATTCATAAGATGGCAGAACAAAAAGGAAATGGCAGACAGAAACAGGTAAGGCTGCTGCCAGAGCGTCACCAGAGGTGCGATGACTGAAATATAATGAAAGGTAAGGTTAATGGTCAGTTAATGGCAAATGTTGCCGGCATTACTTACGTCACAATATGACTAAATCGTGACAACACGAAATAGGTGAAACAAAATGACTGTCTCAATTTCTTTGATATGTAGACACCAGAATATTTAAATACCCACAGTAAATGGCAATGTAAAAGTTGCAGTCATAAAGACCTGTGTGTAGGTACAAATTACGCAATGGATTTACAGCACTTTAATGCAAAAGTGCATGGGAAGATCATTCAAAGTAGTTTTTGAGTGCAAACTAAAACAAACAAGTGCCTTCCCAAGGCACTGTGATGTGCAGAATGATGGTGACACAGGCTCTCCATTCACTGAACAATAAACAGCTAGAAACTGAACACAAAAAAGGCACAAATTGAAATTTTATAGAACAACACCATCTGGCCTGCCAGTCAAAACATAAAGAGAGAGACAGAGAGGGCGAAAGGGTTAGTGAGCATAAAAATTGTTTCTGTGAAACTTAATTCTTCAACTGTTTGAAAAGCTTTAGAAATTATTCAGAACATCTGCCGTCAAACATGGCAATATTTGAGCTGATTAACCGAGAATTTGCTCATACATAACATAAGGCCAATCGAACGGCTCCAGTAAATTTGCAAAATTGCCCTGCCATCAGTTACCACTTTCCTTTCGTATCTGCAACACATTCAGGATGAGTTTTCTTTTTCTCCTAATGGCGTCCCACCAGAAAGTAAGGATTGATTTATTGAATATGGCAGAAGTGTCTACTTGCATTAAAAAGTTATCGAGAACAGTTAGAACCAATTTTGCGCTGAGAAACAAGACTTCACACAACAGACTGCAGTTGCAGCCGGAGTTCATAAATTAGGAGAGGGGGGGGGAAAGAAAAAAAGAAAGGGTTTGCTTATGATGTTCAATATTTATGCTGACAGTACATCAGCTGAGATTTCTACTGGATATTTAGATATTCCATTTTATCACAAACTGTTCAGTTCCCCTGGAGAATATTAAACAGCTTGTAAAAATTCAGTCCAATTTATTCTAATTTTGCTTGTCGTGCTTTTATACATTTCATTTGATTCAAATTATTGAGATCAGTGGCCATATTTCAGTGCAGTTTCTATTAAGGTAGAACTATGGCGCAGGTGGAGAGCTTTGAGGGCGCAGTTATACTGCCACTTTTGCCTCACTGTAAAGTGGCTCCTGCTTCCCAGCGATGCAAAAAATTACCATAGTCGGGTCCTGATCTGCATCTATCGGGGAGCAGAGCGAGACCTCCCCATGGATGGCCATTTAATCACTTGGGCTTGACATCACAAGGAGTATAGTAGTCAATTCTGGTTTAAAACGTGCTGAAGGAGTCTCTTGCACCCCATGTCACATTATAACCTTACACAGAATTGTTTTTTAATGTTGTGAAAATGCCGACAGTCCCGCCCGTGGTCTGAAAACACTTGATTTACCAGCGTAGAGTAGAGCGCTTCACAGTTCAATTCAGAGCCATGTGATACGAACATACGAACAATGACAGATAGGTAAAGACCCTCTGGTCCATCCAGGCTATCCCACACAATTGTGATGCCCACAATATATACACGCTCCACGACCCAAAACCATGTGATCTCCTGATAGAAACAAAGAAGTGCCAGGCTGGAATTGCTACCATAGCAGTAGCTATAGTTTAAACGCAGCCAGATTTTGAGACATTTTAAGGGTATCAAAGCCATGGAGCAGGTACAGAAGAGCTTCACTAAGATGATACCAGGGATGAGAGGCGTTGGCTAGAGAAACTGTGGTTCTTTTCATTAGAACAAAGAAGGAGGTCTAATAGAGGTGTTCAAAATTATGACAGGTTTTGATAAAGTAAAACGATTTCCATTGGTCAGTGAGCCGGTAACTAGAGGACATAAATTTAAGGTCATCACCAAAAGATTGAATGGAAGGGTTGAGAGAATGGTTTTTTTGCACAGAGGGTTGTTAGGGCATTGAACGCCTTTACAAAAGCAATGATGGAAGCATAATCCATATTGGCTTTCACAAGGGAAGAGTTATGGCGGGATTTCGGGAAACCCCCTGTGGAAGTTGTACCTCACTGATCCACAATAAATGATTCAACAGCTCTCTGCCAATAGCTTAGTAATGGAAATTAATTGCATTGTGTGCTACTAAATTAGACAAAACAGGAAGGTTCCAGGTTCGATTCATGAGCTGTGCTGTTGGCTGATCTCAACTGGATCTCAAGAGGGACCTGGGTGTCCTTGGACTCGAAGCACAGAAAGTCAACATGCAGGTACAGCAAGCAATTAGGAAAGCAAATGGTATGTTAACCTTTATTACAAAAGGATTGGAGTATAACAGTGAAGACGTCTTACTGCAATTATATAGGGCCTTGGTGAGACCACACCCCGAGTACTGTGTACAGTTTTGATCTCCTTACCCTACTTGCCTTAGAGGGAGTGCAACAAAGGTTGACTAGACTGATTCCTGGGATGGGGGAATTGTCCGATGAGAGATTGAGTAGATTTGTGCTATATTCCCTAGAGTTTAGAAGAATGAGAGGTGATCTCATTGAAATGTATAAAATTTTTAAGGGACTTGACAGGTTAGATGCTGGGAGGATGTTTCCCCTGACTGGAGGGTCTAGAACCAGGGGTCACAGTCTCAGGATAAGGGGTCGGCCATTTAGGACTGAGATGAGGAGAAATTTCTCACTCAATGGGTTGTGAATCTTTGGAATTCTCTATCCCAGAGGGCTGTGGAGACTGAGATCGATAGATTTTTGGATACTAAGGGAACCAATGGATATGGGGATAGTGCAGGAAGGTGGAGTTGAGGTAGAAGATCAGCCATGATCTTACTGAATGGTGGAGCAGGCTTGAAGGACCGAATGGCCTACTCCTGCTCCTATTTCTTATGGAAGAGTAGTAGAGCTGGGGCTACAAATGGCCTCAGTGTTCCTGGGCTTACGAGAGGAAAACAAAAAAACTTTGTTAGCATTCCCAATCCTAATTGCTATCTACCTGCTGGAAAGTTTGTACGTGTCGGCATCAGGTGGGAACAGGATCAGCGTCTGGTGTGATGCCCTCTATTCACTGGCATCCACCGCCTAGGCTCACACGCGAAGAATGGTCACTTGGATGAGGTACTGGCAGGTTGCCAGAGCTTGGGGAACCATACACCAGCAGGAGAAGAGGAAGAACTTTGTTTGTTCCTTTTTAAATTTTTTTAAAAAATCACTACGGGTATGGATGTGTAGTGGTTATGTTACTGGACTAGCAACCCAGAAGCCTGAACTAATAAACCAGAGAATGTTAGTTCAAACCCCACCATGGCATTTTGAGAATTTGGAAACAGTTTAAAAAAAATAAATCTGTTAATAAAAAGCTGGTATCAAGTGACCATGAAGCTGGCGGATTGTTGCAAAAACCCAACTGGTTCACTATTGTCTTTTAGGGAAGGAAACCTGCCCTCCTTACCCGGACCGGCCTATATGCGAGTCCAGTCCCGCACCAATGTGACCGACTTTTAACTGCTCTCTGGTGGCCTTAGAGCTGGGCAATAAATGCCTGTGACGCTAAGTCCCAATAATGATTCTCTTTGTAGAATTCCTTCACAAGCAAGTTTTACCTGAGGTCATCCAGATTAGAAACGCTCTTGCTTAGGATGCTTTTCTCCCGTCTTAGTTTTCTGATCTCCACTCGGAGGAGCCGGATATCATCCACCCGCTGCCTGTATTGTATCTCGCCTTTATTTAGCATGGACTGCTGAATCTTGATCTTCTCATACAGCAGTGCCAGCTCATCATTGCGGCGCACGAGCTGAGTGCCCAAAATGTCTCTCTCACTGATAACCTGGCAAGGATGTTAGGAAAAAAAAAAGTTAATTATAGAAACAACGTGTGAACATGACAGTACAGTGAAATCTTGTTCCACCAGTGAAGAGGGTGAGCAGAAATCAATCTTCTGAGTTGCAAAAGCTTCAGAGCTTAAAAAAAAACAAGGAAGGTTTCTCTGCAATTACAGGCACATAATATGCTTAATGGTCCTTAATGTTTGCTAATAGGAATATAATGGGATAATTATGAACCTATAAATTAAGACTCTGCTTGGAAAATATTGGACAAAATTGATTTCAGATAATCACAAGCTGTTATTTTAACAAACAGAAGAAAGAAACTGTTTGCCCAAACGTACTTGCTGCAGTTGACTACCACAAGCACCAACTTCCAACTTGGGATGCGCTTACACTATGACTGCAGCGTCGGTGCGAAATATAACCGCTCCACACTGAAGCTGCAGTTATACTGAAGAGCAACATCTTGCATTCATGTCTCACCTTTAATGTAGAAAAATGACCCAAGGCCCTTCGCAGAAGCATAATCAGATAAAGTTGTACACCGCGCCAAAGAAGGAGGAGGCGACTAAAAGCTTGATCAAAGAGGTGGGTTCTTAAGGAGGGTCTTAAAGGAGAAGACGGGGACGAGGAGAGGCAGCAAGGTTTAGGGAGGGAATTCCAGGACGTGGGGCCTACACGGATGAAGGAATGGCGGCCAATGGTGAAGCGAAGGGTGTGGGAAATGCCCAAGAAGGCCAGAGTCAGAGGAACACAGAGTTCTCAGAGGGTTTGGGAGGAAATTGAGGAGAGGTGGCAGTAGACCCTGGGCCAGCAGTGGACTGAATGTTTCCTAGCTTTGTAACCATTAACAATCAGGGAGGAATTTCCCTCTGAGGTGGATTTGTCACCGGAGGAAGGTCGGCCTGCCACTATTTTGTTGCTTGGTAGGAGAAGACCTTCTTACGCTCAATAATGGTCCCAAACACTCACTGGGTGAAAGCTTTGGTCCAGTCCATGGCCTTCATTTAAACATTTTCTGAAGTCTTTAGGGCATTTATTTCTTTTAACTGGTCCTCCTCGTCTTTGTGGTGCTACCAGACAACAGCGCATTTTCCTGGGCAGCAGCCGTGGGCTTCCTTGGTGCTGCAAGAGCTTACTCTGCGTAACTAAACAGCACTGATCCAGGAAAACGGGCCAAAATTATTGCAGGGTCGCTCGCCCACCTCGGAGGGAAAGTCATCCCTGAATGTTAATGGTCACAAAGCTAGGAAACATTCAGCGAGGACTCCATTCCGCCGATATCCAGTGACCCCCTACTGGAAGTCCACATGTTGGGTCAGGGCAGGATCATACAAGGGTATATTTTATGATGTGCACATCCAGCACAGAGTCACACACGCCGTGAAAACATATTGGACACTTGGGCGCAGAGTAAAAATCATGGGACGTGCACATCAGAATTCCCAATTCAAGCTCCCAGCAAGCGAGATTAAAGACGTACAAGAACACAAAAACAATAGCATTTGGACCTAGAACTACCCTGGAAATTAACACTAAAACACAGAAAATGAACAAAACTGCTGGTGCAATAAGAAAAGTATACTGGTGACTAACAACTGCCATTTAGGCAACCTCAGCACTGAAGTAAATACTTGCATTTATATAGTGCTTATTTACATTTTTGAGACTGTCAAATTGCAGCACACATGAATTCATTTTAGAGTGGAGTGACTTAATCGTCTTGTAATCCCATGTGACATACCTGGTCCAGCTCTTTCTTTTGTCGAATCCTCTCTGTGTCAGCCTCATCAATAATCCTGAGCAGCTTTCTTTCCTCCGTCTCCTGATTTTCAATGAAAATCCTGGTGTCCTGGGCCTGTTGTTTCATCTTCTGCAGTTCAATCTGCGGGTAGGAAAGAACGAGAGGAACGTTTTGAAATAGTTGGAATCGTGTGCTACACCAGGAAGTAGAATAATCAATAGTTTGAAAATTCGCAGACCAATGGAAGAGAAGCTTTACAACATGTCCCCCATAATATAATTATACATCAGGAACACAGTAATGACTTGGGGTGCAGTTCTGCCCAATGATAGACGAGTAACTGATGTATTACCACCAAATCTGCTCCCACCAAAATCCCAATTTTTCCCTAAACAGTGTAAGCAGGAAACTACGTATTATAGGCTCCATGGAACTGAATTTCCACAATATAATTGTTTTGATCTGTTAGCATTTCCAAGCTGGTTTTACCTGTGAATTTATTATCAAAAGAAGGCAGGAATCAAGGGCACAGTCATTTATTTTTAATGTTTCTTTTTTTTAAGTGTATTTTTTTGTCTAACATTTTTATGCTTATCAAATGTCAATGTTGAGAAATAGAACACTTTCCCATCTTGGCCACTCAGGATCAGCATTAAGGATTCCCATATATGCATACATCACAAAATGAACATTATTGGATTTTTTTTGGGGGGGAGGGGGTTGAGGCGGGGGCAATATGCACTCCTGGCATGCAAAGCTCTGTGCTGATAGTAAATTTCATTTAAGGTCTCTATTTCCAGCAAATTGTGGATTGAAATTAGTGCAGAAGCATAGTCAGTTTTGTAGATCACACTCACTAGGCACTGCTTTCAGACTGCTGAAATTCCTTTCGCATACAGCAGCAGAGAGGAGCCCAGCATCATTTTGAGTGGAATCAAACACAGATCCCAGAAGTGAAAAGCAAATGTGCTAACATTGCCTGGGAGGCTTTTTAGGATTTTATTTTTTAATATAGAATCATCTTCTCTCTGAATTTTTCCTTTTCCCTCAGAACTTACCATTCATCTCCTTTTAGCCATGAGCACTAGGTAATCTGATGGACCATTGTCTACTAGAGAGTTGGTGAAGCTCATCTGACCAGAAAATAGGTCAACAAGGAACCGGGAAGATAAATGATCCAGCCCGTCAACTGTGACCTATTCTCAGTTCGAATCAGCAACAAAGGAAAGCATGTCTTAACTGTATCCGCATCTGGTTAGAAAAAACATGCTAGCCTCTTCGATCACACTAAACTGCTTTCAACTGGATATTTTCTCTTCGTAATTGAAAATAACTTTGTCGTCTGCATCTCCTGCACTATTGGCCTTTGCTTCTGGCATTTCATGTAGAAGTGTCATCCAAGACCCAATACCAATGAAATACTGAATAATTGCCATTGACTATAGCTGTGGTGGACACAGAACTGAGTCATACTCCTTTTTCTTGATACTGAAATATATAATGTACAACATTTATATAGCGGCTTTCACAACCTCAGGATGCCACAAAGCGCTTTACAGCCAGTGAAGTACTTTTTGAAGTATAGTCATTGTTGTAATGTACGAAAAGTGGCAGCCAATTTGCGCACAGCAAGATCCCACAAACAGCAATGTGATAATGACCAGAAAATCTCTTTTTGGTCGGTTGGTTGAGTGATAAATATTGGCCAGGACACCGGGGATAACTCCCCTGCACTTCTTCAAAATAGTGCCATGGGATCTTTTACATCCAGCTCAGAAGGCGTACGGGACCTCGGTTTAACGTCTCATCCGAAACGACGGCTCCCTTAGTACCGCACTGGAGTGTCAGTCTAAATTTTGTGCTCAAGTCTCTGGAGTGGGACTTGAACCCACAACGTTCTGACTCAGAAGGCGAGAGTGCTACCCACTGAGCCGCGGCTAATACTAATCGAACAGCACGAATCATTGCCACCCATAACCTGTTTGGGGAATGTGATCACAAACATGAGTACAGAACTGATCTCGGGGGTGGGGGGGGGGGGGGGGGGGGGCGTGGGGGGGAGTGTGAAAAATAAATCTTGCAGCTTGCTGCACAGAATCTTGTCAAAAAGCGACTGAGCGAGTGCAGCAGTGAACCAGGACACACGGGTGGCCAACTATATGGCAAGAGTTCAAGCTGCTGGAAAATGAAGGCTGACATTTGCAAAGAAAAGCTGACAGAATCAGTGCCTCATTCGACTGTAAGCAGCTCTCCACTCAAGTGCAGAGGGAATGAGTTGGGGAAAGGGATGCGTATGGTGGAAATGATTAGTTATAATGGACACTGCATCAGGCGGGAAAGTGGCTAGAATGCATGATCACCGTCACACAAGAAAGTATTGACATTCTGTCACAGTCTTAATAAACTCTGCTCCTGTCTGTATCGCAAAGGAGATGGGAGAAAGAACGACTTACATTTATATTTAGCTTTCTCACACCTCAGAAATGTTTCTTTTACATACAATAAAGTTGCTTTGAAGCGCAGTTACCATTTTATGCAGACAAAGGTGGCATCAGCTGTGCTCACAGCATGATCCCAGAGCCAATTACATGAAAGGCCAGTTCATTTGTTTTGGGGGGCATTGGTTTAGAGAGTAATGTTGGCCAGGACACTGAGGAAACTCCTGCTCTTCTTAAAATGGTGCCATGGAATTATTTTTTTTTAAATCACATTGTGGCTGGATTTCCCATTGCAATTTGCATCAATGGGGGGAAAATTTCCCCTTCCTCAGCATGGAGATATGAAAGATTGTGTTCATGAGCTTCTGAACCATACGTATGATACTAATTTGGTTTGTCAGACATCTTCTTTGAATTGTAGGTGTATTTTTGCTGTTTCCATATTATAAAAAGGACAGAGAGGCACTGGAGAAGGTGCAAAAAAGATTTACTCGGATGATATCAGAACTGAGAGGTTATACCTATCAGGAAAGATTGAACAGGCTCTTTTCTCTAGAAAATAGAAGACAGAGGGGTGACCTGATGGAAGTCTTCAAGATTATGAAGGGTTTTGATAGGAGAGACGTAGAGAAGATGTTTCCACTTGCAGGCAAGACCAGAACTAGGGGGCATAAATATTAGTCACTAATAAATCAAATAGGGGATTCGGGAGAAACTTCTTTACCCAGAGAGTAGTTAGAATGTGCAACTCGCTACCACAAGGAATAGTGGAGGCGAATAGCATAGATGCATTCATTAGAAAGCTAGATAAGCACATGAGGGAGAAAAGAATAGAAGGATTTGTTGTTGGGATTAGATGAAGAGGGGTGCGAGGCGTGGGCCTGTTGGGCCGAATGGCCTGTTCCTGTGCTGGAATTACTTGGTAACTTTGTTTCCTTTCATTCTGTGAGTAATTTATATTAGGATTCAATCTTTTGCACTCAAGGACTTGTACTCAAGGGAGCCTTGTACAAGATATATATGTATTATTCTATTTTTTAAAAGAAGCTACAATAAAAGAAGTAAAGAAGATAAAATACAAAGATTATACTTATAACGTTGTAAAATAAGAGAGCTATGTCCTGCTAACATCTACAAGGTTTTGAGGTGATCGATCTCGGATAGCCTTGTGGTAACACTTGAACATGTCCAGTTCCGCTGCAAGAATGCTCTAATATTCTATGCTTTATGTCTGCCTTATATACATTAAATCACTCGTTATATTATGGGAACTTGAGCCTGGATTTCAATGTTTCCACAAGCCAAGCAGCCTCCCAACAGCTCCCACACATTCCAAAATAGGCAGCCCATGGTTCCCATGCTGTGATCCCATAAACACAAGATAACCACAGTAGACATGATGGCCCAAAAATTAGTCTCACTACGCGAGAGTACGCACTGTGTACTCTCGCGTATTCTGTCTCCAATTGCCGGTTTTCTGCATGCACTGCGCATGCGCTGAAAACCGGCACTTGGTGATTTCAAAAGGGGGCGGTTCCTAAGTGAACCGCGTGCGTGCTACAGGCTGCGCACACGCAGTGCACTTAGTGCTTTGAATGCGCAGGTAAGCATGGAAGATTTTGCACATAAAGAAAGGAGGCGTAAGACCCTCTTATAACAAGGTAAGTAGTTAATTAAGTATTATTTTGAATTTTTTTCAACAGGTATATCTTTTTTAGAGACTTTAAAGAAAGGTAAGTTTATTTTTATAACTTTTAAAAAGATTTTAAAAATTTTCAAAAATTAAATTTTTTGTTTAAAGTGGTTAATTTATTTAACTATACTTATTTTATTAATGTGATGGTTTTTTTTTTAATTTAATTGCGGTTTAGCTGTTCTTTTGGGGGGGTATAGATTCATAGCTTTCACAGCCCTTGCTGTGAAAACTATGAATGAAAGATGGTGTGCTGCCATTGGCTCTAACCGAATCACGTGATCCCACAGCTCGCACGAATTAACTGCGTCTGTGGGATACGCAAGCACTGCACAGCTGCAGTCTTGAAAGTAAAGTTCGTGTGAGCTCGGAATGAAAAGGCAGGCGCGCAGTGAGATATCGCGGGGAAGCCTTACCCCCGCAGGAGGCTCCGTCTTTAATTTCTGGGCCGATGTCTTCTGATGTTACACAAACTGCTGACAGTAACAACTTTGAATCTAAAAGGCCTATTCTACTGAAAAGCCTGCAAAATATACCTTTGTCACACTTTCTAAAGGGAGTGAAAGGGAATGTGGTTGTGGTAGGGGACAGTATTGTCAGGGGGATAGATACTGTTCTCTGCAGCCGCGACCAAGAGTTCCGAAGGTTATGTTGCCTGCCCAACGCCAGGGTTAAAGACATCTCGTCGTGGCTGGAGAAGAACTTGGAGTGGGATGGGGAGGATCCAGTTGTCATGGTCCACATAGGAACCAAAGACATAGGAAGAACTAGGAATGAGGTTCTGCTGAGAGAGTTTGAGGAGCTAGGATCCAAATTAAAAAGCAGAACCTCAAAGGTAATAATCTCTGGATTGTTACCTGAGCCACGTGCAAATTGGCACAGGGACAAACAGATTAGAGGTTTAAATGCGTGGCTCAAAGAGTGGTGTGGGAGGAAGGGGTTTCGGATCATGGGGCACTGGCACCAGTACTGGGGAAAGAGGGAGCTGTTCCATTGGGATGGGCTCCACTTAAACCGGGCTGGGACCAGTGTCCTGGGGAACCGAATAACGAGGGCAGTAGGCAGGGCTTTAAACTAATGAAGGGAGGGTGGGAGGATTCAGGAAAGAGTAAATTTAGAAGCAGCGAGAAAAATGTCAAGGCTCTAGAGCAGAGTAGAGTTTTGGGTAAAAATAAGCAGAGTGGGTCAGGAAGGGACAGGGAGAGTAACAAAGGTAATAAGGCATCAGTGACGAAGGTGACATCAGGGAAAAAGAGAAATAAGTCAAAGCTAAAGGCACTATATCTGAATGCGTGAAGCGTTCGCAACAAAATAGATGAATTAATAGCACAGATAGAAATGAACAGGTTTGATCTAATAGCCATAACGGAGACGTGGTTGCAAAGTGGCCAAGGTTGGGAACTAAATATTCCAGGATACATAACTTTTAGAAGGGATAGGCAAAATGGAAAAGGAGGAGGGGTAGCCCTGATAATAAAGGATGGGATAAAGGCAGTAGAGAGAAAGGGGTAAAAATTGGGTAGCGCCCCTTTTGGGGTGCTACCTTCGCCGGGGCGCTAATTTTAGTGCCCCGAAAAAGTTAGTGCCCCCGCGGCCGATTTTCCCAGGTAGCGCACAGAGAGGGAGGAGGGGCGCTACTGGAAGCACCCTGCGTCCTTCTTGGGGCACTGTGAGCCAATATCGCGGCGCTACGTGCCGCGGTACTGCAGGCCTTCCTCCCCTTATTAAAGGGGAGGGGCGTGGCGCAGCGCGTCCCGGCGCCCAGCTGGGCCACCAGGGATCGGGAGTGCCGGCAATGAGGAGTGCCGGGCTCACGGAGAGCAGCCGGTACCCCGCGGACGGGCTTCACGGGGGCCGGGGACAGCAACAGGGGTAGGTGCTGGCAGGCGGCCAGCAACAAAAATGGTCGCCCGCCACCTCCCCTTTAACTAGCGCCGCCCCGGCCGCAGGTAGGCCCCCCTGACCCCGGCGGACATAGCATCCGGTTAGTCGGGGAGCACCACCCAATATTACAGCCGGAGCGCGAGCGGAGTGCTGTGCACAGCAATGACGCCATCGCCGGCGGCGCCGTGCGGTGCTAACCTCCCGCTGAATTTCGCGGGAAGCGTTAGTGGCGCCACGCCCAGGCGCTAGTTGATTTGCGCCCCGTTAGCGCCCTCTTAGGGCACTAACGGGAGGCGCAAATCAACCGAATTTAGCTCCCAAAGGATCTTAGCTCCGAAAATCAAGAAATAGAATCAGTTTGGGTGGAGCTAAGAAACAGCAAGGGAGTTGTTTATAGGCCCCCAAACAATAGTTCTAATGTAGGGCAGAGTATAAATCAGGAAATTAGAGGCGCATGTAACAAGGGTAATACAGTAATCATGGGGGACTTTAATCTACATATAGACTGGGCAAACCAAATGTGCAGTAATAGCGTGGAGAACAAATTCATGGAATGTATGCAAAATAGTTTTCGAGATTAGTATGTTGAAGAACCAACTAGGGAACAGGCTATTTTAGATCTAGTATTGTGCAACGAGAAAGGGTTAATTAATAACCTTGTAGTAAAGGAGCCTTGAGGGAAGAATGACCATAATATGATAGAATTTTATATTGAGTTTGAAAGTGACTTAGTTAAATCCGAAACTAGGGTCTTAAATCTAAACAAAGCAAACTACGTAGGTATGAGGGGCGAGTTGGCTAAGGTAGATTGGGAAACTACATTAAAAGGTATGACAGTGGACGAGCAATGGCTAGCATTTAAAGAATTAATACATAATTTACAACAAATATACATTCCTTTAAGGCACAAAAACCCCACAGGAAAAGTGGTCCAACCGTGGCTAACAAGAGAAGTTAAATATACTATTCCATCAAAGGAAGAGGCTTATACTGTTGCCAAAAAGAGTAGTAAGCCTGAGGATTGGGAGGATTTTAGAATTCAGCAAAGGAGGACCAAGAAATTGATAAAGAAAGGGAAAATAGAATAGAAGAGTAAACTAGCGAGAGACATAAAAACAGACTGTAAAAGCTTCTATAGGTATGTAAAAAGGAAGAGATTAGCGAAAGTAAATGTGGGTCCCTTACAGGCTGAGACAGGAGAAATTATAATGAGGAATAAGGAAATGGCAGAGAAATTAAACAAATATTTTGGCTGCGATTTTCTGGTTCGAGTCAGCTTGGGAGCGGGTCAGGTGGTTTCCGGGTTCCAGTCCTGCCCCCAACGACATCCGGCCCACAGACGTGATTTTGTGTCAATTGGCCTTGTTAAGCCCGCCCTGCGGGCTTGCCGGCCAATTAGGAGGAAGCCGGTGTCAGATGACGTAATTTGATGACGCGTCATCTGCCAGTTTTCTTAAAGGGGCCACGCACATTTTATTTGACAGCTGATTTCTCAGTGTTTGACAGCATTGAGGTGCTGCAAACACTGACAATCACTGTACAAAGGTGAGCTCTTGCACCCAGGCTCTCCAGTGACTCCCTCCTTAGGCTAGAACAGATGGCAGCTGCAGGTGAGGTTACAGAAGCAATCTGTCACTGGTGAGAGAGGTTCTCCCAATACAAATCAATACTTGCTAACTACAGAAAAGTATGCATTAAAAATTGATTTCCCAACATTTTCTTACCTCTGAAACTCACCAGTGCACCATTGGATCCTTCACACCACTTCTGCAGCTGTCATCAATGCATAAACATTACAGTAGACCCACAGCACACCACACCTACCTGGCGTGGTGTCTGGACGTTGGGGAGCCCGCAGTAGAAGTGTCAAAATTGGAAAAAGCCTTGTTAACTGCCTGTTAACAACCTGGTAACAAGCAGTTAAGTGGCTATAATCCTCTTCCCGCCACTAGGTGTCGGGTCCATGCGCAAATCGGGGATCCGACACTTGGGAAGATTGATTGGAGGCAGGTTGACAGCGGGTTTCTGACCCACTGTCAATCTTTGCAATTTTGCCGGATGTCCCGCCTCCAAACCCGCCCCGAGCGCCGGCAAAATTCCGGCCATTGTGTCTGTCTTCACGGAAGAAGACGCAAAAAACTTCCCGGAAATAGTGGACAACCAAGGGTCTAGCGCGAATGAGGAACTGAAAGATATTAGTATTAGTAAAAAAGTAGTACTGGAGAAATTAATGGGACTGATAGCTGATAAATCCCCTGGACCTGATGGCCTACATTCTACGGTTTTGAAAGAGTTGGCTATAGAGATAGTGGATGTATTGGTTGTCATTTTCCAAAATTCCATAGATTCTAGAACGGTTCCCGCGGATTGGAAGGTAGCAAATGTAACCCCACTATTTAACAAGGGAGGAAGAGCGAAAACAGGGAACGACAGACCAGTTAGCCTGACATCAGTGGTCGGGAAAATGCTAGAATCTATTATTAAGGACGTGGCAACAGGGCACTTAGAAAATAATAATAGGATTGGGCAGAGTCAACACGGATTTATGAAAGGGAAATCGTGTTTGACAAATCTGTTAAGAGTTATTTTAGGTTGTAACTAGCAGAATAGATAAGGGTGAACCAGTGGATGTGGTGTATTTGGATTTTCAGAAGGCATTCGATAAGGTGCCACACAAGAGGTTATTAAACAAAATTAGGGCTCATGGGATTGGGGGTAATATACTAGCATGGATTGAGGATTGGTTGACGGACAGAAAACAGAGAGTAGGAATAAACGGGTCATTTTCGGGTTGGCAGGCTGTAACTAGTGGGGTACCGTAAGGATCAGTGCTTGGGCCTCAGCTATTCACAATCTACATCAATGATTTGGATGAGGGGACCAAATGTAATGTATCCAAGTTTGCTGATGATACAAAGCTGGGTGGGAATGTAAGTTGTGAGGAGGATGCAAGGAGGCTTCAAGGGCATATAGACAGGCTAAGTGAGTGGGCAAGAACATGGCAAATGGAATATAATGTGGAGAAATGTGAAGTTATCCACTTTGGTAGGAAAAATAGAAAAGCAGAGTATTTTTTAAATGGTGAGAGATTGGGAAATGTTGGTGTTCAGAGGGACCTGGATGTCCTTGTACACGAATCACTGAAAGTTAACATGCAGGTACAGCAAGCAATTAGGAAAGCAAATGGTATGTTGGCCTTTATTACAAGAGGATTTGAGAAGAAGAGTAAAGAAGTCTTACTGCAATTATATAGGGCCCTGGTGAAACCACACCTGAAGTATTGTGTACAGTTTTGGTCTCCTTACCTAAGGAAGGATATACTTGCCATAGAGGGAGTGCAACAAAGGTTCACCAGACTGGTTCCTGGGATGGGGGGATTGTCCTGTGAGGAGAGATTGAGTAGACTGGGCCTATGTTCTCTAGAGTTTAGAAGAATGAGAGGTGATCTCATTGAAACATACAAAATTCTTACAGGGCTTGACAGGGTAGATGCAGGGAGGATGTTTCCCCTGGCTGGGGAGTCTAGAACCAGGGGTCACAGTCTCAGAATAAGGGATCGGCCATTTAGGACTGAGATGAGGAGAAATTTCTTCACTCAGAGGGTGGTGAATCTCTATCCAGAGGCTGTGGAGGCTCAGTCGTTGAGTATATGCAAGACAGAGATCGATAGATTTTTGAATATTAAGGGAATCAAGGGATATGGGGATAGTGCAGGAAAGTGGAGATGAGGTAGAAGATCAGCCATGATCTTATTGAATGGCGGAGCAGGCTCGAAGGGCCAAATGGCCTACTCCTCCTCCTATTTCTTATGTTCTTATGTTCTTTTCTACTTGCCCTTCAGATCCATTGTCTCCTGTGTCGTGTGACAGGTGACAGCAGACTGCATGAGGCAGCAATCAAGCTGGTTCATGTGGGGAATCACAGAATCACAGAATCCCCACAGTGCAGATAGAGGCCATTTCGGCCCATCGAGCCTGCACCGACACATATCCCACCCTATCCCCGTAACTCCACGTATTTAATCTCCCTAACACTAAGGGTCAATTTATCATAGCCGAATCAACCTAACCCGCACATCTTTGGACTGTGGGAGGAAACCGGAGCACCCGGAGGAAACCCACGCAGACACGGGGAGAATGTGCAAACTCCACACAGACAGTCACCGAGGCCGGATTCGAACCCGGGTCCCTGGCGCTGTGAGGCAACAGTGCTAACCACTATGCCACCGTGTTGCCCCCAGGAGGGGGCATAATGAGGGAGAATATTTCCACATTCGTGACAGTCCACATTCAGGGATGTCATGAAATTATATCTAGCTGCAGGTGGAGCTCACATCCCGGGCAGTGCTGTGAAATGCATTCTGGAACTAATTTCAAAGTGCTTGCATCACCCTCTTAACAGAAACCGATCTACAATTAAAAACAGTGTCAAATGTTGACCCTCAGCAGGTCAGCCAGCATCTGTGGAGAGAGGAAGCTCGGGTTAACGCTTCAGGTCTTGGGACTCTTTGTCAGATCTCAAAATGCTATTGGCCTTTTATGGCGGTACTGACGGTAGGTCATAAGACGTTAACCTTACGTTATAACCTAACCCTACCTTCCTCTCTCCACAGATGCTGTCTGATCTGAGTGTTTCCAGCATTCTCTGCTTTTTTTCCCAGATTTCCAGGATCTGCAATTTTTTGCTTTTCGTTCATATGTTGACCCAGCTACTATAACATGACTGGGCAAAATGCATTTAATAAAGGCAGTTTGTGCTTGTGGCAAAGTGCTTCTTTTATTACAATAGCAAAATACTGCGGATGCTGGAAATCCGAAATAACAACAGAAAACGCTGGAAAAACTCAGCAGGCCAGGCAGCATCCGCGGAGAGAGAAACAGAGTTAACGTTTCAGGTCGAAGACCTTTCATCGCTTCTTTTATTAATTCACTAGTGCAAAAAGGGAAAGATAATTTGCCTGTGCTCAGTGTGCCTTTTGCATTGTGACTTAAAACCAGAAATGCACTATGAAGGGCATAAGAAATGGACATGGAGTGAGAAAGAACATTTCTCATTAAACTAAATGGGCCGAACCATATGATACAAAAATGACAGAGCGTATTGTGACTGAGTCCACACATCTACACCAGGTTTGCTGTTCTGTTCTACTACTGCAGTAGGTAACTTTTTTTTAACTTGAGAAATCTAGATGAAGGGCCAAGAGAGGACAAATTAATGAGCGTTGGTTGCTAAAACTGATAAAGGAAGCAAAATGAAATAAAAGGGTAGATTTATATTACATTCATACTCAACCTCGTTGTTGTACGTGGCAATTCACTTGTATGTGGCAGGGTGTTTATAGTGAGTACATAAGAACATAAGAAATAGGAGCAGGAGTAGGCCATTTGGCCCTTTGAGCCTGCTCCGCCATTCAATAAGATCATGGCTGATCTTCAACCTCAACTCCACTTTCCCACCCGATCCCCGTATCCCTTGATTCCCTTAGTGTCCAAAACTCTATCGGTCTCCATCTTGAATATACTCAACGACTGAGCATCTACAACCCTTTGGGGTAGAGAATTCCAAAAGATTCACAACCCTTTGAGAGAAGAAATTCCTCCTAATCTCAGTCCTAAATGGCCGACCCCTTATCCTGAGACTATGCCCCCTTTGTTGCTGACATGTGATGCTGCAGAGTAGTAGCAGCAGTGGTTATACGCTGTTGCTCACAACAGTAAAAAGTAGTCCCAGAAAGAAAGTGTTGTCATACCAGTGACATCACATTGGTCTGGAGGCCACAGCCGTCAAACAAAACAAACTTCAAAGTGAACATCAGCCAGTTGTTGCAAACAGCTGGCTGCTTCTGTTGGTGACACCAGCAGCAGCCTTTTGTCACCATGTGGAATCAAATGTTACAGCCTGGACTTCACCATAACACAGCAGTGCACATGTAAGAATGTGTAGTATAGGATTGCAATGTCAAAGAAAAAAGCATTTGCCTCTTCCCCATATAACAAACCAAGAGTCCAGAGGATTAGAAGTAGGGGTACTAAGACTGTTAATAACAAAACTCATTTAATGCTGGTCATTACTGGCCCTGGGGATCTCATTATTGCTCCTGTCGAGGTGCACAGGCCATTAATGACCTTAATACCCAATCAGAACCGAAATGGTGACTATTTCATCGTGTTATACTTAATGTTTTTCAGTAACTCCCTGGAGATACTAATCAAATAGCGAGAACACCAAGTAATCTTTCCAAACCTTCACCTGTAATTTAATGAAAGTAAACAGGGAGAAAATTTGATCACAGCCAATCAATAATAACCAAGTGAAATATCAGCAGCGGCCGTTGCAGCCTGTGGGAAGAGTGCTTTCCTGAAAAAGGGAGGGAGGCACGGTAGCTCCAACGAGGATGCCGGACTCCCAACTTGGAAGTTGGAACTGAATATCGGGCGCTGCGTATAACAGGCGGCCGATCAGATACCGCCCATTTTGCGCCACCGCCCGGGACGAATTTCTGGGCTTCAGAGAGAAGCTACAATTTTGGCCAGCTCATCGTCAAGAGGAGGAAATGGTGATTAGAACACCAACCATAACATTATTCAAGCTCTCTTCCTGTTAACGGATAGGTTAAAAACATTGAGTAAATGCAGACGCAAAAAATTGCCGACACTTTTACAGTTAAATTTGGTAATGAGAGATACGGAAGTATTATTTCAATAATTCCTACAACAATACCTTTAGTGTTTCTTTCTCCTTCTCCATGCGTTGATACTCCAAGTGTTGCTTCACTAGTGCAGCCTCTTTCGAGCAGATCTCATCCTTCAGCTGGTCGATGTGATGGTTCATGATCTTCAGCTTTCGTTTCATTTCAGCTATCTCATCCTTAAAAACAGGAATTGTAAAAATGAAAAATGTTAAACTACAAGACAGCTGAAAAGTGTGTCTGGTTGTTCCAGCAATGCACATATTCATTCTCCCTCACCAATTTTCTCTTCTCCTTTCCTGAAGGCATTGGTTACGTGGTAGGGTATGGTACCACTGGTGTTGGGCACTCTCTGTTGCCTCAACCATGTGGCCATAATCCATGTGCAAGACTGAAACTGAACGGCAGCAGGTTAATAAACAATAGTTGTGGGGGGGGAGGGGAAAGAATCAAAGCCCAGCCCAACCTTTTTCTCACCCAACATCCACACATGCACATTTCTAGCAAAGACTGCAATCAAGAAGCTCATTTTTAGCTTTGCTAACCTAGGGTCGATGAAGCCAATTGTAGTGCCCCTGTCCCAGGTGAGATCAAATAGCTCAGCAAAGGCCATGGATCAAACATGGCACCTTGCTAATCTGCATGGCTCAGTTTCGCACGGGATAAACTTGCTGAGCCATCAGGGAGGCCTCTAAAGCGGATTACAAAACAAAACAAAACTTGAATTTTACAATTATGGCTAGGAAATGAATGATGTTACCAAGCTGATAACTGACTACACTTGAAAATTAAATATTTTGCACCTATTTGTAATGATAAACATTCCAACGACTGATAGAGAATGGGTTGCTTATAATACTGGGCTTGCTCACACTGTCCGAACGTGGAACTGTGGCCCACCTCAGGACAGCACTTCCTGCTATACCATCGCCATAGCAACTGTACCTGCACCTTGGAAAAAAGAGCTACTGGGATACCAAAGATTTACCACAGTAAGGCGTTGTATCTCATCCTTGAAGTCATGGCTCCTGGAGTTCCACCAAATGCCACAGCAAATGTGGTATCTCAATCATAACTTTAGATTTGGCAGCTCCTGTTAAATCACCTGCATCTTGAGCTCAACCCTAACTGTAGACTATTGCTTCTGACGGCACCACCATCAGCCCCACCAGCAAGGTACTGCATTGCAACCTCAACCTCAGGACTGCTGCACAGCAAGCTAACAAGAAGCTACACACTTCAACATTAAAATTCGAATGGAAATGCTCAGAAATAGAAGGTAAAACGGTCTCTTCCAATAACAATGTATGGAGGGGGTCCGAAGCTGTGACAAAGCTCATGCGCGATTCTGAACCCGCTCGGGTTCACCGGCATGGTTTCCAAAATCATCAGGATCTCGCGAGTGAGCGATGGTTTTGTAGCACACTCCCAGCAATCCTTCGGTTTCTAACACAGTGTTTGATACAGTAGTTATGGTGTCCATCAGCCCATTCAACGGCCCATTAGCAAGTCGGCGAGCAAGATTATTAAAATAAGCTTTGTTTCTTTTCACAGTGTTTGAATGTTAATGCTGAAAATGTGACCTGCACACTGACATCCACAATCAAACTCAATTATTAGACTGAATTCCTTTCCGTAATGGAATAATGTGAATGCTGTTATAATGAAAGCAGGTAATTTTGCGAATAAAATTAGTCCTGATGGCTGTGAAATTCATTTTTTAATTCTCCATCATTGAGTGCATGCTAAAATTGTTTGTCTGGTTCCTTACAGCCAGCATCGACTAATTAAAAAAAAAAAAAACGACATGATCTGAACGAGGCTATAATTGGTCTCGGCGACCCCGGACTTGTGCAGGGAAGAAAAATCAGCTCCTGACTGCTTTCTAGTGACCCTCTGCTGCAAAACATACGCATGGACACCTTGTGAGGACAGGAATGAGCTCCGCCGTGATGCCTTCCCAAAAGAAAAAAGACAGACTTGCATTTATATAGCGCCTTTCACGAAATCAGGACGTCCAAAGCACTTTACAGCCAATGAAGTACTTCTGAAGTGTAGTCACTGTTGTAATGTAGGAAACGTGGCAGCCAATTTGCGCACAGCAAGCTCCCACAAACAGCAATGTGATAATGACCAGATAATCTCTTTTTGTGATGTCGATTGAGGGATAAATATTGACCAGGACACCGGGAAGAACTCCCCTGCTCTTCTTCGAAAGAGTGGCGTGGGATCTTTTACGTCCACCTGAGAGGGCAGACGGGGCCTCGGTTTAACGTCTCATCCGAAAGACGGCACCTCCGACAGTGCAGCACTCCCTCGTTATGCTCCAGTCCCTGGAGTGGCATTTGAGACCCACAACCTTCTGACTCAGAGGCGAGAGTGCTACCCACTGAGCCACAGCTGTCACAGCTTTCCCAGGTAGAATAGCTGCTGACATTCGCCTTCCAGACACACCAATGAAGAACGAACACTGAGGTGAACCTGCTATTGCTGTCCCGGCAGGTGTCAGCTAGCTCAGCACAGCCCACGACTGGATTGGAACCCTTCTGATCTTTTAAGTTGAGATTCACACCGGGCAATATATTAGTAACTGATCCACCCAGTTTTTTTTACTTTAGGAGAAAACCTTTTTATTTTAAAAATTTTATTTTCTTGTCAGTTTTCAAACGTTGATGTTTAGAACACTTGCCGTGTACACCAGCGCCAAATTACTTTTTTTTAGCCAAGAATGTATTTTTTTTGGTATCTCATTACCACAATCCTGACTTGTGAACCCAACAGTGTTATACACTGCACGTTTGGGATGCACTGCAAAAGGTTGGTGCTGACACCAAGAATGTGAAACAACTGTGAAGTAACAGTCTAACCACCGGCTGTGCTAAGTACAACCCAAAGATAACAAGGACGCAAGTCTGACCTTTCAATTTAACAAATCGGTGACGAAGCTGCGATTCACAGTTACGTCACTACATCATGGCGTGGAAAAGTAGAAGGGGCTGCCGGAAGGCGTTTACAGACAACACGGAGAAATGCGGGACGGCTGTTTCAGCTGATCCTTGTTCCGAGACATTTCAAATGTCAGCCAGCAGGAACTGACTTTCAGTGTCACACAGCACCCACAAGAAAAGCCAACGTGGCTACATTGGGGGAAAAAAATAACATTGGCCCGTATTTTCCAGTGCCTACAGGTGCATAAGGGCCCGTAAAGGCCCCGCAGGTTCCGGGTTTTCCCGCGCGAAGCGCATGCGCGAAAACCCGGAACTGGCGATCTGTCAAGAATCTTCTTGACAGATTGTAGCCATCCCCGGGAGAAGGGCATCCGCGGGCGGGAGAGTTGCGCTATGTGGCCAACTACGGCCCAGCGAATGCCCGTGAAATTCTTACGCCTGGTAAAAGCAGGTGTAAGGCCTGCTTTTACCAGCATAAGAGTTTAAATTCTTTTTTTTCAATCATTTAAACATTAAAACACCTGTAAAATAAGTTAAGGTTATTTTTAGCCCCTTTAAAACATTTACCTTTATTTTTCAAAAAATTAAATTTTTGTTTTAAATGTTTAATTAAATTGTATTTTAATTAATTTTAAACATGTAATTTTTTTTTATTTATTTGGTATGTAAATGTGTTTTTTATGTGATCCCCATTCATGCTTTTGGGGTTTCCGTACATACAGAATCCCATAAGCATGAATGGGGATCCCCTTCTTTCATTGGTTGGGCTGGCCCACATGATCCCAGGGGTGCTCGCGAACCGCCTGCGCCCTGGAATACGTGGGCCTCTGCGCATGTCTACGCATAGAGGCCCAGGAGCGCAAGTTTCCGAGGCAGAAGGTAGGCGCGGATTTTATTTGCGGATCGGAGGCATTTCCCCACGGGAAGCCTCCGACCGCAAATTCAGGCCGATATACTGCAGAGAGTTACTTTTGTGCAGAAGACTGGCCTTTTCTTCTTTCCCTAGTCTTAGCTTTCACAGGATATACGGCACAGGAACAGGCCATTCGGCCCAACCAGTCCATGCCACCGTTTATGCTCCACTCGAGCCTCCTCCTGCCTTTCCTCATCTAACTCTATCAGCATAACCCTCTATTCCCTTCTCTCTCATATGCTTATCTAGCCTCCCGTAAATGCATCTATATTATTCGCCTCAACCACTCCCTGTGGTAGCGAGTTCCACATTCTCACCGCTCTCTGGGTAAAGAAGTTTCTTCTGAATTCCCTATTTGATTTCTTGGTGACTATCTAATATTGAGGCCTCTAGTTTTTCTCTTCCCCACAAGTGGAAACACTCTCTGTGTGTCTGCTCTATCAAAACCTTTCTTAATTTTAAAGACCTCTATTAGGTTATCCCTCAGCCTTCTCTTTTCAAGAGAAAAGAGCCCCAGCCTGTTCATCCTTTCTGGATAGGTATAACCTTGCAGTTCTGGTATCGTCCTTGTAAATAAATCGCCCATTAGCTACGTCTTGCTAGGATAGAGATCCGTGGGTGGCGTCTGGTTCCTTGCCCAAGCGTCCATTCTTTATCTGAGATGGCCACTGAGTTTCAGCAGGCTGTTCGAGCATGAGGACAGGATGCATCACCGCCGTGCTCGGTCACAAATGCACCTTCAAGCAGAGAGTCACTGGATAGCAAGTAGAAGACCCCGATTGATTTCGGTCACTCAAGCCTTCCTCATGTGGGATATTATGCTTATTCCTTGGCCAGCTGCAATTCTTCCATTAAGTTGCCACTCTAGGGCGTATCGGGGTAGATTTTGAGGCCTCCCCTCCCGCCTACGGAAATGGGCAGCTCTCCGAAAATGGTGGGGAATGACCAAACGCCCCGTTCCTGCCGTCGCTGTGGCCGCCGCAATCTTCTCCCAGGCCTACTGCTAGCCGTAGGAGCACCCGCCTGAGTAAAGCGGTAGGCCCATTTAAAATACAAATCAGTGTCGGATGACGTACATAGGACCCTGTTGCCATTTTAGGAGAGCACTGGGTGGAGTGTGTGCAGCGCATGCTCTGCCCAGTATTAGCTGGTGGTCCAGTCAAAGAGGAGCCCACGGACAAGTTTATGTTTTAATTTTGGAAAGACCAGGAGTGCTCTTCCGGGCTCCACAAAACCAGCCTGGGCCGCTGGCTCTCCGGGTCAGACGACAGCCGGGCCGCTCGATATTGCAGGGGCCTGGAGCAGGCGGGCTGCCCATGGTTGCTTGTTTTCTGCCCGCAGCCCGTCAACAGAAAAAGGCTTGCATTTCTATAGCGCCTTTCATGACCACCGGACGTCCCAAAGCGCTTTACAGCCAATTAAGTACTTTTTGAAGTGTAGTCACTGTTGTAATGTGGGAAACACGGCAGCCAATTTGTGCACAGCAAGCTCCCAGAAACAGCAATGTGATAATGACCAGATAATCTGTTTTAGTGATGTTGATTGAGGGATAAATATTGGCCAGGACACGGGGGATAATTCCCCAGCTCTTCTTCAAAATCTTTTACGTCCACCAGAGAGATTAGACGGGGCCTCGGTTTAAGGTCTCATCCGAAAGACGGCATATCCGACAGTGCAGCACTCCCCTCAGCACTGCACTGGAGTGCCAGCTTGGATTATTGTGCTCAAGTCTCTGGAGTGGGACTTGAACCCACAACAGAAAGTTAGTGAGGTCCGGCCCGCCCTGGCCCTCAGAAATTACCACACCTCCCACCGGGACGGTCGGCCAGCCAGCTGGGGCGCTCTGCCGGTCAGCCACGCAAAGTCCGCTCGAGGTGAAAATCTATCTCACTGGATCTCCTCATACTATGCGCTAGTTAGATATCTGGTGCAGGTGAGCACCAGATAGCTCAAGAGATATCCCAGCCTTTTGTCTCAACGTGGCTGGTTAAATATACAAAACAAAACCTTATAGCCATCCATTATGTTGCAAGAAACAAAAAAAAGCTTAGGATTCAGATCAACACTAGAAAGCTCGATTTTCAGAGTCAATTCGCATTTCTTAAGTCTCAAATCTTTGAACAGCTCACTATTTCAATTCAAAGCTCACCAGGCACTCAAACCTGCCCACCTCAACATCCAAAACAAACTCCCTTTCCAAAGAATACCTCCAATTCCTTCTTGTCTTCCCAAGATGCTCACAGTTTAAATGGGGGATCCATGTAATATATTTCTACAGTTCGGCAGCGGACCTTTTCATGACCTGAAGCTAAATTACTTTACGTTTCACCATACTTTTCTCTGTTTTGCAATCAATGGCTTTTGAAGTGTTTGTCCAATAATCTTAGAGCTGAAATATTTGAGCTTCTAGCAATCTGGAAATCTATCCATTATCCTTCCAATGCTGAGGACAGTTATTAAGTGGGTGGCCTAGTGTGGAGCTGAACCATGCTGACCGGGAAGCTCCCTCATTTGATCCCTGTGCTGATCTAGCTGTTCCAGCCAGATACCAGTAAGGCCTTGCAATTGGTTTCACTGCCACCGGGCTCAGGAGAACAAAATCCTGACCGCTCCTGTTGGAAAATCTTCACAAGTGGATGGTCACTTCAGCAAGGCTCTAGGAGGCAGCTGGTGCCCAGCATGAGTCAGTGGGGCAGAGCTTGACTTTGTGCGATAGTGTAAAACGGGCGATAGCGAATCAGCAGCCCATCTTACATCTCTCCACTGGCTTCAATGGAAATAAAATAATCGGGAGACATGGAAACCAGGCTGCCGATTCGTTATAAGAACATAAGAAATAGGAGCAGGAGTAGGCCAATCGGCCCTTCGAGCCTGCTCCGCCATTCAATAAGATCATGGCTGATCTGATCCTCACCTCAAATCTAAAGAACACAAGAAGTAGGAGCAGGACCCGGCCACTCAGCCCCTGGGCCCGCTCCGCCACCCACAGGGCCTCGACCGATCCGAACTCAGCCTCATGTCCAATTTCCTGCCCGCTCCCCGTAACCCCTAATTCCCTTTACTTCTAGGAAACTGTCTATTTCTGTTTTAAATTTATTTAATGATGTAGCTTCCACAGCTTCCTGGGGCAACAAGTTATCACCCGTTTTACTCTATCGCACAGTCAAAATCTACCCCAGTAACTTAAGGAAAGGAATAGAAAAAAAAAATGTCCATCCTGGCCCTACACAAGTAAGGCTTCTCGAGAATGAGGCAGTAGGTTTTGCATCTCAAATTTTCAAAATTGTGCTTTTTTTATTCCACATATAAAAGGTTCCTACAGGACATGGCATCTGACTTTGATCTGTCCTCATACATCCTCCATGCTGTTACTGACTTAATTTATTAATGGGCCACTTCAAAGAGGTTCCTGTGTTCGACATGTGATAATTGGCTTTCTTGGGCAAACTATGTACCCACCAATTCGCATTTACAGTTTTTCTTTACATCTAATACCCCTTCCTCCCGACCCCCCCACCCCCTGAATTCAGTTACATGGAAACAGTGCATAAACTGTGTTATTGTTTGTTGTCAAGCACCAGCATGTGGTTGTTATGTATTAAAAATGGCTGGCTGGATGGACTCAGTGAGCCAGTGACTCACGTGCTTCACCCTGAAGCTACTTACTTGAGACATTAATCCATCACTGAAAGCAGCACAAGAAAATTCAATTGTTTGGTTATGCTCAGCCAGAACTCTGAACTCTGTCCAATTGCAAGAGACTCTGTTGCCTTTCTGAATGAAAGAGACTGTGAGAACGATTCCGCCGATGATTTTTCATGGCTGTATGTAGCATAATATTCGTTTTGTGCTCTGTAGTATTTGTCTAGGTCTTTCTTTAGGCAACAACTCTACTTTGTCAATAACTGATAATAGATCTTTTAGCTGATTTGCATTTAATATACAATAATCTGAAATGGGTTTGTAGCCTGGTACAAGATCACGCTTAAACCAGTAACACTTTACTACTAGTGGGATAGTTGTTAGTCCCCCATTCCACTCAACTCTGTAAGGAAAGATAGCAAAAAGTCTTAGCTTCCAGACTGCGGGGGGGGGAGGGGGTGGGGGGGGGGTGGGGGGGAGGGACAGGGCACATACATGTTAAGCTGTTGAGAAGATGATGCAGAGATACCCAAAACCGTGACATTATAGAAGTAATTTTGCAATCCCGTGCTCCCAACAGGGAAGCTGCATGTGCAGGGACCACGGGTCAGAAATAATGGCACAAAATAGTAGCCCCGGTTCTCTGATTTGTTCGACCGTTGGAGTGCAGAATCTCACCATAGGGTTAAGAAGGGCTACATGTCTCTGCTGCCATGTGGTATAGTTGGGCATAAGTGACACTGACTTGAGGGGGTATATTTGCACAAAGGCTACACTTTGAATTTGGTAACATTCATGCCATGCAAGTGCTAGATAATGCCCAAGTCCAACAAGAAGGGCCCAACCACCATTCTGTGACCTTTGCCAAGTCCCCCATTATCATCACTTTGGTGGTCATCACTGACCAGAAGCTTAAGTGGACCAGCTGTATCAACACCCTGGCAGCAAGAACAGGGCAAAGACTGGGTACTCTGCAATAAGTAGCTCACGTTTCTGAACCCTCAAAAACTTTTTTGGAATCCAGGCCCGAGTCAGCAGTGTGATGAAAGACTCAGCATTCGCCTGGATAGGCGCAGCCACAACAAGCAAGAAGCTTGACCTCACCCACAACATAGCAGTCTGCTTGATCAGCACCCTTGTTACTGGTCAATATCCACCCTGTTCACCTCAGTGCGCACAATGGCTGCACTACTTTCTAGAAGGTGCACTGTAGGAACTTGTTAAACTTACTTCAAATAGCACTTCCTGGCCCCATGACACCTACCACCAAGAAGGTCAAGAGCAGCAATGTCTTGGGAACACCATCAGCTATAAATTCCCCCTCCAAGGCACACACATATTGCCATTCAGTCATCGTCACTGGGTCAAAATCCTGGAATTCCCTACCTAACACCGTTGTAGGAGCACCATCACGACAAAGGCTGCAGTGGTTTGAGGAGAAAGACAAATACCCACCTTCTCATGGCAACTTGGGATGAGTAATACATGGGGTCTTGCCAGGGTCGCCCACATCCCAAGAACAAATAAAAAATCATTTTTATTCAAAGAAAATACATTAAAACATTGGATTGCAAGAAGGGGTGTCCATACCTGAGCTTCAATCAAGTTCTTGCTGTACAGGTTTCTGTCACATCGCACAGCCTCATAAAGGTTCTGTTGCTGTTTCAGCTTACTCTCAGCCTCTGAGATTTTCTTCTTGAAGTCAAAATTCTGTATCTCATACACCTTAATGTCTTCCATATACTGAAGAACCTGCAGAAGAAATATTTCTTGACACTTAAGAGACCCATAATTTGATTATAGAACTTTTCTGCCACTTTTTGCACTTAGCCCAGCCATTAAGCACTCTCATCAGATTATGTTATTTGCAGGGTAAGGCTCCTTTGATTCCCTTTACAACAATGTGACATTTCCCCACGCTCTGAAGGATGCTTTTTACCAGGCCAGGCTGATATTTCCAATTCCCATACCAATCATCATTACATCTGAGTGTGCCTGAAACCCCAGTGCCAGTTAGAGCTGAGTTGAGGGAAATCTTGCATTGTGCACACTTCGAACTGAGACTGACCAAACACATTTTCACTTGGACACTCAACAGCTGAAAGAAAGGAGAGATTTTCATCCCATCAGCCCAGGCTTGATTTCAGCTCCGAGAAATTAAAGACCATGTACTATCCCTAGTTAACCCACTGAATCCCCTTAGGTTAATTAATGGATTTTAGAGAGGTTTTAATCTCTTTTTTAATTGATGTGTAAGGCCAATCTCAATCATTTCTACAGATGGACATGTAGCAGGACAGGTAGATAAGGTGGCTAAGAAGGCACACGGGATACTTTCCTTTGCCGAGGCACAGAATATAAGAGCAGGGAGGTTATGCTAGAACTGCATAAAACACTAGTTAGGCCACAGCTGGAGTACTGCATGCAGTTCTGGTCACCACATTACAGGAAAAGATGTGATTGCACTAGAGAGGGTGCAGAGGAGATTTACGATGATGTTGCCAGGACTGGAGAATTTTAGCTATGAGGAAAGATTGGATAGGCTGGGATTGTTTTCTTTGGAACAGAGGAGGCTGAGTGGAGATTTAATTGAATTGTATAAAATTATGAGGGTCCTGGATAGAGTAGATAGGGAGGACCTATTTCCCCTAGCAGAGAGGTCAATAAACAGGGGTGAAAGATTTAAAGTAATGGGTAGAAGGATTAGAGGGGAGTTGAGGAGAACTTTTTTCACCCAGAGGGCAGTGGGGGTCTGGAACTCACTGCCTGAAAGGGTGGTAGAGGCAGAAACCCTCACCGTATTTAAAAAGATATGCACTTGAAGTGCCGTAATCTACAAGGCTACGGATCTAGAACTGGAAAGTGGGATTAGGCTGGATAGCTCTTTTTCGGCCGGCACGGACACAATGGGCTGAATGGCCGCCTTCTGTGCCGTAAATTTCTATGATTCTATGAAGTACGTTAAATTCGGCAGGACCCGAGGGAAAGTCCGTTCTTCTGGGTTTCCCAACCTCAAAACAGCCGCCCCCCACCCCTGCTCCCTTCCCGCCTCAGAGATAATATCCAGCCCTGACAGCTTTGAAAAGAGAAGAAAGCATAAATCGAATCAAGAAATAGCGTTAAGGTGATGCCAAGTTTCCGTTTTAAAAACTTGCGGCTTATAGGAGGAAGCAAAAACTGAGGTCGGGAAAGAGTAATGTGAGGAGTGAGTACTTGTGAACTGAAAGATACGACCAGGTAATGGTGCAGTGTGAATCTGATGCAATGCTCAGTTTGCTGCCCACTATCTTAACAAGACACATGAACCCTAAGCTCAGAGAATTCCCTCTGCACATTCCATGTGAAACTCTCCTGTGCTGTCTCCTTGTGATCATTTTGAATGACAATACTAATTAATGCCACGCTTCAGGGCAGTGCTCAGCTATCCTCATAGGAGACTCAAGATTACAAAGCCTCATTTAAATAAGCAGCTCGAAAGCATTTGGCATCTGTACTTATTCTGTGAATTAAACCATTACAAAGAACATGCGATGATTTAACATCCTTTCGCCTGTTCAATTTTGAATATTTCTGTAGTAAAAGGAAATGTGCACTGTGATTGATATCATGAAGATTTTAACGATCTGATATTTGGACCCTTTCTAAACAGTCAGTGGAAATGCTTTTCTCTTTTTTTTAAGCTTAACGTTAAAATGAAAAAAAAAAGATCTTCCTGCCCTTGATTGGACTGCGATTTTGGAATCTAAACTCCAAACAGTTAGGCTATTCCAGGATGTATTATGTTCCAATGGTCTTAAAAATAAAAAGCAAGACTTTACTGAATTTCAACCAATGCAGCAATGGGAGTGCTCCAACTGGTTTTAGTAATCCCAGGCTAGAACATGGTAGAAAAAGGGTCAGCATTTCCACTTGTGACCATAATCCAGCTGGCAACAGCGTATGTGCGGATATCAGGTGAGGCCGTGATTGGCTCACTGTAACACTCCCCCACGGTTGAATAGCCTGTCAACCCTCCCTTTACAGCTTCACACGAGTAACAGATTGATAGTCACTACTTGGGTGAGGCACTGAAGGTATGCAACCATACCGCACCCACACCACCCCCCCCCACCGCCCTCAACCAGATCACTGCCATCTGGAGAAGTGGAGTAAAAGGATTTTTTAAAAATCAGATTGAAAATCGAGGTAAAAGAAAATCTGGCGTTTAAACAAGTTGCGTTTAACTAGAATTGATTACGCTGCAGGAAAATGCAAGAGGCAAAATCATTAGTCAAGCCACAGTTCCTTTAAGAAGTGAGTGTTGATGAAGTCACTGGGGAACCTGGTTTTGAGCAATTACTGATCCTGGCAAGATAAGAGGGGTAAAATCCCACACAGCTAAAATGAGAAATGGCCAGGTTACTAATATGGAGTGACTGCCAACGACCGGAAGCTGTGCAGAAGCGTTCTGCGCATTAATCTGGAAGCTGCTTTCGATGATGTTTCTGCTGTTTTTCAACAGAGCCCGCTCCCTTCCTGGCTTTTTTTCCCCCCACAGAGCCCGGTCCCTTGCCGGCTTTTTTTTCCCCTACAGTCCCAAAGCTCCACTCCATTCCCAGCTTTTCCCCCCCACAGTTCCGAAGACCCATTTCCCTACTCGGCCTTTTTTTCCCCAGAGCCCGTGAGTCGCAAAGCGAACGACCAAAAAAAACTTAGGCTGCGCATGCTTCAACTTCGTTGGCAGCAGTGGCTGCCTATAGTATTTGTGGTACACAGCTTTCGAAAACACCTCCACAATCACCGGTTTTGCCCTCTTGCCGGTAAATTGCTCCCCGTTGGCTGGCAGCACAGTGGAAGCAGCCAAAAAAAAAAATAGGGTTGCCAACTATCTCCGAACCTGCTGTCGCCAAAATGTACTGAGGTGGGGATGCAAACCTTTGGAAGCACGCCAAATTGGTGGGTTTTGTTTAAAGTGGTGTTTTTGCAATTGCATCATTCAGTCCCCAGCTCAAATGAGGTACCAAGCATCCCGAGTCAATAACTTATCAGCCATTGTTAATTCAGCTTCCAGTCTGTCTCAGTTCTCCCTCCAACTCTGTTTTTTGCAAAGTTAATGTTTAATTCATTCTGATTTTGATTTTCTTTCATCAAAAGAGTTAATGTTGACTCTCTCGATTGGAGAGCAGCATTTGCAACTACTGTGCTTCTTACAGCCTCCTATGTTGCGTTAACTTAATTTACTGTAAAGCACTGACCTTCTGTGTAAGGTCACTGGCTTCGTTGATGTACCGGTCCCTCTCTTTTTCCAGGTGGAAAATAATTTTCCGCTGTTTCTGCGCCTCAACGTTATAGTTTTGAATTTCCTGATCCAGGACCTTCTTAGACTGCTCGTGAAGTTTGACCAAGTTCAGTTGCTTCTCGGTGGTGCCGACTGCTTTCAGCATATTCTAAGCAAAAGGAAAACGTAACCATTGTTATTTTACTGCACGCACCCCATCGAGCTAATTAGCCCATCGTTGACACAGAGCGAGACCTCACACAAAGATCCGATGCGAGGTCAAAATGATGTGTGGCTACAAAATGAGATTCTCAGCTTTTGTGAACTTTAGAGCTGTGTAGCTTTTCTAGGACGTTAGCCACCTAAACTGGATCCAATGGACAGAACAGCGAAGCAGCTCCTTTTTTAGCTGGTTGACCCTTGACAGGTCTCCAGAAGGCTATGTTTGCTTAACTTAAAACATTTTATCCCCAATGTTTTATTTAACCATTTTTATAGCAAAATCCAAACCACAAAAAAACCCTCAATCTAATCTTGAATACAAAAATGGAAATCTATATAAAGCAGCAATCATCTATCTATATTAATATTAAAAATCTTATGTCAGTGTGCGTTTTGTCAACTTTTTCCATTATAACTTCCTTTGTCCACATTTATACTGGAACATGCCTAACAAACATGTCATGCTGTATCGAAATCCTCCTGCTCATGAAGATGCTGCAGTGCCACCACTGGCGGTAAGGTATAATTACAGCGTGACAAGTTTTCATTGGCAACAACGCTCACACTAAGCGACTGCGCAGCAGTCTGGAGGTCCTGCGCAGACCGCTCACCTGCTTTTAAAATGGAAGAAACCGCGCATGCGTGAAAATTTGAATGGGCTGCGCAGCCAGTTAAAGGGACCGCGCGCAAAAAAAATTTAGAGGGAACATTGATGGGCAGGTTTCAATATAAACATGGGTGGGCATAGGAATTTATAATGGAAATGTATAAAAAAATAAGGACTTTAAAATGGGGCCTAAATTACATCTGCGTGCTCTGTTCCAATTACCCCCCATCTTCTCACCCCTCTTCACCTTAAGACAACATTTAGTCTCGACTCCCCACGAGCAACGACATTGACCAGTACCATATTAAAAATCTTACATTTGCACGCACTTTGTGTCAACTTTGCCATTATAAATTCCTATGTCCACATTTATAATGAAAACTGTCTTTGTAAACTAATCACAATGTAATTGCGCCTTCCCAACAGTAATGTCAAAATATATAACTAAGTTGGAGCCAACAGAATGTGTGTAGGACTGATGCCAGAGCTTCCAATCACTTACAGCATCACCTAAACAGCATGCCAATGAATCAACATTTCCTGCTTTGAACCAAATTTATCCTCCTACATAGAGTGGATTTGTTCCGACTTCTTACAGATAATAATTAAAATAAAACCAGATTTCATGGGTGCAGAGACAAAGAAATTGGATCATAACCACAGGCACTGGGACGAGCCAGAGACCACAATCCTTTTAAAAACAGGTCTAGTCCACTGGGAAGAAACAATTGAACTCTTTGCTCTTCATTTTCAGAAAACTCCAAAAAGCTTCTCCCAAGTTCCAAATGATGTCTAAAGCAGTAGGTAACCATAAAGGCCCCATGACAATGTGAGTTGTGGCAATGTGACAGGAATTGGTACCATGTTTGAAGGAACTGTTCCTGAGACATAGGGAGTGTACTTTATACTCAGAATTGGCTGTATTCCACAACTTTTGTGCCCAGGCAGAAAGATAATTCTACCTCACACCACATCACTGGAACGCATAGTTGTGAAGCATAAGGTAGCAAGACAATTGGTCGGACCAGGATCCAAGAGAAATATTATCAGGAATCCAAGTATACAAATATTAACTCCATGGTTCTACACTCTAAGCAGCAGATCTGCCCAGTGATGGCCGCTCCTCAACCCCATCCTGCGGAAACTGTTAACATCCATGCCTGAATTCCCAATATGTCCTCCTGAAAGGCGAAGCTACACACCAAGTGTGTCAATTCTTTAAACATACCCTTTTGTGTTAGTGATGTTGTAAGTACAGTGGGAGGATTTCCTATGTTTGCAAAACTGTAACGGCATTCTAAAAGCATATTTAAGATCTTGCCAGTAAATAGCGATCAGAAGAAATCTTACCGCTGTGTTTATCATGTAGGAACACAAATGGGTAGATTCACCAATCCTGCGCTCCTGATAGGGAGCCATGCTCAAACGAAGCACGAGTCGGTGAATCGCCACTGCAGTGTTGTAGCTCAATCCCCGACCCATGCTCTCTTTTGCGTGCAGGGTACGTGGAATTATTTTACAACAATCAGAGGAAATCTGCCCGTTACAACTAGAAAAAAAAATTACATGAGGAACTACAGATGTCGGGCAAGTGTTGATCTTCATACAACAGTTCAGCCCTAGGAATAAAAGCAACTACAATGGGGAGATTGGTGGTGACTCCCCAGCCAGAAGTGAGCAAGACAGTACATCCTCCTCCACAATGCTGATCTTGAAGTTCGTCTGCCATTAATAAAAAAGGTCAAAGGAATTGTTTGGCTAAATGACTGCCTTGTAAAAACTGCTGCTAACCATCTATTATCCTGTTTGTGTTTAGACAGGCCAGATATGTTGTGCTTCATTAAACCTTCATAAGAACTGAAGTACCTATCCAGTGTTGTCTATCTGCAACTGGAACAAAGTTCAAAATTATCTTCTAATTCCAGATATTTTGTAACTTTAGCAATGCTACATAGTGATATGCTTACCTTATTCAAAATATCTCGTTCTCTCACCAGCTCATCGACCGCTTTCTTATCAATGTCAGCCTGCTTTTTAGTAGACTCCAGTTCTGAAGAGAAATGGGGGGGGTGGAAATTGGAGACTTTACGATGGTTACTTTCAAAATATAAAGCAGAATCAAATTATCCCCTGTAATTGAAAAGAGCAAGTAACTGTACTTATGTGCCCCAAGTCTACAAATGAATACGTGATTCCGGTAGGGAAGAATAATAATCCAGGCTTCATATCCAATCTTATACAAAGTTCATTGTTTGATATAGCTGAACCTAACCTCATATGTATGTACCAACATTTTAAAAATCTATTCCAAAAAGGTGCCTGCATCTCCACTCATGCAGGGGTAAAGTCCTAAGTTGTATGTGGATGCTCAGTCGTTGAGTATATTCAAGACAGAGTTGATAGATTTTTGGTAACTAAGGGAACCAAGCAGTGTAGCGATTTGGGTAAAAATAAGCAGAGCGTGACAGGAAGGGACAGAGAGTTTAACGGTAGCAGTGCAGCAGAGAATTCTTGGGGAATCAAGGGATATGGAGATCGGGCGGGAAAGTGGAGTTGAGGTTGATGATCAGCCATGATCTTATTGAATGGCGGTGCAGGCTTGAGGGGCCGTATGGCCTACTTCTGCTCTTATTTCTTATGTTCTTATGGTATGGGGATAGTGCGGAAAGGTGGAGTTGAGGTAGAAGATCAGCCATGATCTTACTGAATGGCAGAGCAGGCTCGAAGGGCCAAATGGCCGACTCCTGCTCCTACTTCTTATGTTCTTATGTAACTCCAGCGCTGTAATAACTAAATGGCAACTCTCCTCGTGACTCGGTTCCAGCTCCCAGTACTGATTTTAAATCTCTTCTCCCTCAATATATTCTACTGGACTGACTCTGGATCTAAAATCAGCAGCTGAAGCCCGGGATGAATTTGGGAGTCAGGACAGAGACGTGCCAGTTATTACCGACAGCCCTATTTTATTTTGTTTAATTCATTCATGGGATGTGGGCGTCACTGGCAAGGCCAGCGTTTATTGCCCATCCCTAATTGCCCTTGAGAAGGTGGTGGTGAGCCGCCTTCTTGAACCACTGCAGTCCGTGTGGTGAAAGTACTCCCACAGTGCTGTTAGGGAGGGAGTTTCAGGATTTTGACCCAGTGACGATGAAGGAGCGGCCGATATATTTCCAAATCAGGATGGTGTGTGACTTGGAGGGGAACTTGGAGGTGGTGGTGTTCCCATGCGTCTGCTGCCCTTGTCCTTCTAGGTGGTAGAGGTCGCGGGTTTGGGAGGTGCTGCCGAAGAAGCCTTGGCGAGTTGCTGCAGTGCATCTTGCAGATGATATACACAGTGCGCTGGTGATGGAGGAAGTGAATGTTTAAGGTGGTGGATAGGGTGTCGATCAAGCGGGTTGCTTTGTCCTAGATTGTGTCGAGCTTCTCGAGTGTTGTTGGAGCTGCACTCATCCAAGCAAAACAGGAAACAGGAAGGCACACGTTCTCTGGAAACAACACCATGCTTTACATCCACTTATCTCTACTATCCTAGTTGCAATTATACAGAAACACACTATATATATATATATATCTACACACGTGAAGCTTCAGGCAGATGATCAGAACCCCTATGGAAATTCTACCCTATAGTCGTGTTATCACAGCAGGACAAAAAACATATCTATGCTAGCGATAGATCATTATTTTTTTAAATCACTGTTTCAGTATACAATTGAACTTTTGTTGCTCTTCATAATAGAGTGATTGAAAGGCCCCAAATTTTAGTTTTGTACTTATGGCAAACCAATATCCTGGGCGTGGAATCATAGCAAATTATCTAACCTAAGCAGAAATTCATCTTTCCTGGTTGGTGAGGGTGGTTTGTGTCAATATAAAGAAATTAGTGTTAGTGGGCTGTGCAATAAGGCAACGTTTAGTCAAGTTTTTATCCTGTGAAAACTCTAGTGGATGATTGGAAAGGCAAGAAATCAGAGGGTGGGTCCACTGTATCAGGAAAAAAATATTTTCAATGGCAGATTGCTCAGATGGAGGAGGGTGGTGAGTTTTCAGGCCTCCTGCCCAGCGCCCCGAGAATGTTTGGCAATGACGTACCATTGTGGGCACGGCAATGTTCAAATTTAAAATGCAAATTGCAGTCCTATGGCGTACACAGGACTCCAATTGCCATTTTTGGACTCAACTGGGCACACTCCGAGCAGTATCAGCTGGCAGCCCTGCCGAACAGGACCCAAAAGGTTCGTTCCTCTTTAATTTTGTTGAGGTGCAAGGAGCTGGAGTACCTTTCCAGTTCCACAAAATGAGCCTGGGTCACTGCACGGCTCCGCCCCTCCATCCCATCCCAGACATCTGATCCCTCCCCCCTCCCCCACCCCCCGCCCCCGCTCCAGACATCAGGCCCCGCTTCCAGACATGGCCCCCCCCCACCACCCCCACCCAGACATTGGGTTCCCCTCCCCACCCTCCAGTCATCAGGGACCCCCACCCTCCAGGCATCGGGGGTGGGGGGCCTCCAGACATCGGGCCTCCCCCTCTCCAGATATCATGTGGGCTCAGTCAGCCAGCCGTCCAAAGTCCATTGTGGGGGGGGGTAATTCAAATAAATTTTGGTGATGTTTTAATTTCAGAGACTTGACGCCATGAAGCTACCTAACCATGCGCTGGTTACTGTTTACCCATTGTCCATTGGTAAATACTTTTTACATTAACAGCTGTATTAAAAATGAGACAGAGGGAAAAAAAAGCTGTAAAGCTGCTTCCTTATAGATGTTGGCAGCGAGCATGCTTGTCAGGATCTGAAATCTGAATGTTAAAGTGCAGCTAAGTGAGAGCAAACGCCCTGCCCTCCCAACCAAATAAATACCGTGACAATTTACCTTCTCTATTTGCCAATCTCATAAACAAATACTCGTCTATAGATCTGACTTTTGTTACTTGCACTGTAAGATTATTTATGCAGCCATTTGAAAGAGGGGAGATGGACAGAGAGTTTCGCACAAAGGGTGGTATAGCCCAGGTAGTCAGCGAAGCTGGATAGTACTGGCAAATTCAAGAGGGAGCAGGGTACATTTTGTCAAAAGAAATGATTGAGGGGTGTAAGAGATAATGTATAGTATCGTATTTTTTGGACCGCTGAGGCTGCCAATGTCGTTTCACGTTTTACTATGGTAAAGGCGCTAGATAAATGCAAGTTGTTGTAATTGTTGTTGTACATTCCGATATAAATTGCCCCCTTCACATTAAACTCTTACAAACATTTTTTTCTCCCCTCCCCCTTTCTCTGTGCTCGTCACAGTGAGAGATGTCCATGTAGAAATTGAACTCTTTCCATTTCAGGCAACCAGTGTTAGCATCAAGAATACCAAGGTCAGGTGTAGCACTGCCAGATGTTGAGAAGAGCTCATTCCACTCTGCCCCATCAACGTGCACGGCCGCAATGCAAGAATAGCGCCTCAATGCACCAGTGTGGCATTTCTGTTCCATTTCCTGCCACAACCATCCATGGGCTTTTCCGAGTGACTGACAGTGTCAAATTTGAGGCAGTTTTGTACTGTGGCCACTACGATCTAGATATAGGACTCTTATAAGAACATAAGAAGTAGGAGCAGGAGTAGGCCACTCTGCCCCTCGAGCCTGCTCCGCCATTCAATAAGATCATGGCTGATCTTCGACCTCAACTCCACTTTCCTGCCAGATCCCCATATCCCTTGATTCCCCTAGAGTCCAAAAATCTATCTATCTCAGCCTTGAATATACTCAAAGACTCAGCATTCACAGCCATCTGGGGCAGAGAATTCCAAAGATTCACAACCCTCTGAGTGAAGAAATTCCTCCTCATCTCAGTCTTAAATGGCCTACCCCTTATCCTGAGACTATGCCCCCTAGTTCTAGACTCTCCAGCCAGGGGAAACAACCTCTCAGCATCTACCCTGTCAATCCTCTACAAAATCTTGTATGTTTCAATGAGACCACCTCTCATTCTTCCAAACTCCAGAGAGTATCGGCCCATTCTACACAATCTCTCATCATAGGACAGCCCTCTCATCCCAGGAATCAATCTAATCTCTCATCCCAGGAATCAATCTAATCTCTCATCCCAGGAATCAATCTGCCAATAGACAGAGCAACCTTCCATTCCAACAGCCAAGCCGGGATACGAATCCAAACCCAAAGGTAGAGGCCAGTGTCTGAAGTGGCGTCCAGTTTCACAAATGCCATTTTTGTTAATGCTTTTCATCTTAAACCTTTTGCCTGGCTCACAGCGTTATTCAAAACAAAAATCATGTTTAAAAATAGATAGCAGGCTCGAAGGGCCAAATGGCCTACTCCTGCTCCTATTTCTTATGTTCTTATGTTAAACACGATTTGCCTTTAACAAATCCGTGCTGGCTTTCCTTAATTAATCCACACTTGTCCAAGTGACTGTTAATTTTGTCCCTGATGACTGTTTCTAAAAGCTTCCCCACTACCGAGGTTAAATTGACTGGCCTGTAGTTGCTGGGTTTATCTTTACACCCTTTTTTGAACAAGGGTGTAACATTTGCAATTCTCCAGTCCTCTGGCATCACCCCCGTTTCTAAGGAGGATTGGAAGATTATGGCCAGTACCTCCTCTTTATCGATTTTAATCCCATCCAGTATCTAGTACCTCCTCCTTCACTATGTCTATGGCAGCATCTTCTTCCTTGGTGAAGACAGATGCAAAGTACTCATTTAGCACCTCAGCCATGCCCTCTGCCTCCATGCGTAGGTCTCCTTTTTGGTCCCTAATCAGCCCCACCCCTCCTCTTACTACCCGTTTACTATTTGTATGCCTATAGAAGACTTTTGAATTACCTTTTATGTTAGCTGCCATTCTATTCTCATAACCTCTCTTTGCCCCTCTTATTTTCTTTTTCACTTCTCCTCTGAACTTTCTATATTTAGCCTGATTCTCAGAAGTATTCTCGACCTGACACCTGTCATACGCATTCTTTTTCTGCTTCATCTTACTCTCTATCTCTTTCGTCATCCAGGGAGCTCTGACTTTAGTTGCCCTACCTTTCCCCCTAGTGGGAATATACCTTGACTGTACCCGAACTATTTCCTCTTTAAAGGCAGCCCATTGTTCCATTACAGTTTTGCCTGCCAATCTTTGATTCCAATTTACCCGGGCCAGATCTGTTCTCATCCCACTGAAATTGGCCTTCCTCCAATTAAGTATTTTTACTCTAGATCTCCCCCTGTCCTTTTCCATAGCTAATCCAAACCTTATGATACTATGATCACTGTTCTCTAAATGTTCACCGACTAACACTCGCTCCACTTGACCTACCTCATTCCCCAGAACCAGATCCAGCAATGCCTCCTTCCTCATTGGGCCGGAAACATACTGATCAGGAAAATTCTCCTGAACACTCTTCAGAAATTCTTCCCCCTGTCTGCCCTTTACACTATGACTATCCCAGTCTATATTAGGATAGTTGAAGTCCCCCATTATCACTACTCTATAGTTCTTGCATCTCTCTGTAATTTCCCTGCAAATTTGCTCCTCCATATTTTCCCACTAGTTGATAGCCTATAGAATACATCTAGTGGTGTAATGGCACCTCTATTATTTCTTAACTCTAGCCATATAGATCCTGTCCTTGACGCCTCCAGGACATCCTCTCTCACCAGCACTATAACATTCTCCTTAACCAATACTGCCACACCACCTCCTATCTTTCCTTTCCTATCTTTCCTGAACACCCTATATCCAGGAATATTTAATACCCAATCCTGCCCTTTTTTGAGCCAGGTCTCCATTATTGCCACAACATCATATTCCCATGTGACTATTTGTGCTTGCAGCTCACCAACCTTGTTTACTATGCTTCGTGCGTTCACATACATACACTGTAAACCTATCTTAGATCATCCAGTGTTCTCTTAGTCTGACCCCACCTTACTATTTTTTACTTTAGTGCTATCCATCTCTGCCCTGTGTTTCTCCTTTCTAATGCTACATCCTGGTGCCCATCCCCCTGCCAACTTAGTTTAAACCCTCCCCAACAGCAGTAGCAAACCTCCCCGCGAGGATATTGGTACCGGTTCTGTTGAGGTGCAACCCGTCCGGCCTATACAGGTCCCACCTCCCTCAGAACTAGCCTCAATGCCCCAGGAATCTGAAGCCCTCCCTCCTGCACCATCTCTCCAGCCACGCATTCATCTGCTCTATCCTCCTATTTCTCTACTCACTCGCACGTGGCACTGGGCGTAATCCAGAGATTACTACCTTTGAGGTCCTGCTTTTTAATCTCTTTCCTAGCTCCCTGAAATCTGCCTGCAGGACCTCATCCCTCTTTCTACCTATGTCGTTCGTACCGATATGGACCACGACCTCTGGCTGTTCACCTTCCCCCTCAGAATGTTCTGCAGCCGCTCGGTGACATCCTTAACCCTTGCACCAGGGAGGCAACATCCTGGAGTCACATCTGCGGCTGCAGAAACGCCTGTCTGCTCCCCTGACTATCGAATCCCCTACCACTATTGCTTTCCCTATCTTCCTCCTTCCCCCCTGTACAGCTGAGCCACCCATGGTGCCGTGGACTTGGCTCTGGCTGTACTCCCCAGAGGAACTATCAGAACAGAATACTGGCTGGAGAGCGAGATGCACTCAGGGGACTCTTGCACTACCTGCCTGGTCCTCCTCTTCTGTCTGTCGGTCACCCGTTCCCTCTCGACCTGCACACTCTTAAGCTGCGGGGTGACCACCTCCTGAAACATGCTATCCACGTAGCTCTCAGTCTCGCAGATGTGCCGCAGTGATGCCAGCTGCTGCTCAAGCTCTGTAACCCGGAGATCGAGCTCCTCCAGCTGATGACACTTCCTGCACATGTGGTTGTCCAGGACACAGGAAGCGTCCTGGAGTTCCCACATGGCACAGGATGCGCATTCCGTGGGACTGAGCTGCCCTGCCATGCCTTTATTTAATCGACTATTAACAAACTTTACAGAAACTAAAGACTAAGATGTACCTAATTCAAGTTATTAATATAATATATTAATAGTTACTAATTTAATGTAGTATTAACAGTTACTAATCTCTAAGCTCCTGCTTTATCCCTAACAAGCTATTTAACCCCAGCCCCTAACTTGAAGAGCCCCAGTCCGACCATCTTTAGCAGAACCTAGCAGAAATAAACTTAAAACTTAAAAAAAAACTCACCAGCTACTCACCAATCAGCCCCTTCCCTTGTGCTGACATGACTTTAGGTTTTTTTACTCTGATGTCACTCTTTCAAATTCTGCCTGTGTTGAGTTGCTCTGCTCTCGTGCGCTCTTTATCCCCGCTCAGCTCTCGATCCGTTCCCGCTCAGGTCCGCTCCATCTGGTCTCGGGCCTGCTCTCACTGCACTCTTTATCCCCGCTCAGCTCTCGATCCGTTCCCGCTCAGGTCTGCTCCTTCTGGTCTCGAGGCTGCTCTCGCTGCGCTCTTTATCCCCGCTCAGTTCTCGATCCGTTCCCACTCAGGTCCGCTCCTTCTGGTCTCGAGGCTGCTTTTGCTGCGCTCTTTATCCCCGCTCAGCTCTCGATCCGTTCCCGCTCAGGTCCGCTCCATCTGGTCTCGGGCCTGTTCTCGCTGCGCTCTTTATCCCCACTCAGCTCTTGCTCCGTTCCCGCTCAGGTCTGCCCCGTCACCCAGAGTGTGGTTTGAATGTGGAACTTGCTACCACGTGGAGTAGTTGAGGCGAATAGCACGGATGCATTTAAGGAGAAGCAAGATATTACATAAAGGAGAAAGGATTAGAAGGATATGTTGATAGGGTGAGATGAAGTAAGGTGGGAGGAGGCTCGTGTGCAGCATAAACACCGGCAGAGACCTGTTGGGCCAATGGCCTATTTATGTGCTATAAATACTATGTAATACTATTTTACAGTCCAGAAGGCTTTAGTACAAGTTTGCATCACACTATATGGTTGGCAAGCAGAGCCCCTACCTTTCTCCAGGGAAGTAGTGAGGTTCTTCAAATTTTCCCGCTGGTGGTCAAGGTCCAGTTTCTGGTCCTCAGTCTGATGCAACCTCCGCTGCAGCACCTCCCTCACCTTGGTCAGCTTGGCAACTTCCTGACGCAACAGAGCCACATCGTCCTCTTTGGTCTGGATCAGACGACAGCAGTGTAATTATTTGAAACAGGTTGGTTTACAAAGAGGTCAATTGTGGGAGCTTTGCTCCATCCTGCTCAACTTGTTCCCTTTATTTCTCCTGAAGGCCGCCACTCACAGTCGGCCGAGCACGAAGGTGACAAAGGCACGGAGGAGGGTTTCAGCGGCAGGTGGGCTGCAACGGGGGCCAAAGCAGGCGAGGTCACGGAGGGGGAAGTAGGAGGTCTTTATGATGAAGAGCATATGGGGTTGGAAGCTCGGCTCGGGGTTGAATAGGATGTTGAGATTATGAACAGTCTGAGATAATAAAAGAAAGAAAGTTTTGCATTTCTATAGCACCTTCCATGACTTCAGGACATCCCAAAGCGCTTTACAGGCAAGGAAGTACTTTTGAAGTGCAGTCACTGTTGTAATGTAGAAACACGGCAGCCAATTGCACACAGCAAGGTCCCACAAACAGCAATGAGATAGTGACCAGATAATTTGTTTTGGTGATGTTGGTTGAAGGATAAATATTGGCCAGGGGGGAGAGCGCCCCTGCTCTTCTTCGAAATAGCGCTGTGGGATCTTTTACGTCCACCCAAGAGGGTAGACGGGGCCTCGATTTAACGTCGCATCCGAAGGACGGCACCTCCAACAGTGCAGCGGAGGGGCTCCCTCAGTACTGCACTAGAGTGTCAGCCTGGATTGTGTGCTCAAGTCCCACAACCTTCTGACTCAGAGGCAAGAGTACTACCCACTGAACCACAGCTGACAAGGGATGGTCATAATGGTCAGGGAGGAGGATGGAATTGGCAGCGAAGTTACTGAGTTTGTGGCGGGGGCCAAAGATGATGGCTTCAGCTTTCTCAACGTTTATTTGGAGGAAATTTGCCACTTATTCGCAGCTAAATATCGGAGAAGCAGTCTGACAACACAGAGGCAGTGGAAGGGTCGAGAGAGGTGGTGGACTGGTAGAACTGGGTGTCAACATATTTAAGGAAGCCATGTCTGATGATATTGCCAAGGGAAGCATGACACTTCAGGGACTCTAGCGGTAACAGCACGGGGGTGGGATGAGAAACCATTGGTGGAAATGTTCTGGCTACGATTGGATAGGTAAGAGTGGAATTCCACTGAGCTGGTGTGGTCGACTGTGCCAAAGGCTACAGATGTCAAGAAGGATGATAAAGGATAATGCACCTTCGGCAAATTCACAGAGGACATCATTTGTGACTTCAGTTGGGGCTATTTCAGTGCTGTGCCAGGGCAGAAACCAGATTGGAGAGATTCAAACATGGAGTTACAAGAAAGATGATTTGGAAGGTGACAACACGTTCAAGGATTTTGGAGAAAAAAAGGGAGGTTGGAGATGAGGCAGAGATGATGCAAGGACATGAAGGGTCGGGGATGGGCTTTTGAGTAGGGAGGTACGACAGTTTTTAATGGGAGGAGAAAGAGAACCAATTACAATGTCAGCTAGTATGGGGCCCAGAAAGGGAACTTGGGTGGTCAGCAGTTTAAACGGAATGGTGTCAAGGGAGCATGGGGTGGATCTCATGGACAAGATGAGCTTGGAGAGGGCATGAGGGGAAATGGGAGAGAAACAAGAGAAAGGCTCGGTTCAAGGCTAGGGTAGGGGGCAGCTTGTGGGCTGGTTTGGCTTGGTGGGTAAGGGTAAGGGAGGACGTAGCAGAGGCAACTGAATGGATGGCCTCAATCTGAGTGCAAAGGAGTCCATGAGCTCCTCAAATTTGTTGTTGAAGTAGAGGGTAGAGGGGACAGGGGAGGAGGGTGGCTTAAGAATATGGTTCGCAGTGGAGAATAGAAGCCGGAGGTAATCTTTCCTTTCCAGGATGATCCTGGACTAGTGAGTGGGTCTAGCAGAGGACATTGAGACCTGATAGCGCTTGATGTGGTCCAGCCAGGTCTGGCTAAATCAGCTGTGCGCCAGATACACTCATTACAACAGTGCCTTCAAACACTTCAAAAGCACTTAATTAAAGGAAAATGAGACAAACAGCCTCTTTAAGGCTGTCCCACCACAATTGCATGGCTGCCCTTTGCTTGAGCCTTCTGCAGGCACAAGTATTCTGCCCCCTCCCCAGGAAAACCCCAGAAATCTCTGGGCAACGTAAAGGTGGCAGAAACTGGGCATTACCGGATCGGCGCCTATTTTCCTCTCCTTTGCACCTAGGAATTGCATGTCCCCCAGGCACACAAGGTGACTAAAACGATAGCAAAATACTGCGGATGCTGGAAATCCGAAATAACAACAGAAAACACTGGAAAAACTCAGCTCTGAGGGCACGAAGATTTAACCATATAGTGTAGGACTGAAGTCACATGTAATAGTAACGTGTCCCTTCCCCGAAGGGCATTAGTGAACCAGTTGAGTTTTTACAACAATCCAGCAGCTTTCACAGTCATTTTTTTCTGGAGATAACCCATATTTACAACTTGTCACGGTGAGAATTTGTAGATAGGACATACCTGGGAAATTTTCCACTTTGTCGGGTAGATGCCAGTGTTGTAGCTGTACTGGAACAGCTTGGCTAGAGGTGCAGCTAGTTCTGGAGCACAAGTCTTCAGCAGGAGGAGGATGCCGAGAAACTCCAGGATGATTTGGACAGGTTGGGTGATTGGGCAGAAGCATGGCAGATGCAATATAACGTGGATAAATGCGAGGTTATCCACTTTGGTGTCAAAAACAGGAAGGCAGATTATTATCTGAATGGCAATAGATTGGGAGAAGTGGAAGTGCAACGAGACCTGGGTGTCCTTGTGCACCAGTCGCTGAAGGTAAGCATGCAGGTGCAGCAGGCGGTTAAGAAGGCAAATGGTATGTTGGCCTTCCTGCGAGAGGGTTTGAGTACAGGAACAAGGATGTCTTGCTGCAGTTGTACAGGGCCTTGGTGAGACCACATCTTGAGTATTGTGTGCAGTTTTGGTCGCCTTATCTGAGGAAGGAGGTTCTTGCCATGGAAGGAGTTCAGCGAAGATTCACCAGGCTGATACCTGGGATTGCAGGAATGACGTATGAGGAGAGATTGGGTCGATTGGGCTTATACTCGCTGGAGTTTAGAAGAATGAGAGGGGATTTCATTGTAACTTATAAAATTCTGACAGGACTGGACAGACTAGATGTAGGAAGGATGTTCCCGATGGTCGGGGAGTCCAGAACCAGGGGTCACAGTCTAAGGATAAGGGGTAAGCCATTTAGGACAGAAATGAGGAGGAATTTCTTCACCCAGAGGGTGGTGAACCTGTGGAATTCTCTACCACAGAAGGCAGTAGAGGCCAATTCATTAAATATATTCAAGAAGGAATTGGATATATTTCTTAAGGCTAAAGGGATCAAGGGATATGGGGAGAAAGCAGGGACAGGGTTCTGAATTTGGATGATCAGCCATGATCACATTGAATGGCGGAGCAGGCTAGAGGGGCCGAATGGCCTACTCCTGCTCCTATCTTCTATGTTTCTATGTAATAGCCGGGATGTTGTCGGGGCCCATAGCCTTTGCTGTATCCAGTACATTCAGCTGTTTCTTGATATCACGAGGAGTGAATCGAATTGGCTGAAGACTGGCATCTGTGATGGTGGGGATCTCAGGAGGAGGCTGCGATGGATCATCCACTCAGCACTTCTGGCTGAAGATGGCTGCAAACGCTTCAGCCTTGTCTTTTGCACTCACGTGCTGGGCTCCGCCATCATTGAGGATGGGGATGTTCATGGAGCCTCCTCCTGCCGTTAGTTGTTTACTTGTCCACCACCAATCCCGACTGAATATGGCAGGACTGCAGAGCTTTGATCTGATCCATTGGTTGTGAGATCGCTTAGCTCTGTCTATATCACGCTGCTTTCGCTGTTTAGTATGCATGTAGTCCTGCGTTGGCACCTCATTTTCACCTACGCCTGGGTGTTGCACCTGGCATGCTCTTCTACACCCCTCATTGAATCAGGGTTGGTCACCTGGCTTGATAGCGAGGGATATGCCGGGCCATGAGGTTACAGATTGTGTATTTAATGAATAACGTTTCAGAGATTTAATGGATCTTTCAGAGAGCCAGCAGAAGCATGATGGGCCGAATGGCCTCCTTCGGTGCTGTATGATTCTATGATGTATGAAAGGCTTAACTTTATTTTGTTAAGTAAAAGGAAAGGAAATAATACTTACTTTAAGATCAACCAGCTTCTGCTGGTTTTCAAGGGTCAATTGGTCAGTGATTATAACTTGTTGCTCGTTCTCCTGCTGAAGCTTGAGAAGCTTGTGAGTAAGTAGTTCCAAATCTTTTGCAGCTCTTTCATTCAAAATCTATTAAAGGAAGAAGAATAGCAAGCAATTAAATCAAAAAAGTAATTATCTCTGTCACACAGAATTTACATTTTGTGCACGATAGATTTTAATTGATTCCAAAAGAGGACTAGCTGTTGAAGTGGGTTGGATACTGGCCTTTTGTTTTTGGGATCTAGGCTCAAATCCAGTCCAGACCATTGGGATTGTAGGGTTTGGCCGGTGCCAACATCAGTGGGTGCATGTGCCTGAAGGATTTTTGGACTTTTAAAATGGATATGTACCCTTTTAAAATGGAGACGCACTTGGGCTGCGTTTCAAAATGGAGTTTGGACTTTTGGACTTTAAAAAGGACCGACTGTTGGTTTCTGTGAAGATAGCAGGAACTGTCTGTCTTTTGGGTTGCCATGGGACCAGTCTCCACCCTGACGTCATGAAAGGCAGGGGCCTTTTCATATTTGAACTTGTGTGATTTGTGGAAAAACACCTTTTGTCCATGGAGCCGGGATGTCTGGATGGACAATGAGGTTTGCAGGCCAAAAGTAACACCTCTAAACTCTTTCAATGAAGGAGCAGTCAAGAACTTAACAAACAGTTAGCACTTCGAGAACTGCTCATCTACAGTAATGGCCTACCACTGTTTTCATCAAGATGACCAATCCAGGACAGAGACGTCACCAGGAAGACCAACTAGCATCTCTGCGACCATGGTAACCAGGAAACGCCCAGCCAGTTTTGTGTATTATACGGGGTATAAATATGCTGAACTTTGGGGATTCAGGGCTTGCTTTTCTCAACCATCTGTAATGGGGTTCTCCGCGTAGCTACGTGTCCGTCAACTCTCCAGGAACGCCCGAAGTGAGTGCCTCGCCGTACCGCCTGAACGTAACTCTCTAGGCCTCATCGCATGCCTCTATTAGGCACGGTTTTGTCTCTGGAGTCGAACGGAGCCGGGACCGCGTGAATCAACGACAAGGGCTGGTAATTATATCCAGCATACACCTCTAGAAATCCCCAGGACCGCCCGCGTGTTTGGCTGCTGAGGAACTGCAAGTGTCCAAGACGCAGGCTAACACGTGTGTGTGTGTGAGGAGGCTTCCAAGTGTGGGTTCTGACCAAACCGGGAGAGGGGTTTAGTTAGAAGGGTTTTTCCATTATCTAGGCTTAGATTCTGGGAAGGGGTTGGTTCGGCGTAACCAACAGGGTGGGTATTTTAGTCTAAGGTTATAAGCTAGTGTCCACAGTCACCTACTCGTTATGCCATAAGCGAGAGGAGTAGGGGTTGTCATTTTGTGAGTGTAATAAAAGGAATCGATCTTTGACCAACCTGAACCGTTTCGTTTCGTCTGAGTCAATTATAATCTATCCATAGTAACTCCTTGGGTCCGAACTTGGGGGTTGTGGGGCTTGTGGTTCGCGGTATAATTCGGAAGACCAACCGGGTGGCATCCGGTCACGGCCGGGTTACACAGTAATCCCGCTGCGCATCGGGCATAGGAGAAGACCTATCTGGCCTTGGTCTCTCTCTCTCTGTGGGATTACCCGCTAATCGACGGGCTAGGCAGGGACCAGGCAAAAGTTCCTGCCGTCCAAGGGAAACAACCCAAACCGGGGAGTTTTTAATGCACGGGTCGACTCAAGGGAGAGTCACAGAAACACGGGGCACGCAAAAACACCCTACAGGATGAAAGTCTCTTCTGTCTCTTGGTTGTAAAGATCCTATGTGAAATGAGTCTGGCCCGCTCATCCCACTGTGCATGGGTCCACAGCACAAAACTTCCCCAAATTGGCACTAAGTTGCCAATCTCATTCCAAATCTAGCACAGATTTGATGGCCAGATGGTCTTTTTCTGTATGCTGTGCTGTAACATTCTCTGAAATTGTGCGCCTGCATGCCTTACAGTGGAAATTGGAACAGTCACAGACAGGGATGCAGTAGAGAATACCTTTGTGAGATTAAGTTTAGGCACATTGTCAGGGCAGAGTAAAATGAGTTTATACTCTGTAACTAACTTTGCTGCATCTAACCTGGGAGTGCTCAATGCTGGTACTTGGCGCCTGAAACAGAAATTAAATCCTCTCACCTTCAACATTCACAAAAAAAAACAAATCCAAAAAAAAGAGATGTTTTTTAAATGTTTTTGGCTGGAAGTTGCTGACAGTGAAACAAGTGAAAGCCTTTTATAAAAAGAATCAGCCTTAAACTTTTAATAACATGTTTTTACTTGCCCTATTGATGTTGGGATAGCTTTGCTTCCATTACCTTTCTTTCACAAGAGAAGGAAAGAGGAAACAAAGTACTGAAAACAGGCAAATCACACAGCTACAAAGGCTGTGAAGGGACAGAAAGTGAGGATAGGAGAGGAAAGTCAGAGCAAGGAAGACAGCCAGGGGAGAAAGGGAAAGCAGAAAGGCGAGGAGAAAGAGGACAGTCAAAGGAGGGAGAGGAGAGGAGAGGCGAGTCAGAGGAGAGTCAAAGGAGGGAGAGGAGAGGCGAGTCAGAGGAGAGTCAAAGGAGGGAGAGGAGAGGAGAGTCAGAGGAGAGTCAAAGGAGGGAGAGGAGAGGAGAGGAGAGTCAGAGGAGAGTCAGAGGAGGGAGAGGAGAGTCAAAGGAGGGAGAGGAGAGGAGAGGAGAGTCAGAGGAGAGTCAGAGGAGGGAGAGGAGAGTCAAAGGAGGGAGAGGAGAGGAGAGTCAGAGGAGAGTCAGAGGAGGGAGAGGAGAGTCAAAGGAGGGAGAGGAGAGGAGAGGAGAGTCAGAGGAGAGTCAGAGGAGGGAGAGGAGAGTCAGAGGAGGGAGAGGAGAGGAGAGGAGAGTCAGAGGAGAGTCAGAGGAGGGAGAGGAGAGTCAAAGGAGGGAGAGGAGAGGAGAGTCAGAGGAGAGTCAAAGGAGGGAGAGGAGAGGAGAGGAGAGTCAGACGAGAGTCAGAGGAGGGAGAGGAGAGGAGAGTCAGAGGAGAGTCAGAGGAGGGAGAGGAGAGTCAAAGGAGGGAGAGGAGAGGAGAGGAGAGTCAAAGGAGAGTCAGAGGAGGGAGAGGAGAGTCAAAGGAGGGAGAGGAGAGTCAAAGGAGGGAGAGGAGAGGAGAGGAGAGTCAAAGGAGAGTCAGAGGAGGGAGAGGAGAGTCAAAGGAGGGAGAGGAGAGGAGAGGAGAGTCAAAGGAGGGAGAGGAGAGGAGAGGGAAAGGAAAAGGAAAGGGAGGAGAAAAGAGGAGAAGAGAGAACTGTACCATAATGTAACCAAGGAACTATATTTTATTGCCTCCTTGCATCGTTGTTAAGTTGGGGAAGGCACAGCTCCACTCACGCGTAATCAAGGACCAGCATGAATTACTGGTCACCAATCTCCCATGCCAGTGCAGTTTTTAGTCACTGAAAATGCAGCTCTTCTCAATCATTAATATGTGAATAGTGGCACACCAGACCACAGGGATTATTTTTGAACTTCAAAAGCTTACCTTTTTGGCAAGGTTTTGCACCAGCTGTGTTTACAGTACAGCCAATGCCCACAATTACTGATGTGAGACTATCCTTTCCAGATGGTTTCATGAACAGGGCACCGATCTGCATTTGCCTATTGTTCTGCACTGCTAGTGTTGGCTCTCGGCCCATGAAGATACTGCACCTATGCCAAAAGCACAGTCAAAACCAATATCCCTGATTCATGTCCCCTATATTTCTGATTAGTTGGTTTCGAAGGTCGAGGTTGAGCTGGGAGATTGTGTCCTGGTTACCTTTTGTTCCTTGAGCTGCTGGTCCAGTTTCTGATGGTCGTCTTTGGTCTTCTGCTGTTGTACCATCATCGATTTGATCTCGGCTTGATTATCATCCAGTTCTCCCTTCAAGCGCGTCAGTTCTTTCGACAGCTTCTCCTTCCGCCGAATCTCCCGGGAAATCTCATTTTCTCGCATCTGTATGTCATGCTGAAGCTACAGTCAAAAAAATTGGTATCGGGTGATGGGTATCGAAAGGAACATGCATTAGAGCTCTGAGGAAAACATGCCCATTTAAGGCTAAAGAGTTGCCTTTACAAAGCACGTAGTAATTCAGTCTACATTAATATAATAACTGATGCCACAAGAATTACAGACACCTTAGTGCACAACAATATGTAGTCTCTTTTCGAAGTCAAGTTTGAAGATTTTCTCTTCACTTTTCCATTAAGATATGCCACTTATGAATATTTTTCTATTAATATAAGATTTCAGAATCTACATAAATTCATTTTTAATGAATTCATTCTACTCCAGCGATTTAACTGGCTGGCCGGCAGACTTCAAATTATTTACAGTTCAGCACCTTAAGAGCATTTTTTTTTTAAACAGTGATCGTCAACATGCTCTAAAAAGCTATTTCAAATTCAACCCGAGGCAATCTCTAACATGACTAACTGCTATAGCGTCTGAAAATGGATTATTCTCCAATGGAAGCCTCCAAGCTTAGGCGATAGCAGCTTCTAGTCCAGTGCCTCTGTAACCAGACACCGCAGCCCTGTCAACAACAAACCTTAGAAACACACGACAACGCAAAATCATCGACCAGAAACTGATAGCCAAGTTCCGCACTCATGAAGACGGTCTCAATCGGGATCTTGGGTTTATGTCACGATACATGACGTGATCCGGACTCGAGTCGTCGTTAGCTTGTTCACAGATGTGATTCCCAGTAAAAAAGTAAAAATTTTCCCAGTAAAAAAGTAAAAAAATTTTAAAGCTTTTCGTTTTACATACAGACGGCAGCTTTTGACACGTTAGAACCCCTGCGACTACACCTCATTGTCTCAGTTGTATCTTGCTATGTCTTTGATGTGGTACCTTCCTGGCTGACTTAATTAACTTTATCACACCTCGGCAGATAGTCAGGATGATTTAATTTATTGGTCTGCAATTGTAAAGTACACATGCTTTGTTTTCTATCTATATATGCTTTGGCGATTCTGTATCTAATTTACTTCACCTGAGGAAGGAGCAATCGATAGCTCCGAAAGCTTGTGATTTCAAATAAAACTGTTGGACTATAACCTGGTGTTGTGCGACCTCTCAATTTTGTCCACCCCAGTCCAACACCGGCATCTCCGCATCAGAACAAACATAGAAACATAGAAACATAGAATCTAGGAGCAGGAGTAGGCCATTCGGCCCGTCGAGCCTGCTCCACCATTCAATACGATCATGGCTGATCATCCAAATCCAGTACCCTGTCCCTGCTTTAATCCCCACAGTACACATATCCCACCCTATCCCCATAACCCCACATATTTAATCCCCCCCTAACACTAAGGGTCAATTTATCATAGCCAAATCAACCTAACCCGCACATTTTTGGACTGTGGGAGGAAACCGGAGCACCCGGAGGAAACCCACGCAGACACGGGGAGAATGTGCAAACTCCACACAGACAGTCACCCGAGGTCAGATTCGAACCCGGGTCTCTGGCGCAAGGGTGCAATATCTTAGTTTCTAGATTGTCAAAGTAGTGCAAGTTGCTAACTCTTTCTTGAGGGCCACCGTCCCAAGCAGCGCACTGACTGAGGGGCTAGTCTTGTGAATATTTCAGCCCACTGCACCATGGAGTGATGTGAAGTGATTCCCTACACGGAGACCTTCTGTTGTCACTGTGGTCAGCTAGCAAATGGAGGAGATCACTGGGGCTGAAATTCTGTGGGGGTTCCACTGGTCTTCCACCGTCACTTCGCCAAGAGACTGGCGAAACCCTAGCGGAAATTCAGCCCCACGGCGCAAAGAATCACCGGATTGAGTAAAAGGCATTGTTGTGCAACTTTAAGAGCTCTCTAGATGTCGGGGGGAAACCCTGCCTCGTAATAACACTCCTGCTGTGCTTAGAGAAGGAACAACTGAATCTCAGTTGTCAAAATATCATAGCTGGCAGGCTGAGACAAAGGCCCCCGGAGACACATGGAGCATCAAGTCTGCCAAAGGCCAGAGGTGATGGGGGAAGCAGTCTATATTATGAATGCCACTGGTCTAAAATGATATGGTCACAGTTAATGGTTGTTTGTTCCCTTAATCATTAGGCTTTGCTGGTAACAGATTAATGATACTAGATTTGCCTATCATTATAATCCCCATAACATCAAATTTTCCAAACGCCCCAGCTGCATTGTGTTGCATGAGAGGTGGAACTAAGCCACCGTTAAATGTTACATTAACTGTGACACTATCTATATTAGTGTCAGGAACATTACGACAAAAGTAGATTACATCAGAGAGGGAGTCCCATCCTCAGCGCACATTTTTGTGCAAACCAGTTAGAAATTATGATAAAGTTTTATTTTTTTTGTCTCTCCTATATTAACCGGATACAATTCCTAAGGTACCTTGGCCTAATACGGAGGTTAATTTAGCTGACTCACGGGGTCAGACACAGTTACTCTGGCCAGCCAATTCCTTTGATCACGTCGTCATCGCTCACCGTTTAAAATAAAACATTTCAAAAACAATTACAGAAATAGAAAAAAAAAGTCTCTGTAAATGTCTAATTTTTAAAAGGAGTAGCGATAGTGACCATTTTAAGGCTAATAATTGAATTTTTAAAAGACTGATTGACCTTCTGTGACGTTAGTCAGACAAAAGTAAAAAAGTCAATCATGTCTCTCTGGAATTGCTTCTACTCGTCTCCCACTCAACGTTCCCTCTAAGCTGCGTGGCTGCACAGCTGTCTGCTGGTCCCGCGCAGCCCAGGACCAGCTTTTCCAATGTGAAATTTTGTGCGTGCGCGAAACTTTGAATGGGCCGCGCAGCCCGTTAAAGGGACCGTGCACCCAAAAACGATCAGGGGGAGCATTGCTCCCACTCTCATTGGGCTGGATTTTGATACTGGGGCGGGTTGGGGTCGTGTCATCCGCATTTCGTGTTATCCACCCGACTGCAATTGGATGTGGGAGATTGATGCAATTTTCACTTAATTGGGCAATTGAGTTCCAGCATGTGGGAACCCATGAACCAATTAATGGTTTCAGTCTGAAAGTCGCCTCTGATGATGTCATCATTGCAGGTCAGAGACTGCCTGGTCTTTGCTGTGAGAGGACCTGGATGCAAAATGAGCAGGAGGGGGAGAGAGAGAGAGGGAGAGAGAGAGAGAGAGAGAATTCAATGCAGCAGCATCAGAGGCGACTTTCAGACCTAATACTACTACTACCTTCATCACAATACTACTACTACCTTCATCACATCTCTGTTGTAATAGTGGACCTGCAGCTGATAGTCAGCTATCCACTTGTGCTCCCGCCAGGTTTCACTGGCGTGTTTCACATCAGGCGTACTTCACGTCGGAAAAGGGTTAAACTAGCTAAAATGTTTCAAAATGGCATTACAGAGCCAATTTAGGGCTTGTTAAGGGCTTTAATGGCCTCTCCCACCTCTTGGAGGCGGGACGGAGTCGGGAACCCCGCGACCGATTTTGTTAAAATTGCGTGGAGGCGGAATGGAGTCGGGATGGGGTCGGGACCCCCGAATCTGCAACTTTAACCCCCCACACGCCTCCAAACCCGACTCCACGGGTCATTGAAAATCCAGCCCATTATCTTTGTCTCTATCTCTTGTTTTTTTTTTGTCTTCAACACATTTGTATCTCTCCGGCTCACTCCCGTTTTCTGCCATTGTGTACTCTGTATCTCTCTTCTTGGCCCTGACTGTTTCTGTAGGTCTCAAAGCGTCTGTATGCCAATCTGTTTCTCTCTGCAAATCTTTTCTCTCTCTTCCTTTTGGCATACAGTGAAACCTGTAAATTAGGGCCCCCAAGGGACTTGCATCAGGTGTCCTTTAGTGTCCTTATTTTCAAAATGGTCATGGTTTGTACAGTAAACTGAATGAGCCAAATATCCCGGGATTGGCTGTATCTTCTGCAGCGTTCCTTCTTTGCTTCACTCTCACCTGGGATCGTGCCTACTTCTGGAGCCCTGCCAGTAGGATGTGATTTCAGTTCTATTTTCTATTTGTTGGGTTTCCCAGTTCATTGCCATTCTGGGCTCCTATTCTATTGTTGCAGGGATGCCCTGATTCTGGGATCTGCTACGTTGGCAGCCTGCACTGTTGTGCGAGAAGTTCCAAGGACCAGGAGGCCCACCCGTGAGCAGGCGAAGAGGGGAATCCAAGAAATTACAGCACAGGAGGAGGCTTTGAGCCTCGGTGCTGGCAATCTCTCCCGTAACCCCCCCAGATCCTTGTACATTCTGCCTTTTCAGATATTTATCCCCTTCCCTTTCATATTAAATATTAGTCTCCACCTCAATAGCCACATGTGGTGAAGGATCCCACAGTCTAATAGCCCTCAGTTTAAGAACCTTCCTCCTCCCTTCCCCCTTGGTTCAGCCACTTTACTGGCTGCTGCTCCACTCTCAGTGCTGCTCCTACTCCATGTTGTTGATACTGCTTCTGGCTCTGCAGAGAAACAACCACCCCGGTGATGCCCCAATCTCCTGACTCCAAGTCCCCTTCTCTTTCCCCAGTCCCCTTCGCTTTCTCCTTCGTTCTCCGAGACCCCATTCCCCAGTCTCCATCGCTCCCGTGCCCTCATTCCTATCTCTCCCTTCGAGCCCTCATTCCCCAAGCTCTATCTCTTCCTGCCCCCAATTTCAGACTCCCCCTGATTTCAGAGCCCCTCTGATTTCAGAGCTCCCCCTGATTTCAGAGCTCCCCCTGATTTCAGAGCCCCTCTGATTTCAGAGCTCCCCCCTGCACCCCCCCCTCGATATGAGACATCCTCCTGAATGTTGACACACACGATTCCCGAATCTCCAGCCTACTCCTGACTGCACTCCACACGGTTGCGGCTCTCTTCGGCGGTGATCGGGTGACGTCAGAGAGTGGAGGGGGAGGGGGGGGCGCACTGCGGCGGGAAATTCAATGCGATTTTGCCACATAAATAATCTGGAGGCAGCGCCCTGGAGACCGAGCCCCCGTTTTGCGAGAGCGCCGGTCATTCTGGTGCAGTTCCCGGCTTTTGTGGAATGGGGAGTTCCTTACTCACCATCCATAGCGGCAGAGGAACCCCACTATCCCTGGGATAGAGCTGTGCCAGCATTCAATCCCAGAGATAGAGCGGTTTCTCTGCTGCTATGGGCGCTGGGTAAAGAAATCTCCATTGTACAAAAGCCGTTTTTTTTTCCACCCGTTGCCACCTCGCACTTGCCTGCGTGCCCCGTTTTATCAGTTGCAAAATGGACTTGGTGGATTTAAGGCTGTCGGGGTAGTTCGTAATTTGTGAGTGTCAGTGGTTTCAAGGTGCAGCTTGTATCTATTATAATGTAAGTTATTTTAGACTGTCAGTAACTGTCCGTTTGTTGCAGGTGTCCATCTTTTGGGGGTGTCGTTTGTACAGGTTTTACTGTATATCGAACTCTTCCCGCCCTCAGTGGATGTCTTTTTAAAAAATGTAAATAAGTGGGTGATCGAGACTTCCAAAGAGGATTTTATATAAAGGCATAAATTGATGAATAACCCGCTGACCTTCACAGTCTGGGCTCACACATGAAGGGTCAACATCTTCAGGAGAAAAAGAGAGAAAAGGATCGGGAACAAAAGATTACCAACCTGGGCCATATTCTGATCAGCCTCTTCTTTGAGGCGCTCAAACTCTTGCTCATGAGCTGCCAGCTCTGTCACTTGATCGCGTAAAGTGACGACCTCTTTGAGCAGTTCATCTCTATCTTTAGTCAGCTGTTCTTGGATTCTCAGCAAATCATTAACGCTGTACAACACAAAACACAAAGGGATTCATTGCATTTCTCAGGGGGGGAAAAAAACATTTTTCAGAGTTATCAAAGTTGAGAGCTTAAATATTTTTCGCCCTACCAGAATACAAAACGTGATTGCGCTCATTCCAAATTAATAAAGCGAGTGGATACTAGAGAGACAATTCTACAAACGTGGACTCCCAGCACAGAGCCTCAAACTCCTACCCGGGAGCCATAATTTAATAGGACAAAGTCAGCATGGTTTTACGAAGGGGAAGTCATGTTTGACAAATTTGCTGGAGTTCTTTGAGGAAGTAACATATAGAGTGGATAAAGGGGAACCAGTAGACGTAGTGTATTTAGACTTCCAAAAGGCATTTGACAAGGTGCCACACAAAAGATTATTGCTTAAGGTAAAAAATCACGGGATTGGGGGTAATATTCTGGCATGGATAGAGGATTGGCTATCTAACAGAAAGCAAAGAGTTGGGATAAATGGTTCATTCTCAGACTGGCAATCAGTAACTAGTGGTGTTCCACAGGGGTCAGTGCTGGGTCCCCAACTCTTTACAATCTATATTAACGATTTGGAGGAAGGGACCAAGTGTAACATATCAAAATTTGCAGATGATACAAAGATGGGAGGGAAAGTAGTGAGTGAGGAGGACATAAAAAACCTGCAAGGGGACATAGACAGGCTAAGTAAGTGGGCAGAGATTTGGCAGATGGAATACAACACTGGAAAGTGTGAGGTGATGCACTTTGGCAGGAAAAATCCTAGAGCAATTTATTATCTTAATGGCAAGAAACTGGAGAGTACTGAAGTGCAAAGGGATCTGGGGGTCCTGGTGCACGAAACTCAAAAGGTTAGTATGCAGGTGCAGCAAGTGATTAAGAAGGCAAATGGAATGTTGGCTTTCATTGCTAGGGGGATAGAATATAAAAATAGGGAGGTATTGCTTCAGTTGTACAAGGTATTGGTGAGACCGCACCTGGAATACTGCATACAGTTTTGGTGTCCTTACTTAAGGAAAGACATCCTTGCTCTCGAGGCAGTGCAAAAAAGGTTCACTCGGTTAATCCCGGGGATGAGGGGGTGGTCATATGAGGAGAGGTTGTGTAGATTGGGACTCTACTCATTGGAGTTCAGAAGAATGAGAGGCGATCTTATTGAAACATATAAGATTGTGAAGGGGTTGGATCGGGTGGATGCGGGGAGGATGTTCCCGATGACGGGTGAGACTAGAACTAGGGGACATAGTCTTAGAATAAGGGGCTGCTCTTTCAAAACTGAGATGAGGAGGAACTACTTCACTCAGAGGGTGGTAGGTCCATGGAATATGCTGCCACAAAAAGCTGTAGAAGCTACATCATTAAATAAATTTAAAACAGAAATAGACAGTTTCCTAGAAGTAAAGGGCATTAAGGGTTACGGGGAGCGGGCAGGAATTTGGACATGAGTCTAGGTTCGGATCGGTCATGGCCCTGTGGGTAGTGGAGCGGGCCCAGGGACCGTGTAGGCTGATTCTGCTCCTATTTCGTGTGTGCAATTCTGTTAGATGCAGGAGATGGTTCTGTGATAGTAGATAGTAGATTGGCGGTTAGGATCAGATCAGCCATGATCTTATTGAATGGCGGAGCAGGCTCGAGGGGCCGATTGGCCTACTCCTGCTCCTATTTCTTATGTTCTTATGTTCTTAATAACAGGAAATCACTGACAGTGCCTAACGGCCAGAAAATTGTGGGGAACAAGCCCGCAATTTTCCAAAATACTCTCCGCGGACAAGGTTCCCTGCTAGGAGCACAACTTTATGAAGTCAGCTCTTAGGTGACACAGCTAAGAAAACGACAACAATCTTTGACGTTTATGTTTAGTTAGCTTCTCACTCTCCCCTCCCCTTCAGGCATTTCTGTGGAACTGGGTAAAATAATGAGCAAAATGATTTATGGAAACAGCGCATTGGAGCATGGGCACAAAACACCATGAAGTGATGGGATTCGGGTTTAATCTCCTAATTTCACTGAGTTTTCTTGAATTGGTCAATTGGAAATGAGTCCGAGTGTTTTGGCGACAGCTTTTCCTCCAGTCTCACCCACCCTCAACCCTCACATTCTGGACCTGTAGGACAGCTGGACTGCTGTGAAAAAGCTGTCCTATGGGTACCAGGGATCTTCCCACACTGTGATGAAGATTGAGGGTGGATGAAACTGGAGGAAAAGCTGCCACCAAACTACTCTAACTCACTTTCAAGTAGTCAGTTCGGGAACAGCAATGGCAGGAGCTTGGGAACTGGTTGTTTTTGGCTACAGGAGGTGATTGAACTTGGGAGGAAAACATACATAAGGCTAACGTATCCCCAAAATAAATCAGAAAGGATGAAGATTTTTTTCCTGTCTGTTAAAGACCAAAGTAAATTAAGTACAGTCAGTGTCATCTTATCCAATAGTGGATACTACGTCAAAACAACAACGTAGGACTCAGAACCTCATTCAATGTCCAAGCACTTGGCGATGATGAACAACATCCCTGACATACAGCCTTATAAATATGATGACCAGATACACAGGCACAAATATCCCATTCTTCCTTCCCTTGCTAATCTGTAGAAAGTTGTTGCCAAGATGTATTAATTATCTTCTGTATTTGCCTGTGTTCTTGCAGTCTTAATGCACCACTATCATTTTGAACTCTCCAAGTTGCAGTGTTCATTTAATGTACAGCGACTTTCACTAGACAGTTTGAGCTATTTAGCTGACATGTTCCTCCAGCACAGCTCAAGATTAAGAACAGCTTAATGTTCTCCACACAGAAGCAACAGTTCTCCATAACCCTTTTAAATTGAGTTCTCATTTAAATTGGGTTTCTAAATGGTGTAAGTTCATGCACAGTGTTAGCCTTGGGCCAGCTCTTGACAGCGTTATGGAATGCTGAGAGCCAAACATAGCTTTTCATAATATCATAGAATGATACAGCACAGAAGGAGGCCATCCGGCCCATTGTGCCTGTGGCGGCTCTTTGAAAGAGCTGTCCAATTAGTCCCACTCCCCTGCCCTTTCCCCATAGCCCTGTAATTTTTTTCCCTTTGAGTATTTATCCGATTCTCTTTTGAAAGTTACTGTTAAATTTACTTCTACTACCCTTTCAGGCAGTGCATTCCAGATCACAACAACTTGCTGCATAATTTTTTTCCCCTCATATCGCCTCTGGTTCTTTTGCCAATCACCTTAAATCTGTGTCCTCTGATTACTGACCCTTCTGCCACTGGAACCAGTTTCTCCTTATTTACTCTATCAAAACCGTTCATGATTTGAAACACCTCTATCAAATCTCCTCCTAACCTTTTCTGCTCTAAGGAGAACAACCCCAGCTTCTCCAGTCTCACCACATAACTGAAGTCCCTCATCCCTGATACCATTCTAGTGAATCTCTCTGCATCCTCTCTAAGGCCTTAACATCCTTCCTAAAGTGTGGTGCCCAGAATTGAACACAATTCTCCAGCTGAAGCCTAACCAGTGGTTTATAAAGCTTTTGTCAAATAATTTTGTCGAAATATATCTAAATTCAACGTCTGTCTCCAAGGGTGACGTAACTTGACCAATGTAGAAGCAAAGCTGACGAGAGTCATCAATGAACCTCCATTATTAATACTACCCCCCTACCCCATTGGAGATTTGTATTATAATTGTAAGCAAATAAGTCAGTGTTCCCTGGAAAGCAAAACCTCCAACCTGCACATTTTCACTCTAAGGGGGAAAAATGGAGTCGTGCCCCCTTTGGGGTGCTAACTTCGCTGGGGCGCTACTTTAACCGGCGCCCCCGCGGCCGAAATTCACCAGTAGCGCCCCAAGAGAGAAGCAGGTTGCTACTGGAAGCGCCCCGCCTTCCTCTTGGGGCGCTGCGAGTGAATATCGCGCCGCTATGTGCCACGGTACTGCAGGCCTTCCTCCCCTTCTTAAAGGGGAGGGGCCTAGCGCAGCGCGACCCGTGACCCAGCTGGGCCACCAGGGATAGGAGTGCCGGCAAAAGAGCCCGGCACTCAAGAGAAGTGCCGGGCTCACGGATCGCAGCCGGCACTCCGGGGGGGGGGCTGCAGGGGAGGCTGGGGACAGCAGAGGGGGCAGGTGCTGGCAGGCGGCCAGCAACAAAAATGGCCGCCCGGCACCTCCCCTTTAATTTGCGCTGCCCCGGCCGCAGGTTGGCCCCCCTGACTCCGTCGGACATAGCGTCCGGCGGCAAGTCAGGGGGCGCTACCGAAGATCGCAGCTAACCTCCCACTGAATGAGGCGCAAATCAACCTAATTTTTAGTCCTAATACTCTCAATCTTCCTTTGGCATTCCAGTTACAAGTATTTGTGTCTTCATTAGTCTCCTATTGATTTCAAGATTTCTTTCTATCTTCTCTCTTCTCCAGTTCTCACTTTTTAAAAAAAAACATGTCATTTGCTCTCATTTCTCAATGTCGCCAGTGATTTAGTGGTCTCCCTTTCTCATGCAACTCAAATTTTGAGGTTACAAACTTGAAATTTCAGACTTAAAGAGTAGCGCTGCAATTTGTTACACAAACCTTGCAGTTATTAGTAAATTTAAAAAAAATTGAATTATTTCCCAGGTTCAGGGTTCGAGGCGCTTTAAAATCATCCAGCTCTTACACAGCCCTTACCCTGGTGCACTCACTGCCAGTGAGCCGGTCTCAAAGGAATTCTGGCTGCACACAGGCACTTTTGCAGCTGACTTGCGTTCTTTCAGAAAATATTATCACATGCTTACAAGCAGTGACTTTCTTTACTGCTGATTTTGGAATAGGGAGAAATATTCTACATGTAAAAAGCAACAACATTTTCTGAAGCAACGCGTACTGAGTGGTGACAGAACATACATTCAAAGTTTAAAAAGCACACTATACTTGCACAGAGGTAAAGAAAGACTTGCATTTATATAGTGCCTTACACGACCACCGGACGTCCCAAAGCACTTTACAGTCAATGAAGTACTTTTTCAAGTGTAGTCACTGTTGTAATGTGGGAAACGCAGCAGCCAATTTGCACACTGCATGCTCCCACCAACAGCAATATGATAATGATCAGATAATCTGTTTTTGTTATGTTGATTGAGGGATAAATATTCGCCAGGACACTGAGGATAACTCTCCTACTCTTCTTCGAAATAGTACCATAGGATCTTTTGCATCCACCTGAGAGAGCAGATGGGGCCTTGGGTTAACATCTCATCCGAAAGACTCCCTCAGCACTGCACTGGAGTGTCAGCCTAGATTTTTGTGCTCAAGTCCCTGGAGTGGGACTTGAACCCACAACCTTCAGACTCAGAGGTGAGGGTGCTACCCACTGAGCCACAGCTGACACTAAAGCGTAGTGTGTGAAGTATTGGTATGTCCTCCCTCCACTTCAACCTTAGAGGAAACATGGCTCCAACGATAGCTCAAGTGGCAAGTGCACTCCTTAGTAGGGTCTCAGAGAAGGAGGCAGTAGAAATATTACAATTCACCTTAGCACCCTTGGGTTAGGAAGGGCTAAAATAAACTAGCCAGGGTTCCTGTGTCTGATTGCCATCCAGTGAAACGTACCTTCTGGAAAACACAATTCTCCATAATGTAATTCTGTGTGCTTGTATGTGGATGCCTGGTGAAGTCTGTTCTTGGTTACCCTCCATGGTCAAATAGTCAGCCGACACTCAGGACAACACACCACAGGACAGGACAATTGCAGGTATTGCGTCTGCAATTTTCTGAGAAGTCACCCACTGCCTGCGAGATCCAGCCAGTGGTGCTGGGCCATGGGAAATTCAACCCATAATGGTTACTTATATCTGCGCTCCTCTAATTCTGTCCTCTTGAGCATCCCTGATTTTAATCGCTCAACCATTGGTGGCCGTGCCTTCTGTTGCCTCGGTCCTAAGCTCTGGAATTCCCTCCCTAAACCTCTCCGCCTCTCTTTCCTCCTTTAAGACGCTCCTTAAAACCTGCCTCTTTGACCAAGCTTTTGGTCACCTGCCCTAATTTCTCCTTATGTGGCTCGGTGTCAAATTTTTTTTGTCTTATAATACTCCTGTGAAGCACCTTGGGACGTATTACTGCGTTAAAAGCGCTGTATAAATGCAAATTATTGTTGTTGTTACTTGGGTTACGTCAACTGCCCCCAAATAAGAGTAAGTGGGGGTAATTTTGGCTCTGGGCGATAGTGTAAAACTGGTGATAGCGGATCAGCCGCCCGTTATACATCTCGCCCCAGTTTAAATTCTGCTGACTTCAATGGGGAAAAAAAATCGGGAGAGACGTATAACAGGCAGTTGATCCGCTTTCGCCCGTTTTACACCATCGCCCAAAGCCAAAATTACCCCCAGTATGACAAATGCGATTTCTCCAGTTAAAGTCACAGCTGTCACTCATATCGTGCTGACAGCACGTGACCAGGCATATACAATAACATTCCAGAGAAGAAATTACAGTGCCAAGAAAAAAATCAATTTAATCAACAAACCTGCTCTCCTGACCCAAAGAAAGTCCAGCTCCTTGCTCCACCAGCCTGGTCAGGTTACCAATTTCCTGCTTCAGAGAGCGGATGGTCTCTTTTCCTCGCTTTTCCTGGTCAAGAGCTGAATCAACCATTTTCCAAGCTTTTTCAATCTCCTATTTATTTTAATAAAAATACGTGGAACAAAATGAGCCCAACCATGCACACTTTGAGGTATCAGTTCATTTTCCATCATTTTTAAATGGGAGAAAATATTACTGTACAAGTACCTTGGATTGTATAACGCAGTCCCAATATGGCCATAAGCTCAACGGAATATGAATTCTTCTGGTCATTACAAGTAGTGTAAATGTGTTTGTGAAAATTACCTCCATTTGGTATTTTTAGAGAAATTGTAAAACGCATTCTTTCAGAAAATCGCATTCCACAACCAGAAACAAGTGGAGGAAATACCTTGAAGGAAGTGATGAAAGATCTTATCATCTCCCGGGTAAGTCACTGATGCACTCTTTCCCTCACCCCTGAATGTCTCATTTATGTGTGGTCCTAGTTTTGTAGCCTAGTGAGCCTAACCCCACTAGACAAGGTGTATGGGTACGGTGGTATTATGGTTATGTCACTGGACTAGTAATCCAGTAGGCCTAGACTAAGAATCCAGAGATTGTGAGTTCCAATCTCACCATTGCACATTTGAGAATTTGAATTCACTTTACAAATAAAAAGCTGGTACCAGTTAAAATGTCGTAATAACCCAACTGGTTAGAAACCAGCTGTCCTTACTTGGTCTGGCCTATATGTGACGTGGTTGACACTTAACTCCTCTGAAGTGGCCTAGCAAGCCACTCAGTTGGTTCCAGGGTGGGCAATAAATGCCAGCCTTGCCAGTGGCTCCCACATCTTGACGATGACTATCACCCGACTCAACCTTGTGAACAACAAGGGAAGTACAAAATGTTTCACAGTTGGCAGCCCACACGAATGTGATAACAGGCTCCAACAGCAGGGATATTTGAGACAAGGTTATCTGCCACTGGTTTGTTGAAATGACAAAAATGTAGCGCTGGTTAGGCCACAACTGGAGTATTGTGTCCAGTTCTGGTCACCACACTTTAGGAAGGATGTGAAGACCCTTGAGAGGGTGCAGAGGAGATTTACCAGAATGGTTCCGGGGATGGGGGATCTTAGCTGCAAGGACAGGTTGGAGAAGCTGGATTTGTTTTCATTAGAGCAAAGGTGGTTGAGGGGTGATTTGATAGAGGTGTACAAGATTATGACGGGTTTGGATAGGCTAGACGGGGAAAGGCTGTTCCCACTAGTTGATGGTACAAGGACTAGGGGACACAGATTTAAGGTTTTGGGCAAGAGATACAAGGGGGACGTGAGGAAAAACTTTTTTACGCAGTGAGTGGTGAGGACCTGGAACTCGCTGCCAATGGAAGTGGTGGAAGCGGAGACACTCAGGGCTGGATTTTGTCAGCCCCGAGGAGGCGGGTATGGAGGCAGGACTGCCAGTAAAGTTGCAGAATTTGGGGGCGGGTGGCAAACCCGCCCCAACCCGCCTCCGTGCCCTCTTGCCAGGAGGCGGGAAGACGTCCTGCCCTGGGTCCCGTCTCCTCGAGGCGGGAAAGGGATTAAAACCTATTAACTGCCTGTTAACAGGTAGTTAACAGGCAGAAAATAGGATTAGCCCCATTTTTCCTTCCGAAGTGCAGGCTTCCCGACCTCGGGGAACCCCGCCAGGGTGCAGGAGACGAGTAGGAGGTCTGCGGGGGTCGGAGGGGTCTGAAAGTGCGATGTAGAGGTGAGTGAGGGGTGCAAGTGTGGAGTGGTAAGTATGTAAGGTGAGTGTAAAGTGTTAGAAAATGTTCACTTACCTTTGTTTCTGCCTACAGCCTTCAGCTGCTGTGGAGCCGGAGTCCCGACATCTCCATTGTAGATTTCACAGACTGGCTGTTGGATCCTCCGAACCAACAGCCAGGTGATTTCTGCAAAGTTGAAAGGTTTGATGAGTCCTGAACACAAGGACTCATCAAACTACACAGAATGTCAGTGTTTGACAGCTTCACAGAGCTGTCAAATGATGACGTTTCTTCTTTCAAAAGTTCTTGACAGGTGGCACATCATACGTTGACGTGCTCTGTTACTGACTTCCCCCTAATTGGCCTGCTGAGCCCGCTGGGCGGGCTTAACAAGGTCAATCAGGGGAAAATCCCGCTGGTTGGCCAGAAGCTGATGGAGGTGGGATTGAAAGCCAGCAAGCAGCAGTCCCGCCTCTAAAAGCTTCCCATTGAGAAAATCCAGCCCTCAATGTTTTCAAGGGGAGACTGGATAGGCACTTGAGGGAAATAAACTTGCAGGGCTATGGGGATAGAGCGGAGGGAATGGGACTGACTGGATTGCACTGCAGAGAGCCGGCACGGACTCAATGGGCCGAATGGCCTCCTTCTGTGCCGTTATGACTCTATGGGGGAAAAATTCAGTTGGTTGCGTCTCCCGTTAGCGCCTTAAGAGGGCGCTAATGGGGCGCAAAGCATCTAGCGCCCGGGCGCGGCGATGTTTGCGCCGCTCGTGAAATTAACTAGACATTTTGCGGCGACGCTAAACACTACCGCCACAATCTCCTGCGCCGGCAGATCGTGACGTCAGTCGAGTGTGCAACGCCCCGGTATTGCCCCGGAGCGGATATTGAGTGGCGCCCCCTGCCTTACCTCCTGCCGCTAGCAACGACAGGTTGAGGGGAGCGTTTTGCAGTCAGGAAGGGACTGGGGGAGCGCTATTTAAAGGCGACCGCTTCCTGCCTTTTATTGTTGGTGACATTTTTGAACCACGCATTCTGAGAGAGAGAGAGACTTCTGGAGAGATTCAACGCTGTGTGAAGGAGTTTTGGGTACTGAGCAGTACTTTGCAGGTTCATTTTGATTTGCCCTTCCTTGTATCGATTTAGAAGAGACTGTGGGGGCGGCACTCTGAGCTCTTTCCCTGGTACTCTCCATTGTTCTTTCCAGCAGATTTGATGTGCAGGTCTCTCCAGGCCGAGATTCAAGGCTGCAATGAGCAGGATGTAGATGGAAAGCAAGATCAACCCTCCCCTTTAAGAACTGGCCCGCGCCTTTGTGTGTGTGTTCCATTGCTGACTGACATCACATGAGCTTTGCCAGCGCTCTGAGGTAGTGCCTCGCTCCTCGCCGTTTGCGCCTTAAGACAGGTGTGAAGCGCCTGATTTAGCGCTCCAATCACCTCCAGGGGCGATAAAAGTCAAGTTTGCAGTCGGTGGCGATAATTAGCACCAGGCGCTAATCTTTGCGCCCGGCCGATAGTTGCGCCCCAAATGGGGCGATACTGAATTTCTCCCCCACTCTATGTTGCAGCGAACTTGTACATATACTGACATTCAAGTTCAATGATGAGCATTTCTCTCTGAAACATGTCTGTGGTACTTAATCTCCTAGTTATCTGATTTAGGGGCTATATTTATAGCTCTTTTATGATTTCCAGGAGGATGTTGGATTTTTTTTTAAATTGTACTGCAATAAAAGTCAACAATCACAAACATAAGATAAGGAAGTATGGCAAGGAGCAAGCAACATACCTGCCATGCCCTATAATCTAGGTCTAGTCACCAGCTATGATAAAATCAACACTGGTATTAAGTACAAGGTCAAAAAGCTGACTGGTTGCAGTTTCCTCATCTTCACCTCAACCAGCTTACCTACCCTGCAATTCATACAAGAAGCTTTTATATTGTCACAGCAGGGGAGGACAGTCTTGTTGTACAGGAAAGAAAGGATGGTGCATTTTTTGAGCTTTAGTTCTTTATAACTTCATTTTGTGACTTATCTTATTGATCAGGGGCCTGAAAAGGGACCCTCCAATGGCAGAAGAGGCGTTATTTTTCAATGTTGAAAATGTGGGGATACAATTAAAAGGAAAATAGAACATTAGGTCACATAGCCAAAACTATGCAGTATAAGTGTACACAGGTTGCTTTGGAAAGCACGAGTCAGACCACCCTTGGGAGTATTGTATGCAGTTTTGGTCACAATACTTCAAAAGGGACATAGCTGCATTGGTGAGATTACGCAAAACAGCAACAAGAATGATCTGAATTTGCAAGGAGATGAGTTACAAAGAAAAGAGATGCTTAAACTGTTTAGTCTCAAGAGAAGGTTAAGTGGGGACCTCACTGAGGTATATAAAATATTCAATGCTGTAGATAAGGTGAATCCAGTATATAACCTCAAAGTACAGAAGGCCAGAGGGCGTACATCTAAATTCATAAAAGTTTAAATTTAAAACAGATCACAGATAAAAATGTCTTTATCCAAAGGGAAATAAAGGTTTCAAATAACGTAGCAGGTAAGGTGGTGGGAGTGGAGTTCAAAATGCAATTGGATATTAGGTGGATGAGTTGAAGTACTAGATGAATGAGCTTGATGGACCTCATGTCCTTTTCTCCTCATTAACTTTTACTTATGCTTCTAAAAGGACTGAAGGAACAATTTTTTGTTTGCTGATGAAACAAAAATATTCACAGGAGTTAAGAAGGAACATAGATCTAATAAATGAACCAATTGAGATATGTTGAGAGAATGGGCCCATGTGTGACGGATGTCCTTCATGTGCATAAATGTATTTGGGAAGTAATAATTGAAGGCATGTGTATACCTTGCAAGAAAATCCAGTAAAGATTACAGAGCAGGAGAGCGACCTGTAGGACGTAATGGATAAAACACTTAGGGGGAAAAATTCAGTGTCGCCCCTTTTGGGGCGCTAACATCGTCGGGCCGAAAAAATTAGCGCCTCTCCACCTAAAATTCAGTTGTAGCACCCCAAGCAGGAGGTGGAACGCTACTGGAAGCACTCCACCGCCTTCTTGGGGCGCTACAACTGAAGATCGCGGCGCTACGTGCAACAGCGTCACACGCGTCGGCACATTGCGCCGCGTCATTGCAGGCCTCCTCCCCTGCTAGACCACCGGGGAGCGGGGTGCCGTGAAAACAGCCCAGCACTCAAGAGGAGTGCCAGGCTGAGCGATCGCGGCCAGCACCCCGAGGAATAAAGGGGAAGGGGGCAGGTGCTGGCAGCCGGCCAAAAAAAAAATGGCCGCCCGACACCTGCCCCTTTTACTATCACCGCCGCGGCTGTAAAAACGCCACCCTGACCCTGTCGGACATATCGTCTGGCGATAGGTATGAGGGCACAACTGAAGTTTGCGGCCGGGGCGCGAGCGGGGTGCTGCGCACGGCGATGACATCATCGCCAGCGGCACAGCGCCACAGGGCGCTACCGGCTACCGCCGCCGCTAACCTCCCACTGAATTTCGTGGGTGGTGTTAGCGGCGCCGCGCCCGGGTGCTAGGGGATTTGCCCCCGGGGGCGCTAACGAGAGGCACAAATCAACCCAATTTTTCCCCCTTAAGGTTCATAAGCAGTGTTGCGAGGCCATAGGGAAAACAAACAAAGTGTTATGGTTTATTGCCTGTACAGTACAATATAAAACTAGCAATGCTATGCTTAGTATATATTAGGCCTTGATACGTTTAGAGTACTATGTCCAGTTTTGGTTCTTGCAATTAGCAGGGGATGCCGAGGCCCTGGAGAAGGTCGAGAGAAGGGCAAACAGAATGAATCCCAGTCTTAGGACTCTTAGTTATCAGGATAGGCTCAAGCAAATGGGTCTTCGTTCATTGGAAAAACATCAAAATATGATTGAAGATTTTAAAATGATGAAGCGAATAGATTCCATCCAGGTGGGTAGATTATTTGAACAGGAGAGCGATGGGAAAACTAAGCGACACGAGTATAAAATATAAAATAGTTAGGTTGGATACCAGGGAGTATTTATTTTCCAAGAGAGTCACTGACCTCTGGAACCCACCACAGCATGTGGTATGTATGGGTTCCCAGCAGTCCTTTAAAAGGCAGCTGAGCAAGTAGAGGATACCTTGAATTACAGAAGTTGGACGAGGGGTAGCTGTAATTACTAGCATCAGTTGCTGCAGTTTCCGAGAGTTTACTTCATTGCCTTTGGGGGGTCAGAGAGGAATTTCCCCAGAGATTTTTTCTAAATCAACCTCAGGTTCTTTCCCTGACTTTTTTTGCCTCTCCCAGGAGATTGTGTAACTGGGGAAGGGAGCTTTGTCGATGGTGCACGTGGGACTGCACCCCATCTGGATGAGACAGGCTTGAGGAACCAGATAAGCGTTTCAAGTCCTTTTTCATATGACAGTGAGAGAACTATAGACACTGACCGGAAATATTTAAAATAAGTCTTCTCATTTTGCAACCCAAGTCAGGAAATGCATTTAAAGACTACTGGTGTCCCAGGTGCTCATTGCTTGCCCCACAGGAGGGACTCAGGGCACGAGCGGCTACAGTGAAGACAACCACACATGGATAAGACTGTGCTTTGTTCAACAGCTTCAAGTTTCTGGCCGCAGACCTTCCTCGTGTCGGTGGCTAGTCCGCATAAGCCAACAACGTAAAAACTACAAAGTTGGATTATATTGCCAGCACCATCCAGAGCCTCCACTAGCACTTCACCAGGAGATCCATTGGAAAATTCCCCTTCAAGTAGATCTCAGCCCCTCCGGGCATTATTAATGTAAATAATGCCTTATTTACATTAACAACCATGCCTCTGAAGGCAGTGCTGCGATATAAACAGGGCATTTGTCTGAATAAACTAAAAGACAAAATGATACTCTTCCTTATTAATCCCTATTTAACTACCATGATGCAATCTCATCATTATTTATTCATGTAAAAACACTGTGTACTAACTTAAGCTTTCTGGACATCTCCCTCTCCACCTGCAAGGCATAAGTTACTTCGAAACTACATGGCTGATTGTTGCACTGTTAGACACTGAATCTCAGTGTGCGCTCGGTGGAATCAGGAGGAACAGTGATGATAAACTTGTATTTTAAAATCAAAATGCTTTGGATATTTGCTGAGTTGCCAATCTTTGAAACATACTGTAACCAAGCTGCTTATTGGTCTGTTTGTGTGCAAAAGAAAGAAAGACTTGCATTGCTATAGCGCCTTTCACGACCACCAGACATCCCAAAGCGCTTTACAGCCAATGAAGTACTTTTGAAGTGTAGTCACTGTTGTAATGTAGGAAACACAGCAGCCAATTTGCGCACAGCAAACTCCCACAAACAGCAATGTGACAATGACCAGATAATCTGCTTTTTTTCAGTAATATTGAGGATAAATATTAGCCAGGACACCGGGGATAACTCCCCTGCTCTTCTTCGAAATAGTGGCCACAGGATCTTTTACGTACACCTGAGAGGGCAGACGGGGCCTCGGTTTAACGTCTCATCTGAAAGACGACACCTCTGACAGTGCAGCACTCCCTCAGCACTGCACTGGCGTACTGCGGGAAGCACCTGTCAATTTCTGTCTACTTCTAAATATTGAAATTTCGAGTTACATTTATTGAGAAATAACAGGGAGCAGACTCTGCATTTCACAGGGAAATCAGTGCAGCCCCACCACCCCACCACCCCACCCTCCACCCCGCAGCAAATTGTCACAAACCTCACCTGCTTTAAGGAATCTATAGTGGACTGGTCGTCTTGCGAGAGCTTCAATGCAGTTGACACTTTTGTTGAATTTGCAACAATCTCGGCATTTAGTTCCTTGCATTTTGACATCAGGCGCTTCTCATTTTCGTGGGATTTCTTGAGGGCCCGATGCAGCTTTTCATATTCAATGCGAAATTTCTCCAGTCCCTTTTCTCCCATAAGTTCAGAGAGGACGTCTTGGAAATCCCGTTCCAGCGCCTCAAAGGCACTGTCCTCCATCGTTCCTCTCTCTGCCTTTTCATGCTAAAGAAAAAATGGGGGAGTACATTAGCGCTGTAGATTATTCATGGGTACACAAATGTCTTTAAACAGAAAGAAAATCTTGCTTATTAATCCCTTCTCTCTTCAGAAGCACATCCAGTTGTCTCTTGGAATCCATTTATATTAGCTGCTTCAATGCCTTCCTTGGGAACTTAGTCCACCATGGGTGAAAAAGTTCCACCTTACAAGGCAGTAAGTGGGGGTGACCTCTGGAAATTCTTATGTTTTAATCAAAATGCCACGAAGGAGCCAACTAACTTGGTGTGCTTGAAAGGTGTATGTATATTGCTTTGTTTTACCTTTTTTTTGCAGGTATTTAGGGAACTTCTCCCATTTATATATATTTTTGTATTCCCTTTTCCTGAACCACTTTGCTCGGCATCTGCAACGGAAAAGTCGACAGCACAGACTATCCCCAGGCTGCCAGCAATAACAACAACAACTTGTATTTATATAGGGCCGTTAACATAGCAAAAAGTCCCAAGGTGCATTATCAAATAAAATTTGACACCGAGCCACAAGATATTCAAGGCCATAAAGGAATTAGAAATAAAAACAGAAAATGCTGGAAATACTCAGCAGGTCAGGCAGCATCTGCGGAGAGAGAGAAACAGAGTTAACGTTTCTCTGGCGAAAGGTCATCGACCTGAAACATTAACTCTGCTTCTCTCTCCACACATGCTGCCTGACCTGCTGAGTATTTCCCTCATTTTCTGTTTTTATTTCAGCTTTCCAGCTCCCGCAGTATTTTACTTTTGTTTACGGAGATGTTAGGACAGGTGACCAAAGAGGTAGGTTTTAAGAACATAAGAATTAGGAGCAGGAGTCGGCCATACGACCCCTCAAGCCTGCTCCACCATTCAATAAAATCACGGCCGATCTTCTGCCTCAACTCCACTTTCCTGCCCGATCCCCATATCCCTTAATTCCTCTGGAGTCCAAAAATCTATCACAGCCTTGAATATACTCATCAACTGCGCATCCACAGCACTTTGGGGCAGAGAATTCCAAAGATTCATAAGCCTCTGAGTGAAGAAATTCCTCCTCATCTCAGTCTTAAAAGGCCGACCCCTTATCCGGAGACTATGGCCCCTAGTTCTAGTAGAAGATATATTCTACATTTATTGGAAGAGTTTAATAATTGTCACAAAAGATATATTTACATTATTGTTCAAAAGGAACATAATGCTATCATTTTTCTCTCCCTCTGGAGAATATTTTCTCCCCTATTCCCCGAAGGTCTATGCTGGGTTATGATTCCACAGGTTCCATCCTGTACCTTGGCCAAGTGGTCATTTTTCATGAATGAGCCTAGACAACCAGTGTTACCAGGCTAGTTAATCGTGGGCATCACAGCTAGCCCACAATTACCAGATTTATTGAACTAACTTTCACAATTTAAAAATGCTGGGATTAGACGTCATGACCCTGGGATTGCTAGTCGAGTATTGTAACTGCAGCTGTTACACGCCCAACTCCCGCCTTGGACTGAGAATGGTATTTGGGGCTTTCTTTCTTGGTCTCTGTGACACAAGACCACACCAGGCAGTGTAGTTATCTACTCAGCCATCAAGGGAGCTTGTCCACAGGGTATTGTCAAATAGGCAGGGCCTTCATGAAAAAGCATTTGGCAAACTTGGTTTATGTTTCAAGAAGAACAAGAACCATGTGTCATCATAATAAGATCACATGCAAGTGCTGTTATGATGTAGAAGGACACTATTTATGTCACTGCGGCACGTGCTTTGTAAGCAAACGAAAAAAAAACTCTTAAATATCCAAGTTTACAATTGCTCAGCATGACTTGTACCCCAATTGGTCCCATCACTCCGCAGACACAGACTACAAGTGGGGAAAAACGTGAAGTTGGCAGGACATAATTGTAACCCCATTACCCCCAAACTCACTCAGAATATTAAGTTTAGGGACATAGCAACAGGAGTAGGCCATTCAGCCCCTCGAGCCTGTTCTGCCATTCAATGAGATCATGGCCGATTGTCACCTTTGCATAAACATCTGCTTCTGGTCAGACTATCAGTGGAAATGTAACCCCCTGAACCGCTGCTGATGCGGTAGCTCATTTTGACAAACCTGCTTCCTTGAGCTATGCCACCAGGTTATCCAATTGGGCACTAGATCTGGTCCCTCCAGTTTGCAACTGGGTCAAATTTTAATCTCCACCCCTTGATGATCTGGAAAAACAGCCTTGAGAACTGGCTTTCAACCAATCTCAGGGCACTAAATATTATTCACATGGTCTCCAGATCCAGGATGGATAGCAAGACAGTGAAGGAATAGAAAAAGAGCAAGGATTTAATTTCAAACTGTAAAAAGTAACAGATAAGGCAAAATCTAAAATAGGGAAGAAAGAACATAAAAGTTCAATTTTCTTTGATCATCCAGGTGACTGACGCACAAAGAATCCCATCACCATGCTCTGTAGTCTCCAAACAAAACTGAGAAATCTATGCTTGAAATGGAGTGCACTCTCTTTTCTCATAGGGACACATGCCACTTATCTAAATGCAGAGAACTTACTCGTAGGTCAACAAAAGCCCTGGCTGAGGCATCCCTTATATATGTGTGGATATTGTTGGAGTTTGACCTACTAAAATTATGCCATTCATCAACACACTGCCTTGCAGGGTTATCTGGAGTGAAGTGTGAAAAATTCCAACCCTGTGGAAGCTTCAGCCTTCCATGTCTTATCAATGAGCCAGGTTGGCCGGTCAATCAATCTTCAACACTACCCTGGAGTCCTACAGAACTGTCTGGCTCAAGTATTGGATTACCCAGTCTGCCACAGAGGATAGACCCTATTCCGATTTTCCACTTCAAGTCAATTCCACAGGGAGCTAACGTGACCCCCAAAGATGCTTTCTTCTCAAGGATAGTCATTAGCTGGTCATTAAGCAACTGACAACTATGGCTTGATGCCCTCACCAGCTGGACAACAGTTACCAGGAATTCTCCCAAGTGGCACAATGAGCAGTGCAAGGCCCCATAAAATGTGCGAATGCACCGCCACCACCCTCTTGACCGCACCATGGACACAAACCATACCCCATCAAAGGATGCTTCCACCACTAGCTGCCACTTTGGAACCCAACCATGCAAACATGATACATGAGCACATGTTCACATACCATGACTCCGAGCAACAGCTTATGGTCACTTCAAGCCTCAGAGTCTCCTCATCACTTGTATGATGGGCACCTACTTTTAACATGTTGGAAACACATTTACCAGACAATTTGCAGACACCACCATGTTTAATACTGCATACCAAGGTTACTCTTCAACAACTGCCTAATCCAGGTGCTCATGTGAGGAGATTTGGCAAAGAATATGCTTATGAGGCTGACACCCCACTAGAGTGCTGGGCGACAGGCTGATCAATAGAGCACGTTACGTGTCCATGGTCACAGAATGATGGTGATGAACTCACGTATTTTATGGCGAATTGTGTAATTCACCATGCCAATCGAAAGGAGATCCTAAAAAAACATAGAAACATAGAAGATAGGAGCAGGAGTAGGCCATTCGGCCCCTCGAGCCTGCTCCGCCATTCGATGAGATCATGGCTGATCATCCAAATTCAGTACCCTGTACCTGCCTTCTCCCCATATCCCTTGATACCTTTAGCTTTAAGAAATATATCTACCTCATTCTTGAATATATTTAATGACTTGGCCTCAACTACCTTCTGTGGTAGAGAATTCAACAGGTTCACCACTCTCTGGGTGAAGAAATTCTTCCTCATTTCTGTCCTAAATGGCTTACCCCTTATCCTTAGATTATGACCCCTGGTTCTGGACTCTCCGACCATCGGGAACATTCTTCCTGCATCTAGTTTGTCCAGACCTGTCAGAATCCTGATACTTGCTATCTGCATAGCGGCTCCATCCTGCATTTGTCAGTCGTCTAATGACGAACCAGTCACTATCCATCTGAGGAAGGGTGGGTGGTGTGGTAAGTGGGCCTCATGGATCCAGTTCACTGTAATGCCTGGTAACGGGAGATTAGAATCAAGTGAATTTTCTGTGGGAACATGGTAATCTGATACCAGAGCCAGGTAAATTCGAATGACTCTAAAGCGCTACTAATGATTGGCCAGCAAGCCCTGAATCATTCGGTGAGGCCTTAAGCAGTAGATGATCAGCGGTACAAGAATGATCAGATTCATGCCACTTGACTGCAGGTCATAGAATGGTTACAGCACAGAGGAGGCCATTCGGCCCGTCGAGCCTGTGCCGGCTCTCTGCAAGAGCACTTCAGCTAGTCCCACTCCCCCTCCCTTTCCGCGTAGCCCTGCAATTATTTTTCCTTCAGGTACTTATCCAATTCCCTTTTGAAAGCCACAATTGAATCTGCCTCAACCACTCTTTCAGGCAGTGCATTCCAGATCCTAACCACTCGCTGTATAAAAAAGATTTTCCTCATGTCGCCTTTGGTTCTTTTGCCAATCACCTTAAATCTGTGTCCTCTGGTTCTCAACCCTTCTGCCAATGGGAACAGTTTCTCTCTATCTACTCTGTCTAGACCCCTCATGATTTTGAACACCTCTATCAAATCTCCTCTCAACCTTCTCTGCTCCAAGGAGAACAACCCCAGCTTCTCCAGTCTATCCAAGTAACTGAAGTCCCTCATCCCTGGAATGCGGTAACACTATAAGACAGAGACCCAACAGTTAGTTTGGGTGGACAATCCGCAAGAATGCGCCAGTGCTCTGTGCTGACCAACTGCGCAGTTTCAACTGCTTAAATGGCAGCAGTACTGCTGTGATAACACTTGGGTATCCGTAAAACTTTGGCGCTTGCCAACCTGAGCCTGAAGTCGGGGTTAAGCAGAGTGTGGCCCTACAGGGAGAGAGTGCACTTTGGAAACACACTCTCCAGCTGTGTGCATTTCTCCATAGCTTGGATGGTGATGGAGACCAAAATACAAAAAGGGGTCCAGATTACCCCAGTGAAGCTTCGAGACAACCATTGGGTTGCCCATTGGGGGTGGCATGGATGGAAGCCTGCCCCAGGAAGGGTGAAGTCTTTCAGAGAAGGAGGAGGGAGGGGTAAACTGGAGGAGGGGGGTGTTGGAGGGGAGGTTTGCTCCTGGAAAAGACCATGGGGCTTGCAGCCACTTACCGCCATGGTGGTTGCGGTTAGGGGTTAGAGGTCGCAGCCCCTAATGCCCCGAGGGCTTCTAACTGCAGATGAAGCGCCCCTGCCGTCGGCCGGCCGCTCGCTGTCCCCCGCCGCATCCGAGCTCTCCGCGTCCTGCACTGCAACCTAGCAACGACGCAGCCGTGCGTCAGCCGTACGTCAGACGTCGCAGCATGCGTCCTACGTCACTGGCCCCGCAGCCCAGCCCCGAGTCTGGCCCCGCCCACACCAATTGGTCCCGCCCTATCCCCTCCCCAGACACCCGCGCCTGGCCCCGCCCACAGCCTCTTGGCCCCGCCCCCGACACCCGCGCTTGGCCCCGCCCCCGACACCCGCGCTTGGCCCCGCCCCCGACACCCGCGCCTGGCCCCGCCCCGATACCCGCGCCTGGCCCCGCCCCCGACACCCGCGCCTGGCCCCGCCCACAGCCGCTTGGCCCCGCCCCTCAGCCTGCCGCAGCAGAAGGCCGAGAGAATCATTGCAAGCCACCAGAAAAACATATTTGACAAAAAAAAATGGAAAAGTGAGACGCAAAAATTTTAGTTTCTATTCGGTAATTGCAGTTTAAATACATTTAAACAGAAATAGGGACATTAATAAGAAAATTAAAAGAGGTCTTTAAAATTATGAAAGGTTTTGATAGAGTGGATACAGAGAGAGTGTTTCCACTTGTGGGGAAGAGCAAAACTAGAGGCCATCAATATAAGATAGTCACCAAGAAATCCAACAGGGAATTCAGAGGAAACTTCTTTACCCAGAGAGTGGTGAGAATGTGGAACTCGCTACCACAGGGAGTGGTTGAAGCGAATTGTATAGATGCATTTAAGGGGAGGCTAGATAAGCATATGAGGGAGAAGGGAATAGAAGGATATGCTGATAGAGTTAGATAAGGGAGGATGGGAGGAGGCTCGAGTGGAGCATAAACACCGGCATGGACTGGTTGGGCCGAATGGCCTGTTTCTGTGCCGTATATCCTATGTATGTAATATGAATGCAGTATAAGTTTGTATAATCAAAGGTCTTGCATCCAGTGCTGGGCCCATACCGAATGTCACCTAAAGAAAACAAAAGAACTTGCATTTATACAGCATCTGTCATGACCTAAACACATCCCAAAGCGCTTTAAAGCCAATGAAGTACTTTTTGAAGTGCAGTCACTGTTGTAATGTAGGAAACGTGGCAGCCAATTTGTGCACAGCAAGCTCCCACAAATAGCTTCTTCTTCTTAGGCAGTCCCTCGGAACCGAGGATGACTTGCTTCCACATTAAAAATGAGTTCTCAGGTGACTGATGAGTCCAATGCGGGACCTACAGTCTCTGTCACAGGTGGGGCAGACGGTGGTTGAAGGGGCGGGTGGGTGAGGTGCTTGGGTTGACGTGCGCTCCTTCCGCTTGGCTTCCGCTTGCTCCCGGCGAAGAGACTCGAGGTATTCGGCGCCTTCCCGGATGCTTCTCCTCCACTTTGTGCGGTCTTGGGCCAGGGATGAAAAGTGAGAATGACCAGATAATCTGTTTTAGTGATGATGGTTGAGGGACACCGGAGAGAACTCCCCTGCTCTTCTTCAAATAGTGCCATGAGATCTTTTCATGCCCACCCGAGAGGGCAGACAGGATCTCGGTTTAACGTCTCATCCCTCAGTTCTGTTCTGGAGTATTGTAATCTATCATCACAAATAAAATGCATATTGGGCCAGATTTTGCTCTCAGTGGTGAACAAACAGTGCCAGCCGTTCATTACACTTGCATTTGCCCACAAACTTTCTATGGGATTTTGCACTGCAACTTACTGTGATGAGAGCCATTTTGGCGCAGCGCCCTCTACAGGGGATCTGGGACCTGTGTGAACAGGGAAAGCGACTGTGCACCTCCTTAACCAATCAGATTGAAGAATCGTTAATAAGCAGCACAGAGTCTGAACCAGGAAGTATTAGGTAGAATATTTAATTCAATGTCAAATCAGGTACAGAAAGCGAAATAAAGAGGGAAAGAAAGATGGGATTAAGAAAGAGAGATAAAAGAGACAGAAAGACAAAGTTAAAAAAATTTAAATTATTTTTTAAAAATCTCTCCAACAATAATTAAAATCTGAAGGAATGAGACTCCACACTTGTAAAGTTAATTTTCAATGCCAGATAGGTTGTTTGGCAGTAATTAAGACTTATCACACCATTAAAAAATTACTTACACTGGAATGGACAAGCCCTAACTTTTTCTGGTAAGTTTCATGGGTATCTATCACGTAATTACAGCAACTTCACGCCGTTCCATGCATCTCAATGCCGAGTCTCTCAGCGAGATACCATTCTCGCGCAGTTTCTGGAGGAGTTGGGCAACTCAGACAGCAACTTCCTGATTTCCATGTTTAACTGTGCGGTTGCCGGAAGTTGCTGTCCAATTTACACTTTAATAACTGTGAGCGCTGATAGCCTCACCATTGTTTCTACAACAAAATCTGGCCATGGAATCTTTATTTTTATCTCATACATGAAATTGCAACTTCAAGCCTTCCCTCAGTTCACAGAGGCTGCTCTACCCATCAAACTCCCCCATTCACAGAAACATTCTCTCCCTGCAACTCCCTCACCGCTAGCTCGCAGACACATTCTCCCCCTTTATCTGCCTCTTAATTCACAGGGATACTATCTCCTCCAACAACCCCCTACCCGCAGTTTAAGAGGTTGCCCCTTGCTCCCTCCACTACAGGCACTCTCTTACTCTAATGTTCTTTCCTCAGTTCAGAAAGCACTCTCCTTCCTAGTGCCCCACAAGTTAACAGAGCCACTTTCCCAGAAACCACCACCCACCCCCCTCCCCAGTGTATGACAAATGTACTTTAGCTCCTTGATCTTCTCCCACCAGTGCTGGCTGCAGCAGCCCTCATCTGACACTGCAGCTTGCAGCTCTTTGCCTGGGTAAGACCTGGTGCTACAGGAGTGAATTCCTGAGCTACCGCAGGACTGGGAATTCCCACTTACAGCCCTGGAACGAAGCAGCCACGTCAAGTATCAGCTGCAGCCAGGATTGGAAGGAGGAAGCATCAGTGAATGGAGCAGCAGTAGTCTCCCTTGGGACAGCAAATTAGCTGTCGCAGCACAAGCTCACACGCCAGCAGCTGATTTATCATCCTGGAGATCAAAGGTGTACACATTTATGTAAAGTGTGTATGCCTGGCTTTGCCACCAGTTCTCCTCTCTCCTCTGAAATTGCTGTTTGTGGGAGCTTGCTGTGCGCACATTGACTGCTGCATTTCCTACATTCCAACAGTGACTACACTTCAAAAGTACTTCATTGGCTGTAAAGCGCCTTAGGACGTCCTGAGGTCATGAAAGGCGCAAGTCTTTCTTTTTATCCACCTCTTTTTTTTGAAAGACAGAGCAGTAGAACCTTGTTTCCATTATGATGATTACTAAGCCCATTTGTGATGACCTGAATACAGCAATATTTGCAGTGCCTTATTCCAATTTGCAAAGCTAGTGCAAAGCAAAAATAACCGCAACTGACTACCATGGGAAATAGAATGTCTTCTTTTTCGTAGAAGCAACTATGAAAATAAAAATCCTCATTTCCTTTTACTGCACTCAGAGGAAACATGTGGACTCACTCCACTGGCAACATGTTCTTCCACATCACTGAGGGATGTTAACAGATAACCTTGTGCCCGATGGATAACAATGATTCTGTATGATGAACATTAACAGGACTGCTACTAAGTCAAGCTATAGTACAACAGTGACTACACTTCATTGGCTGTAGAGTGCTTTGGGACGTCCTGAGGTTGTGAAAGGCGCTATATAAATGCAAGTCTTGCTTATAAGACTGTACTGATTGCGTAACTTGTTTCAAGCCGTGTTAGCCCTTTCTATTGGTATATTTGTCGATTGCCAGCACATTATAGACGCTAGGTAGATGCTTATAGACATGTTGGAGTCTAGAGTAATCCTTCTAGTGCACTGTCTTGTAGGCTTTCCCACATAGCCAACACAGACCAGAAAATCACAGACTGTGTATGAAGCCCAGCTAATCTATCTTACAAAGGAGTTCTCAAACATCTAGATATAAAACTCCTAGCTACCTATGAGCTACCTTACTTGCATTGTATCCAGTCGCCATTTCTTATACCGGGCGCGTTGGTGTTAACGCGATTTGCCCGCTATAAGAAGTGGACGGTAAAACTACCGCACGATGTGTACAAAAAGCAAAGTGGCGGATTTCCTCCTGGTCCCCGTCTCTGAATCATTGTGATTCCACCGATTTCCTGCGGACTGGATTTTCCGCTGCAACATATCGGAGTAATTCAATAAGTGTTGCGTTGACTGGAATACAAAGTCAATCTTTGACATAGTTTTAAAGCTCACTCTCAAATCCCCAGACTTTAAAACTCCATTCAGTGCACATTGCTTATCATGAGGGTCAGTAAACTTGTTGACTTGCTGCTTACTTAGAAACAGATAGAATGGTTGCCATGTTTTGCCGTTAGCTTAGCATTTTATTTAATGGACTGAAAATCAGATATGAGAACTGAGCGGGTACACCTATCAGGAAAGATTGAACAGGCTGGGGCTCTTTTCCATAGAAAAGAGAAGGCTTAGGGGTGACCTAATAGAGGTCTTTAGGGTTATGAAAGGGCTTCATAGAGAAGATGTTTCCACTTCCATGGACTTGCCCCTCCCTATCTCTAAAACCTCCTCCAGCCCTATAAGCCTTCGAGATCTCTGTGCTCCTCCAATTCCGGCCTCTTGCGCATCCCCAATTTTCATCGCTCCACCATTGGTGGCCGTGCCTTCAGCTGCCTGGGCCCTAAGCTCTGGAATTCCCTCCCTCAACCTTTCCGCCTTGCTACCTCTCTCTCCTCCTTTAATATGCTCCTTAAAACCTGCCTCTTTGACCAAGCTTTTGGTCACCTGTCCTAATATCTCCTTATGTGGCTCGGTGCCAAATTTTGTTTGATAATCGCTCCTGTGACATTTGGGACATTTTTCTACATTAATATAAATGCATTGGCTTCAATAGAAATAAAACGGGCTGCCGACTCACTACCACCCGTTTTACACTATCGCACAAAGTCAAAATGACCCTCAGAAAGTTTCTGTAACTTTCAATGAGATCATGGCTGATCTGTATCCTAACTCCATTTACACACCTTGGCTCCATATCCTTGGCTAGCAAAAATCTAGCGATCTGAGATTTGAAATTATTAATTGAGCTAGCATCTACTGCTTTTTGTAGGAGAGAGTTGCACACTTCTACCACCCTTTGCGTGAAGAAGTGTTCCCTAACTTCTCTCCTGAATGGCCTGGCTCTGATTTTAAGGTTATGTCCCCTTGTCCTAGCCTCCCTCACCAGCGGAAAAAGCATCTCTCTATCTACCCTATCGATTCCTTTCAAAATCCTAAAAACCTCAATCAAATGATCCCTTAACCTTCTATATTCCAGGGAATACAAATCTAGTTTATGTAATTTGTCGAGCAGATGACAGCGAATACATGTGCTGTGGGCTTTGGATGTAGTTTTCTATACATTTTCCACAATTGCGTGTGTGTGGACTGAGGGAGAAGGTCAGCAGTTCCATCAAGGAGACAGCGTTCTCACCTCCTCCTAAGCCACCGCTCTGGTGTTGACCCTGCTGTGTTTTTCTGATACTGATTGGGGAGGAAACAGCCAATATGGTTACCGTGGGCTGTGTTCTACCACTGTATCACATGGGATTACATAGGATTACAAAGGATATACGGCACAGAAACAGGCCATTCGGCCCAACCAGTCCATGCCAGCGTTTATGCTCCACTCGAGCCTCCTCCCGTCTTTCCTCATCTAACTCTATCAGCATAACCCTCTATTCCCTTCTCCCTCATATGCTTATCTAGCCTCCCCTTAAATGCATCTATACTATTCGCTTCAACCACTCCCTGTGGTAGCGAGTTCCACATTCTCACCACTCTCTGGGTAAAGAAGTTTCTTCTGAATTCCCTATTGGATTTCTTGGTGACTATCTTATATTGATGGCCTCTAGTTTTGCTCTTCCCCACAAGTGGAAACTCTCTCTCTGTGTCTACGTTATCAAAACCTTTCATAATTTTCAAGACCTCTATTAGGTCACCCCTCGGCCTTCTCTTTTCTGTATCAAAACATTGTTAGTCTCTTGCGTTGGGTAAGAGAATAAGGAGAAAATAGTACGTTTTCCTTTAAATAAGTGACAAATATTTAAAACACTTTGGAAATCTGGCCATAACTCAGTAAAGTGTTGCAGACCACAAAGTGCTACAGATGAAGCACTTCAGCCGATGTGTAGAGTCGCTCAAAATTGCATCTGTTTCCTGTAGCAGCAGAACGCTCCCTGCCCCTCTCCCCGCCCCTGCCCAAACACCCACTCCCACCCACCCTACTCTTGCAGTAGCTGAAGACAGCAACTCCTACTATAGAATTAGTCAAAGGGCTTTTTTCAGTAAATTGCCTTCACTGGCCTTGTACAGAGAACAAAATAAACGACAGCCAACGCCAACTGGACAACTGCGTAAGGATCATTAAGTAAAGCATAATGGAAGAAGCAGGCCTTCTGATGTTCTCATCACTGTTGATTCTTGCTGGACCTGGTGAGTAGATCTCGTGACACTTCATGAAATTTTACCTTTGCCTGACTCCCTCTTTTTCCTGATTAACCTGACTGAAGATACTAGGTCCATAATATCAAGGGGAAAGATATTTGCGCTAGGGATTGAAATCATTTATTTTCCATCTGGAACATCAAAGCGTGGGGCAGTGGAATTAGTTTTGGATTGCTTTTTTGCAAAGAACAGGAGAATGCACGATGGGCCAAATGGCCTCCTTCTACACTGTAAACACCTATGGTCCAATAGTTCTAGGTTTGGGAGGCTTACAGGCTTACAGGATGTGACCGAAGGGCAGAGGTGGAAAAATCAGGTATTTTAGATTGATTTTTTTTTCTCTTGATACAATACCAAAGTAAAATTTAATGTAAACAAATTTGACTGCAATGGTTTGGTACGTTTCAGAAAGTGCTGCAGCGCCCTAGAGATCATAGCCTCAAAGGTATGATAGTGTAGTGGTTATGTTACTGGTCTAGTGATCTTGAGACATAGACTAATAATCCAGGGGTTGATGAGTTCAATATCACGGGAGTTTGAGAATTTGAATTCAGTTAACAAAAATCTGGAAATAAAAAGTTGGTATCAGTAAAAGTGACCATGAAGGTGTTGTAAAAACCCAACTGGTTCACCAATGTCCTTTAGGGAAGGAAACCTACATTAATGACGGCCAGTGTTTTGGACTAGGCTGGAAGCCATTGCCGAGTCCTGGCCTCAAAGGAAAAATGCCAATTCAAAGACACACACCTACAAACAAGAATGAAGCCAGGAGTATTATTAGAACTGGTCAACCTCTTGTTGCATGGCACGAGTTAAGAGCAACTATGAGGGTAGATTTTCAAACTAGTGCTGTGGATCGGCCACCCGTTATAGAAACCTCCTGATTTTAATTTCCATTGGCTTCAACTGGGAGTCTACAATAATGGGCAGCCAATCCACAATGGCAGTTTAACTCCCGGGTGGCCGGTTGAAAATCTATCCCAAAGTCACCATGAGAAGTGGGGATAAATGGCGAGGAATAATCAGACCAGGGCGTGCAGATATAACTCAGTCCACATTTTAAGGTCATCAACCTGAAACGTTAACTTTGTTTCTCTCTCCAAAAATGCTGCCTGACTTGCTGAGCATTTCCAGCGTTTTCTGTTTGTAATTTAAAGTCATACGTTGTGTCCTTATTTTTATGTAATACTTTGATTTTTTTTATTATTTATAGTTAAATAGCCAAGCTTTTATTGCAATTTGAGAAGCAGAGAAGCAGATTTGATTGGAGCAACGGAGCTTCTCTGAAGTGCAGGCTATGGAGCTGGGAGTGGCAAGACTGAGGTGCTACAGCGCCACCACTAGCAGGAGGCTATAATTACAGTGTGACAAGTTTACATATTTAGGGGAAAAAATTGGGTTGCTTTGCACCTCCCGTTAGCACCCCCGGGGGACGCTAATGGGGCGCAAATCCCCTAGCGCCCAGGCGCGGCACTGCTAATGCCTCCTGTGAAATTCAGCGGGAGGTTAGCGGCGGCGGTAGCCGGTACTGCCCCGCAGGTGCTGCGCCTCCGGTGATGACGTCATCGCTGTGCACAGCGCCCCACTCACACGCCGGCCTGCAAACTTTGGCTGCGCCCCCTGACGTATCGCCAGACAATATGTCCAACAGGGTCAGGGTGGCGTTTTTGCAGCCGCCGGTGGCCATTTTTTTTTCTGGCCACCTGCCAGCACCTGCCCCCTTCCCCTCTTTTATTCGGGGTGCCGGCCACGATCGCTCAGCCCAGCACTCCTCTTGCTTGGGGCGCTACCACTGAATTTACGGCGCAGGGGCGCTAACTTTTCCCCGGCGAAGTTAGCGCCCCAAAGGGAGCGCCACCGAATTTTTCCCCCTTCGTGTCCATTATAAATGTGAATATAGGAATTTATAAAGTATAAAATTGGGACAAAAGTGTGACAGAAATGTGACAACGAGAAGCTAGGCTTTGTAGTCAGGGAGTATGTACATTTTTAATGTATAATAGATATTTTTTACATGGACTTTGTGGAAATACTTTGAACTAAAGGTATTTGCCTAGACTTTCATAGATTCATAGAATCATAGAAATTTACGGCACAAAAGGATTGGGAAATTTTTAGAAACTTGCAAAGAACGACTAAAAAAAAATAAAGAGAGAGAAGATAGATTATGAGAGTAAACTAGCAAGAAATATAAAAACAGACAGTAAGAGCTTCTACAGGTATATAAAAAGGAAGAGAGTAACTAAAGTAAACGTTGGTCCCTTAGAGGATGAGACTGGGGAATTAATAATGGGAAACAGGGAAATGGCAGAGACTTTGAACAAATATTTTGTATCGGTCTTCATGGTAGAAGACACTTAAAGCATCCCAGTAATAATAGATAATCAAAGGGCTATAGGGAGGGGGGAATTTAAAACAATCACCATCACGAGAGAAAAAGTACTAGGCAAACTTATGGGACTAAAGGTGGACAAGTCCCCTGGACCTGATGGCCTGCATCCTAGGGTCTTAAAAGAAGTGGCTGCAGAGATAGTGGATGCATTGGTTGTAATCTACCAAAATTCCCTGGATTCTGGAGAGGTCCCAGCGGATTGGAAAACCGCAAATGTAACACCACTATTCAAGAAAGGAGGGAGATAGAAAGCAGGAAACTATAGACCAGTTAGCCTAACATTTGTCATTGGGAAAATGCTGGAGTCCATTATTAAGGAAGTAGTAGCAGGACATTTAGAAAATCATAATACAGTCAAGCAGAGTCATCATGGTTTTATGAAAGGGAAATCATGTTTGACAAATTTGCTAGAGTTCTTTGAGGATGTAACGAGCAGGGTGGATAAAGGGGAACCAGTAGATGTGGTGTATTTGGATTTCCAGAAGGCATTCGATAAGGTGCCACATAAAAAGTTACTGCACAAGATAAGAGCTCATGGGGTTGGGGGTAATATATTAGCATGGATAGAGGATTGGTTAACGGACAGAAAACAGAGAGTTGGGATAAATGGGTCATTTTCAGGTTGGCAAACGGTAACTAGTGGGGTGCCACAGGGATCAGTGCTGAGGCCTCAGCTGTTTACAATCTATATTAATGATTTGGATGAAGGGACCGAGTGTACTGTAGCCAAATTTGCTGATGATACAAAGATAGGTGGGAAAGCAAGTTGTGAAGAGGACAGATGTTTTCCCTCGTGGGGGAATCTAGAACTAGGGGGCATAGTTTCAGAATAAGGGGATGAGGAGGAATTTCTTCTCTCAGAGGGTCGTGAATGTTTGGAATTCTCTACCCCAGAGAGCTGTGGAGGCTGGGTCATTGAATATATTTAAGGTGGAGATAGACAGATTTTTGAACGATAAGGGAGTCAAGGGTTATGGGGAACGGGCAGGAAAGTGGAGTTGAGGCCAAGACCAGATCAGCTATGATCTTATCGAATGGCGGAGCAGGCTCGAGGTGCCAAATGGCCTACTCCTGCTCCTATTTCTTATGTTCTGAAGGAGGCCATTCGGCCCATTGTGTCTCTGCCGGCCAAAAAAGGAGCTATCCAGCCTAATCCCACTTTCCAGCTCTTGGTCCGTAGCCTTGTAGGTTACGGCACTTCAAGTGCATATCCAAGTACTTTTTAAATGTGATGAGGGTTTCTGCCTCTACCATCCTTTCAGGCAGTGAGTTCCAGACCGCCACCGCCCTCTGGGTGAAAACATTTCTCCTCAATCCCCCTCTAAACCTTCTACCAATTACTTTAAATCTATGCCCCCTGGTTATTGACCTCTCTGCTAAGGGAAATAGGTCCTTCCTATCCACTCTATCTCGGCCCCTCATAATTTTATACACCTCAATTACATCTCCCCTCAGCCTCCTCTGTTCCAAAGAAAACAACCCCAGCCTATCCAATCTTTCCTCATAGCTAAAATTCCCCAGCCCAGGCAACATCATCGTAAATCTCCTCTGTACCCTTTCTAGAGCAATCACATCTTTGCTATAATGAGGTGACCAGAACTGCACACAGTCCTCCAGCTGTGGCCTAACGAGTGTTTTATACAGTCCAAGCATAACCCCCCTGCCCTTGTATTCTGTGCCTCGGCTAATAAAGGAAAGTATCCTATATGCCTTCTTAACCACCTTATCTACCTGTCCTGCTACCTTCAGGGATCTGTGGACATGCACTCTATTCCTCTACATTCCTCTGTTTCCTTCCTCTTTAAGCCTGGTAGGATAGAAATCATTGTCGGCAACGATATATTACAAATGCTTAATGCACTCATATCAAATTCCTCTCTCTGCTTTTTTTAAGGGAGGTGTTAACCTGCTATTTTAACTGGGTTAATGACTCTGCTAAAATAACGTAGAGAGAAATTTGATATGGGTATATTAAGTGGTCGTACTTCAGCAATTTAATTTCAGTCATTTTGAACCTGTTGTTTTTCAGAGGAACAATCTGTAAAATGCACTCTAATAAAGCAAAGAAATTTCCCCCAGCCATTTTACACGTCCTCCTTGTCCCCCTTCATAGGTCCCTTCATGACATGACACTGTTTTCAGATCGGTAGGGCGGGCATTGAAACAAAAGGGCCTCTCAATGATGATTTTCAGCCAGCTGCTAGGATATATGCAAGAGTGGGTGAAGACATTTTGCCCTTTGATCTTTCCTTCCCTTTGTCGCGATGCATCCGCTGGCCCCTCATCCAGATGGCCAGGGCGATAGCGAGGACTCATCATGCGCGCAATTATGGTAGAGCATTATCCATTTTTACCGTGAAATGGGAGTGTTGCAGATATGTGTATTTGTTTGTGCCTTTTTAATTGAAAGCTGAATAATGGAGGGATCAAAGGAATGCTTGTTCCTAAGTTTCAAAATTAGTTATTTCAATAAGTCATTCAACTATATAAGAAAATATCTTCTAACTTGTAGTTAATAACGCCCTTTGTCTGGAAGTCAGTGACCCAAGTTTGAGCTGAACAGGAAGAAATATGATTTACTATTGTGTTGGTGTGGAGGTTTGTCAGATTTGCTTTAGTTATGAGGATAGTCTAGAGAAACGGAGACACTTTTTATTAGAGCAGAGAAGGTTAAGAGGAGAAAGACTTGCATTTCTATAGCGCCTTTCACAACCACCAGACGTCCCAAAGTGCTTTACAGCCAGTGAAGTACTATTTTGAAGTGTAGTCACTGTTGTAATGTAGGAAACGCGGCAGCCAATGTGCGCACAGCAAGCTCCCACAAACAGCAATGTAAAATGACCAGATAATCTGCTTTAGTGATGTTGATTGAAGGATAAATATTGGCCAGGACACCGGGTATAACTGCCCTGCTCTTCTTCGAAATAGTGCCATGGGTTCTTTTAAGTCCACCTGAGAGAGCAGAGAATGGTTTAATGTCTCATCCGAAAGACGGCACCTCCAACAGTGCAGCACTCCCTCAAGTACTGCACGGTAGTGTCAGCCTCGATCTTTGTGCTCAAGTCTCTGAACTGGGACTTGAACCCACAACCTGCTAGACTCAGAAGGCAAGGGGGCTACCAACAGAGCCATGGCTGACACTGAGAGCTGATGGAGGTGTTTAACATTATGAAGGATTTCCATTAAGAAAATAGGGAGAAACTATTTCCACTGGCTGGTGAGTCAGTAAGTAGAGTGTCATAAATCGCAAGTAACAACTCAGGAAGTACTACTGGGTGGCCAGCTGGGGCGCCGTCCAGGGAGTATAAATACTCAGGCATGGGCCCACCTTGGGCAGAGACAATCTGGAAACAGGAAGCTAGTGACTGCTAACTAGACCTCCATGTTTTGTTACAAGTTGATTAAAGCCTTGCTTTATGTTCAAGTGCATAGTGAGTCTTTATTACGTCATAGAGTACATAAGTTTAAGACAATCACCATAGGACAGGTTATGAGGAATTTTTTATGCAGAGGGTTATTAGGACATGGAAAGCCCTACCAGAAACAGTGGTGGAAGCAGAATCTATTATAGCTTTTAAAGGGAACGTATTTGAAAAATAAATTTGAAAAGGGTTTGTGAAAAGGGCAGGGAATGGGATTAAGCAGTAGGTCTTGCAGAGAGTTGACACGATTGGCTGACGGCCTTTTTTCTGTGCTATTGGGTTCTATGATCCTATGAATTCCACATGTGCAGAGTACAGTTTTATTTCTAGATTGTTTATAACATAGTCAATTATCTATCTGGAGGGTAGTCATCATTGTTCGAAGCCAAGTGGCCTTCCGTTGTCCATTGCACCTTTGGAGTGTCATTTCACTGAGTGTAAATTCCAACATCGTAGGAAATTTACAGAGTAAGAACTGTGCCTCTGTTCCAGTTCTTTAGTTTATACTAAATTCTAAGATGGGGTCAGAAGGAGGAATTGGGTAATGTGAAAGCTTGTGCTGCGTGCATCACGCTTCAGACTCTGTTCAACACCGAGACCACAACAGCACGAGAAGATGATGTCAAGCAGAATTGGCTCATCTACACATTGCGTTATTTTAAAAGACATTCTCAGAACTACTGGAGAAGTTACTGATCAGAGTAATTAACCCATTACAGACATTTCTCATTTACATTGAACGCTTATGCAGTTTTAATATTACTGATTTTGTTCAAGGTTCACTTTTTCCACGTAGATAGATATTTAACAGTTTTACCTGTAAAAGCTCTGGTCTGAGTTTAATATTCCATCAATCCAAAGTGAGTGTGGTGGTACAGCACAATATTAAATTTAATCCAATAAGATTATTTAAACAAAAGCAAAATACTGCGGATGCTGGAAATCTAAAATGTTGGAAACACTCAGCAGGTCAGGCAACATCTGTGGAGAGAGAAACAGAGTTAACGTTTCAGGTCGATGGCCTTTCGTCAGAACCAAGATGATTACTTAAATTGGGGTAATTATTAACCCTCATGTCATGCAACTTTGCAGAATAGACTATCAGATCATAGGGGCAATATTTACTTAGGGGAACGTCTGTGGAAATGCTGAGCGAGAAATATGAATTTTTAAAAAACTGGGACGGGGTTATAAAAAATAATAAATTGATTATTTATTATCATATTTTCTATTATAAACCATGGCAAAGCATTAATTGAAACCAATCCTTCTATCAGGTACTTGTTGGGTGAATTGGCAGCACCCTAGATGCCAGTGCAGATGTCAGCTGTGGCTGGTCTTTGACCCTGGATCTTGTAGACCAGAGTACAACACATAAAGAGATAGTACCATCAGGTCTCCTTGGGAATAAAACTTTCTTATCCCGTCTTCATACCAACAAGGCTTTGGATTTATTCATGTAACAGGTCCAGGTCCTGTGTCTTCCTGCAACTAAGGTGTCAGCTGTAGCTCAGTGGGTAGCACACTCGCCTCTGAGTCAGAATGTTGTGGGTTCAAGTCCCACTCCAGAGACTTGAGCACAAAAATCTAGGCTGAAACTCCAGTGCAGTACTGAGGGAGCGCTACACTGTTGGAGATGCCGTCCTTCGGATGAGACGTTAAACCGAGGCCCCCTCCACCCTCTCAGGTGGGCGTTAAAGATCCCAAGGTGGTATTTCAAAGAAGAGCTAGGGGAGTTATCCCCAGTTTCCTGGCCAATATTTATCCCTCAATCAACATCACTATAAACAGATTATCTGATCGTTATCACATTGCTGTTTGTGGGAGCTTGCTGTGTGCAAATTGGCTGCCTCGTTTCCTACATTACAACAGTGACTACACTTTAGAACCTCACCCACTGGTTGCACACATTTTTAAAAAATTGTTCTCAGGATATGTTCATCACTGGCAAGGCCAGCATTTATTGGCGATCCCTAGCTGCCCTTGAGAAGGCGGTGGTGGGCCATCTTCTTGATCCACTGCAGTCCGTGTGGTGAAGGTGCTCCCAGAGTGCTGTTAGGTAGGGAGTTCCAGGATTATGACCCAGCGACAATGAAGGAACGGCTGGTATTTATCCAAGTGTGTGACTTGGATGAGGAACCTGGAGGTGATGGTGTTGCCATGCACCTACTGCCCTTGTCCTTTTAGTTGGTGGAGATCGTGGGTTTGGGAAGATGGTGGATGGGCTGCCGGTCAAACGGGCTGCTTTGTCCCAGATGGTGCCGAGCTTCCCGAGCGCTGTTGCAGCTGCACGGGATCCCCGCCATTTCCTGATAAGTGAGGAGGAAAGCCTCAGGCTACAGGACGATATGGACGGGCTGGTTAGATGGGCAGAACAGTGGCAAATGAAATTTAACCCTGAAAAGTGTGAGGTGATGCATTTTGGAAGGACTAACAAGGCAAGGGAATACACAATGAATGGTAGGACCCTAGGAAGGACAGAGGATCAGAGGGACATTGGTGTGCATGTACATAGATCCCTGAAGGCAGCAGGACAGGTAGATAAGGTGGTTAAAAAGGCATATGGGATACTTGCCTTCATTAGCCGAGGCATAGAATATAAGTGAGAAGTCGCACAACACCAGGTTATAGTCCAACAGTTTTATTTGAAATCACAAGCTTTCGGAGCGGCTGCTCCTTCGTCAGGTGAAGTGAAGGAATACAAATCGGCACAGCATATATAGACAGAGAACAATGCCTGTGCAGAGTACAATGTCAGACGACTACAGTTAATCTTTCTGACTGCCTTTTATCACGTGTATGTGATAAAAGGCAGTCAGAAAGATTAACTGTAGTCGTCTGAGATTGTACTCTGCACGGGCATTGTTCTCTGTCCATATATGCTGTGTCGATTTGTATTCCTTTACTTCACCTGATGAAGGAGCAGCGCTCCGAAAGCTTGTGATTTCAAATAAAACTGTTGGACTATAACCTGGTGTTATGCGACTTCTCACTTTTGTCCACCCCAGTCCAACACCGGCATCTCCGCATCATAGAATATAAGAGCAGGGAGGTTATGATGGAGCTGTACAAAATGCCAGTTAGGCCACAGCTGGAATACTGTGTGCAGTTTTGGTCACCACACTATAGGAAGGATGTGATTACATTGGAGAGGGTGCAGAGGAGATTCACCAGGATGTTACCTGGGCTGGAGCGCTTCAGCTATGAAGAGAGACTGGACAGGCTGGGGTTGTTTTCCTTAGAGCAGAGAAGGCTGAGGGGGGACCTGATTGAGGTGTACAAAATTATGAGGGGCATAGATAGGGTAGATAAAAAGGAACTTTTCCCCTTAGTAGAGGGGTCAATAACCGGGGGGCATAGTTTCAAGGTAAGGGGCAGGAGGTTTAGAGGGGATTTGAGGAAAAACTTTTTCACCCAGAGGGTGGTTGGAATCTGGAACTCACTGCCTGAAAGGGTGGTAGAGGCAGGAACCCTCACAACATTCAAGCAGCATTTAGATGAGCACTTGAAACGCCATAGCATACAAGGCTACGGACCAAGTGCTGGAAAATGGGATTAGAATAGACAGAGCTTGATAGCTGGCGCGGACACGATGGGCTGAAGGGCCTCTTTCTGTGCTGTATAACACGGTGACTCTATCTATGATAACCATCAGGTGAGGCCCTCCAGCCAACAAAAATCAGACTCCGAAAATTGTCCCGTTAATCTCTGGCAAGTCACTTTACCAACGTTACATGGCAGCAGTAAACATTGCTCGGTACTGCAAAGGGTCAAAAGATTTCGGTTGACTGAAGGTATTCTATTCTATTTTTGTACGCAGGTGGCTGTCGCTTGAAGTTAGATAGCATCACGGAGACAAAAGGTGTGAAAGGAAGGTCTGCCCTGCTCCCGTGTGAACTGAGTGGCTTCAATGAAAATTTATTCCAGATAATCAACATTAGCTGGCATAAGTACCTGCCAAGGGAGACGCTGGTTTATACTAATGGTGCTCAACTTAACATAACAGCAAAACAGTACGCAAGTCGTGTCAGGATGAATCCATCATTCCAGGCCAACATGTCCTTACTGATCAGTGATTTGGTAAATGACGATAGCGCTTATTATCGATGCGAGGTTATATGGAATTATAAAGGGATGGCGAAGAAGAGGAGTCTCCAGAAAGATATTTTTCTAGACATCGAGGAAGGTAAGTAACCGTACAACATTACAAAAAATAACCCAGCAAAACAGCTTCGGTAAAGAGAAAAGACAGGTCCTTGTTCCGCATGCGGACCTTCATCAGAATTCACGAGGGGTCCAGACCCAACACATTACTCTCATTACTCTGCCTTTTCTTTGTTTGAGATGCGGATGGACCTGCAGTGAATTTCAAGCATTTTATTTCACATTTTCAATGCTTTCAGCTTTTTAATCTGTTCATTGTAATTTTGTTGTTGTTGTCATTTATGTATTTTTGTTGAATTTTTGGTAGCTCAGAATGCTACCATTTAGGTAACCAGTGTCTACATAAAGAAGGTAAATAACAGTACAATATTAGAAAAACTGCAAAAGCTGGAAATACACAGCTGGTCGCTAAGCTCAGGTCAGATAAAGCACTGGGTGAAAAAAAAATAGTGAGGGTGAAACTCCTCCAATCAATAATTTAACCAAAACATTCATTCATTGTGGGGCCAAATAAGGAAATCCCATTTTGCACTCATTAAAACTATCGACAGGAGGAATTTTACCCCCCGAGAGTGTCTCAAATTCTGGAGACAATTCCTTATTGTAACAACGTGACACTTCCATTACCCACATCAGCCATCCTTGTGGCCTCTCTGATTGAGATTACCAATTTCGAATGGCCTCCTTCTGTGCTGTCCTTCTTTGAATCATGTCCACAGTGCTAATTCGCCCAACCCCAGCAATGTGTACCAAATTCCAGAGAGTTCTGTGCTGCAACAACGCTCTGGAAACTCGGCACCATCTGGGACAAAGCAGTCCGCTTGACCGGCAGCTCATCCACCACCTCCCAAACCCATGACCTCCACCAACTAGAAGGACAAGGGCAGTAGGTGCATGGCAACACCATCACCTCCTAGTTCCCCATCCAAGTCACACACTTGGACATACGTCGCCGTTCCTTCATCATCGCTGGGTCAAAATCCTGGAACTCTGTACCTAACAGCACTGTGGGAGCACCTTCACCACACAGACTGCAGCTGTTCAAGAAGATGGCCCACCACCACCTTCTCAAGAAAATGGGTTGGGACTAAATAAACTCATTTCCCTTAGGACCTTCACAAGTCTCATTCAGCAAAGACTTTTCTCACATGACTTGCATTACAACACAAGGCTTCTTTCATTGTTGAAAAAAAACATTTTTAAGGAGCGCTGAGGGAAACGTTCAGATAAATACACCCTGATCCCAAAGGTAATCAAGCAAAAACTCAAAAATATTAATCCATTGTCACATTTCCACTATTCGCCCTTGGCCATTCTAGTTCATACTTATCCCTAAAACGATCGGTTCCATTCCCAACCAGATAGCCATCCAGCTCCTTTACAAATTATTTAACCATCCAACCTCAACTGCTCTTCTTGGTCTTTATTCCAAGCATCCCATACATCCACAAATCTATGGGAACATATGGAAAAATGGAAGAAAAGGCTATCAGGCCCATAAAACTTTTTTACGCAACGAGCGGTCAGGATTTGGAATGCATTGCCTGATAGGGTGGTGGATACAGATTCAGTAGTTGCCTTCAAAAGGGAATTGGATAAATACTCGAAGGAGAAAAAGTTTCAGGGATATGGGGAAAGAGCGGGGCTAACTGGTTTGCTCTTCGAAAGAGCCGGCGCAGACTCGATGGGTCGAATGGCCTCCTTCTGTGGCTGTCCTTCTCTGAATCATGTCCACAGTGCTAATTCGCCCAACCCCTAGTCAATGCTGACTCCTGGGAAAGGCAAAATCAAAGATGGAGAGAAAAAAAACAGCAGCCAGTTTAGGAAGAACCCTGGAAAATTCCTATCCGCCTCCCTAAGACAATTCAGTGAACTCCGAGAGACCACGGTTGCCCATGGCTCATTTCAATGTCAACTAGCTAGCAACTTACCCCTGTAACTGGGGAATGTGCCCTTCTCTCAGGAACTCGTCGAGATCCCTTTTAAAGGACCGGAGTGACGCCACACTCATCACACGGCTCGTCCTGGAAAAAAAAAACAAACGCTTCTCACTTCTGGGTCTCACTTGTGTCACTTTACCGTGTTTAGAATGCGAGGAGGACTTGGTGACACGACGGCGTCATTGCGTTGCTGATCGGTTCTGTTGCTTCAATTTTTGGTGGGGGTTTTTGTTTCAAATACATCAGGAAAAATTGGCATGGCAGTAAATGCAGCCAACCAGGTCACCTGATGGGCTAGTCCGGGAGTTTAAGCTGCTTGCAGACTCCCCTTTGCGCTGATAATGCCTCCTATTACCAACCAATACATTTGTAAATCTGTGAGCCATACCCATAATTAAGATCAATAGAGTTTTTTTAAATAAAATCACAGTCTGTTGTCATACTGGGCTACAGAGAAGATAATCACTGGCTTGTGCCCACAGATCCACACATGGGGCCATTTTAACTCTAGGGCAATGGTGTACAATGGGAGATATCGATTTGGTCATCCAAGTTACACCTCACCTGGTCAGCCCTTCCGATAACTTCAATAGGAAGGAAAATCAGGTGTGGTGTATAATGAGAGGCTAATTTGACATTACCCATTGTAACCATCATCCCAAGCTAAAGTGAGTCACCGACCTTGACTGGGTCATTTGGAGGTCATTCTAACCCATGGGGAGGAGAACGCGTCAGGGAGAATTGGGGCAGAAAGAAAGAACTTGCATTTCTATAGCACCTTTCATGACCTCAGGACGTCCCAAAGCGTTTTACAGCCAATGAAGTACTTTTGAAGTGTAGTCACTGTGTAAATGTAGGAAACGCGGCAGCCAATTTACAGACAGCAAGGTCCCACAAACAGCAACCAGATAATCTGTTTTTTTAGTGATGTTGGTTGAGGGATAAATATTGGGCAGGACACCAGGGGGAAGAACTCCCCCGCTCTTCTTCGAAATAGTGCCATGGGATCGTTTGGTGTTCACCTGAAAGGTCAGTTTAACGTCTCGTTCGAAAGACGGCACCTCCGACAGTGCAGTGCTCCCTCAGTACTGGCACCAGGAGTGTCAGCCTAGATTATGAGCTCAACTCTTGTGCGCCAGTCACAGAAACCTGAGAAAAGTTGTTTGTCCGCCCTCTCAATGATAAGAGGGAGACTAACAGAGGAGAGAAAAGTAACTTGCAAAAAATGTTACAATTCATCTGGGGTACAGTAGCCTAGTGGCTATGTTAGTGGACTAGTAATCCAGAGACCTGGGGGGAAAAAATTCGGTTGCTTTGCGCCTCCCGTTAGCGCTAAACACTACCGCCACGATCTCCTGCGCCCGCAGATCGTGATGTCGGTCGAGCGTGCAACGCACCGGTAGCGCCCCGAACCGGATATTGAGTGGCGCCCCCTGCCTTTCCACCTGCCGCTAGCAACGACAGGTTGAGGGAAGCGTTTTACAGTCGGGAAAGGACTGGGGGAGCGCTATTTAAAGGCGACCGCTTCCTGCCTTTTTTTGTCAGCGACATTTTTGCACCACACATTCTGAGAGAGAGAGAGAGACTTCTGGAGAGATTCAACGCTGTGCGAAGGAGTTTTGGGTACTGAGCAGCACTTTGCAGGTTCATTTTGATTTGACCTTCCTTGCATCGATTTAGAAGAGACTGTGGGGGCTGCACTCTGAGCTCTTTCCCTGGGCCTCTCCATTGTTCTTTCCAGCAGATTTGATGTACAGGTCTCTCCAGACAGAGATTCAAGGCTGCAATGAGCAGGGTGTGGATGGAGAGCAAGATCGACCCTCACCTTTAAGAACTGGCCGGCGCCAGTGTGTCTGTGTTCCATTGCTGACTGACATCACCTGAGCTTTGCCTGCGCTCTGAGGTAGCGTCTTGCTCCTCGGCGTTGGCGCCGTAAGAGAGGTGTGTAGCGCCTGATTTAGCGTTCCAATCACCTCCAGGGGCGATAGAAGCCAAGTTTGCAGTCGGAGGCGATAATGAACGCCAGGCGCTAAACTTTGCGCCCGGCCGATAATTGCTCCCCAAACGGGGCGATACTGAATTTCTCCCCCCTGGACTTAATGATCCGGAGACAGGAGTTCATAATCACACCATGGCGGCTGGGGAATTTTAATTCAGTTAATTAAATAAATCTGGAATAAAAAGCTAGTATCAGTAATGGTGACCATGAAACTACCGAATTGTTGTAAAAACCCATCTGGTTCACTAATGTCCTTTAGGGAAGGAAATCTGCCGTCCTTACCCGGTCTGGCCTATGTGTGACTCCAGACCCACTGCAATGTGGTTGACTCTTAACTGCCCTCTGAAATGGCCTAGCAAGCCCACGCAGTTGTACCAAACCGCTACAAAGAAGTATCACCACACGGACTGCAGCGGTTCAAAATGGCGGCTCACCACCACCTTCTCGAGAGCAATTAGGGATGGGCAATAAATGCTGGCCTTGCCGGCGATGCCCACATCCCATGAACGAATAATAAAAAAAGACCTTGCATTTGGCTTCTTTCACTGGTTGACATTGCAGGCATATTTATAACATGACAATAAAATGTGTGTGGCATGCATTGAAAAGAAAAGATTTTATATAATGATTCTGGATTCCCTTGGGAGAATGATACGCCCGTGCTCTTGGAAAGTGGGAGCACAATCCGATCTGCTTCATTTGCCATTTACAGTGTCAGAGTTGACACATGCAAATTGCTCACTCATTTTTTTTCTTAACGCAGAACAGCAGAAGGGGATAACACAGCCTGAATTAGCATCTGTGTATGCAGTGTGTTTGAATTCCCTTCTGTTACCCACCCCCCACCCCCCCACCCCGCCGAGACCTGGCTCTGAATGGGGATAAAGGTCACCTCTCGTTGACGAACCCGTCGAGGCTCACAACTGAGACGTGCGGCCAATTCCGAATTGAGTTCCCAGCGGCTGCAAGACTGACATGAGTTTGCCACTAATTGACACGGATTCTGTGATTGCGCTCTGAGAGAACGGGGAATCGAGGAAGCAATTTAAAATGCCACATTGGAACCGTAGGGATTCTGCAAAATCATTATGTGCATTATAACGCTTCCTATTTCATAGTGTGAAATCTAAAGGCGACATTTGCAATGCCTTTGCACCCTGCCCAGTGCTAAATATATTATACACGTCAAATAATAATATAATGGCCAAATTCATATTGAAACGCAGCTATTATGGAATCAACAAAAACTAGTCATTTGCCAAAATATGTAATAAGCGTATATGCTGTACAAAAAAGTCAACATTTTTGAATACTTTAACCATATTTTTTTCGAACAAACTAATAGGTAATGTCACCTACTGTTTAGATAATAACAGTGACTACACTTCAAAAATACTTCATTGGCTGTAAAGTGCTTTGGGATGTCTGGAGGTGGTGAAAGGCGCTATAGAAATGCACGTCTTTCTATAAGACTGTATTGATTGCATAACTTGTTTCAAGCCGCGCTAGCCCTTTCTATTGATATACTTGTCGATTGCCAGTAAATTATGTACGCTAGATAGATGCTTTCTTTCTTTTAGAGGGCAAGCCAAGATTAAAACGTGCACGAATGTTCTCAACCAGTCAACTGGAACATGACCGGCCAAAGTTAGGGAGAGTTTACCATAAGTTAGGGCCACCTGATTGAAAAATGGCTGGTCCAGGGGTTGGCAGTGCTCGCTACCCGCTCCTCCACCCAGCAGGTGGCAGCAGCAGGTTGCTCAGGCGTCCCAGATCGTGAACAGCACCTGGGTTTCATTGTTCTGTAACCTGCCTGTCCTCCAAAATTTCAGAGTCACGCATGCTTAAAATTTCACAGCGAGCACCCCTTAAAAAAGAAACCCCCACACGAAACGGAGCTGTGCTGTACGTAGATCAAATAAATCGAACTGCCACTCACGCATTGGAAGGGGAAAAATAAAATTACACTTTGAGATATTGGTTTTGGACTTGGCAATAGATAGCAACCCTGCCGGCAGAGTACCAACCCTGCCAGGAGAGTACCAACCCGGCCAGGAGAATACCAACCCTGCCAGGAGAATACCAACCCGGCCAGGGGAATACCAACCCTGGCAGGAGAGTGCCAACCCTGCCAACAGAGTACCAACCCTGGCAGGAGAGTATCAATCCAAAGCCTCAATGAAACAGCAGTCTGTGTTCAAAGAGTAGAAAATGATTAGTGCTGCTGCTGTCTGAAACTCTTCTTGCCATTTGACAATTCCATCAATGTGCAAGAAAGCAAACAAAATGTTTTGATAAGAGTTATATTTGGAGCAGCTTTCATATTCCACATGTCAAATTTTATACAAAACATCAACAAACCACAACTGAACAATCTTCCAAAAAAGTCCACAAGAAGAGAATGAAAGTCAGTACAACTCCTTCAGTATGACGGGAAAAGCTTACAATGGGATGTCTAGTTTGGCTGTCCATTCGATGATCTCCTGAGATGCCGAGTGGAGAAGTGAGCTGCCTCCCACAACAGATCTCAGTGGGCGGGTTGATGTGATGTGTTCCATGGTCTGGGACTCGTGGCCACAGTCTCACCTCAGGTCGTCCCCCATCTCCCACTTGTGGAGCAGGTGGCCGCACCGTCCATGCCCGGTGCAGATGAAAGTCATTTTATGATGAAAGTCAGTTACTTCCTGGTATTTTTATGCCTTTGAGATAAGGTGGAGAGGATGATGAAAGAAAGACTTTCATTTACACAGCACCTTTCACGACCCTATGACACAAAGCGCTTTACAGCCAATGAAGTACTTTTGAACTGTAGTCACTGTTGTAATGTAGGAAATATGGCAGCCAATTTGCGCACAGCAAGCTCCCACAACTAGTTTTAGTGATGTTGGCTGAGGGATAAAAAATTGGCCAGGACACCGGGGATAACTCCCCTGCTCTTCTTTGAAATGGTGCCGCGGGATCTTTTACATCCACCCAAGAGGTCAGACGGGTCCTCGGTTTAACATCTCATCCGAAAGACGGCACCTCAACAATGCAGCGCTCCCTCAGTACTGCACTGGAGTGTCAGCCGAGATTTTACACCCAAAGTCTCTGGAGTGGGGCTTAGAACCCAGAACTTTCTGATTCAGAGACAAGAGTACTACCAACTGAGCCAAGGCTGAGATAACAATGAGCCAAGCAACAGCCAATCTAGAGACAGCTAAAAATAATTAGTCTCTACTTGACCTCAGGACCTACTTAGACCACTCCCCCGCAAGGAATATCTGGGGTGTGCCCTTAAAGGGAGAGGCCAGTTTAGCAACTAAACATGACATCATGCTTCAGATCCAAGATCTGTAAGTAATGTCAGTGAGATTTGAAATAGATTTCCCAATAACTTTTCCTAAGCTTTATCATGTATTTCTAACTCTCTTAATTGCAATAGCTAGTAAGGTGGTAAATTTTCAATTTAAAAAGCCTTGAAATGATACTGAATCAAAGCTTGTGAAGTGGAAGGTGCCAAAGGAGATTTCAAATAGCGCATTAGCTGAGTAATCAAATTTAATTTGCTGCCAAAATAAGCTTCAGTCTTCTCATTCCAAACCTTTACTTAACAAATAAAGAATAGGAAATGCTAGGAAACTCAAATTCAGGCAGAATGGGCAGCGAGGTCAAATGCTTTCAACTGCATTGAAATCAGGTCATCCCGGATGTTCAATTTTAATAAAGCTTTTTGTCCTGACACAGAATTCAAAGAGCATAACTAGGTTTCCAAGGTTCAAGCCTAAAATAAAAGAACTGGAGGAACAAGAGGTGGAGCAGAATGCTGATGACTGCTGAACAGGCTGGGGCTCTTTTCCCGAGAAAAGAGAAGGCGGAGGGGTGTCCTAAGAGAGGTCTTTAATATTATGAAAGGGTTTGATAGGGTAGATGTAGAGAAGATGTTTCCACTTGTGGGGGAGACCAAAACTAGAGGTTATAAATATAAGATAGTCACTAATAAATCCAATAAGGAACTCAGGAGAGACTTCTTTACCCCGAGAGTGAAGTAGTTGAGGCGAATAGTATAGATGCATTTAAGAGGAAGCTAGGTAAGTACATGAGGGAGAAAGGAATAGAAGGATATGCTGATAGGGTGAGATGAAGAGGGGGTGGGAGGAGGCTCATGTGGAGCATAAACATAGACCTGTTGGGCCGAATGTCCTGTTTCTGTGCTGGACGTTCTATGTAATTCTGTGTAATACTGCATGTGTGCATATTATTAGTGTGGGTTGATCGGCTGGCTACAATTTTGATAGGAATAATCAGCCACAGCACAAAACAGTACCTGTAACTCTATCATTTGCAATGGTAAGTGGCCGAAGGGGTAACTTTACAAGAGGCTCTGCCAGAAGAAAGCCTCGCCCGACGGCAATGATAATCAAAAACTTGGGGGTGCGTCAGAATTAACGGTCGGAAAATCATGAGCACATGTACCCAAATTTCCAATACGTGAGGCTCCCCATTGCCGACATGAGCTTAAAAAATGACACCTACAATGATTTCTTCAGACCAGTGTATGGGGAACACCACAGGCTCTTTAGGGCCTGAGTGGTAGTCCCACTCCAGAAATTTGAGCACAAAAATCTAGGCTGACACTCCAGAGCAGTGCTGAGGGAGTGCTGCACTGTCGGATGGTGCCATCTTTCAGATGAGACATTAAACCGAGGCCCCGTCTGCCCTCTCAGGTGGACGTAAAAGATCCCACGGCCACTATTTCGAAGAAGAGCAGGGGAGTTATCCCCAGTGTCCTGGCCAATTTCTCCCTCAACCGACATCACTAAAAAAAACAGATTATCTGATCATTATCACATTGCTGTTTGTGGGAGCTTGCTGTGCGCAAATTGGCTGCTGCGTTTCGTACATTACAACAGTGACTACACTTCAAAAAGTACTTAGTCTGTAAAGCACTTTGGGATGTCCTGAGGTTGTGGAAGGCGCTATATAAATCCAAGTCTTTCTTTCTTTCTCAGCAATAGCACCCTGGAGATTGGGAGCTCACCCATATGATGAGTTGCCAGTCACAGAATCTGCTTAATTAGCCTGTAGCCCCTTTTTGTGTACATGAGGCTCTGATATTAATGTCACTTGTAATCTCCTGCTCTGTTTTTCAAGTTCCTGTTTCCAAGCCGGTGGTGATGAAAGTGCCTGGGCAGCTTGTGGTACTGTTGGGGGACCCTTTTCATCTGAGATGCGAGTCTGCTCACGGATCCCTCCCTATAGAATACTACTGGTACAAACACAAACCGACAGACATCCGAACTGTCAGGAAAATACAAGAAGGGATGAATTATTCCATGGAAAGCAGTAAAGCCAAGGACAGTGGGTTTTATCACTGCGCCGCACTCAATACTGCCGATGGGAAGAAGCTGAAGGAACGAAGTGATTTAGTCGAGGTGACTGTAGCAGGTACGAGGCCTTGTGAATAACTTTCAGCATCTCTTATCAAAATAATGTAACTTCTATCAGGGTTAATAACGTTACAATCCACGGTTCATTTTAAAATAGTGCCTATTTCCATCTCCTTAACATCGCCCGTCTCCGCCCCCACCTCAGCTCATCCGCTGCTGAAACCCTCATCCATGCCTTTGTTTCCTCTAGACTCCACTCGACTCTCCTGGCCGGCCTCCCACTTTGCAGCCGAGTTAACTTGAGCTCATTTAAAACTCGGCTGCCCGTGTCCTAACTCGCACCAAGTCCCGTTCACCCATCACCCCCTGTGCTCGCTGACCTGCATTGGCTCCCGACCTGGCAATGCCTCAATTATAAAATTCTCATCCTTGTTTTCAAATCCCTCCATGGCCTCGCCCCCTCCCCCTGTCTGTAACCTTCTCCAGCCTTACAACCCTCCGAGATCTCTGCGCTCCTACAATTCTGGCCTCTTATGCATCCCCGATATCGCTCCACTATTGACGGCCGTGCCTTCAGCTGCCTAGGCCCTAAGCTCTGGAATTCCCTCTCTAAACCACTCCACCTCTCTCTCCTCCTTTAAGACGCTCCTTAAAACCTGCCTCTTTGACCAAGCGTTTGGTCACCTGTCCTAATATCTCCATATGTGTCTTGGTGTCAAATTTTGTTTGATAACACACCTGTGAAGCGCCTTGGGACGTTTTACTACGTTAAAGGCGCTAGATAAATGCAAGTAGTTTTTGTTGTAGTGGGAATCCTGCGTATAACCGAGAGACAATAAACAGGTCTGTTGCTCACCCGGGGCATGCTATCCCTTTCTTAGTGCGCATGGTCTCCCTCCAATTCTTAGAAGGTGGAGGCTTGCTCGAGGTAGCTGGAGTTTACGTTCGGCACGAGAAAGAAAGGAACTGGAGAAGCTCCGATCATAACAGCCAGCTGACACTCAGTCAGGGCTCACACATGAATCATGGAGTGTCCAGCACTCATGCAACCTTCCCCCAGCAAACATTCAATGACTTCAGGACAGAAGAGTGGAGCAAATTGGCATGGAAAAAAAAATCCACTCTGAGATTATCCAAGCAACCTTGTAACTTGTATATAATCATATTTCTGAAGATTAAATCATATATAAGGTGACCGTTGGGATCCCCTATGGTTTGTGCCCGCACCTGTCCACATGATAAGTTCATGATCCCATCTATGCCATCAGGGGTTGCCAAGCAGAGATCTGATACTTCACCATGGAAATGGGAGATTGTAAGAAAGTCCTGGAGCAAGGAAAAGCCATTTTACCCATCATGCCCGCTTCCTCCAGGTCATTCTATCATGGACTCCCACTCCCCTCTCACCCCACCACCTTCTGAGCCCCTGATTGAAGGCAGCATGTTTCACATTCTAAGATTCTTGCCTACTGTCCACATGGACTAATATACACTAATGACGGACTATGTGTGCAGCCCATCTGTAGTTCTGTTAGAATCTCAGTGTCTTAAGCTCTTAGCTGCCGGTAATAAAACGGGCACCTTTCCCTTTCCTTAACAGAGCGCCCTCCCAAGCCTACCGTTGTCGTGGAGCCTCCAGCAAACGCCATTGGGGTTGGTCAGTCTGTCCACTTATTCTGCCAAGTGCCGGGCGCACCGCAGGACGTTGAGTATAGGTGGAGGAAGGACAAGGTGCTCTTGCAATCCAGCAGTCAAAATGAGAGTCTTCAGAACCTTACTCTTCACAGCTTAGCGGAGAACCAAAGTGTTGCCTATGAGTGCGGCAGCACCAGCAATGTGAAAGGACGCTTGTTTGAAATGTGGAGCGAGGAGGTTGAACTGACGTTAATGGGTGAGTCTCCCTTCTCGAACTTTCCTCCTGTGCTAAACACGAAGGTTTACTGTTCAAGATTCCCAACCTTTTGAGTTGACATTTCTCACCAGCCAATTTACCCGTCCATTGATGATAACTAACGATATTGTTTATGCCTGAAGGCAAAGGGCATAAATTACAAATTAAAAAAACTTATCACAAAAAGAGGAAGAAGAAAGCACGAGGCAATTTACTTACAGAGAATGCTGGCAATTCACAGCAGGTCCATAGGCATCTAGAGACAGGATAGGCAAGTTACCTTTCAGATGTAAGGCGGAACTTTCAACTACCGTCCGTTTTATGCGCCCCCACCCCGGCTGAAGCTCAAAGTACCACCCAGAAGGGGTCATTTTGACTTTGGGCAATAGTGCGCAACGGGCACACTATCGGATCAGACGCCCATTATACGCCTCACACTGAAGTCAATGAAAATGATAATCGGGCGGCTGAATTGATATTGTCTCTTTTACACTATCACCAAAGTCAAAATGACCTACGTAGACTCTTCATCTGAAAAGGCAACTGATTTGTTCTGTGTTGCAGAGCAATCCAGGCTGACCCTCCCAGTGCAGTGCTGAGGGAGCGCTGCACTGTCGGAGGTGCCGTCTTTCAGATGAGACATTAATCCGAGGCCCCGTCTGCTCTCTCAGGTGGACGTAAAAGATCCCATGGCACTATTTTGAAGAAGAGCAGGGGAGTTATCCCCGATGTCCTGGCCAATATTTGCACAAATTGGCTGTCGTGTTTGCTACATTACAACAGTGACTACACTTCAAAAGTATTTCATTGGCTGTAAAGCGCTTTGGGATGTCCTGAGGTCGGGAAAGGCGCTATAGAAATGCAAGTCTTTCTTTTTTCCAGCATGGCCTCTTTTATTATTTCAGTTTCAACACTGGATGTTTAGTCCTTAGTTCAGGACTAAAACGGTTGGGATAAGAAAACTTTATTAAATTTTCTGGAAAATTCTAAGACCGAATTCTGTTCTTCTATGTGACGGAGGTTACACAAGTACGATATTAGCCTGCGAACCCAGGCCAGTAGCTGCCAAGCGCAAATGGGCAACTGGCAAGATTGTTACGCTGCCTGCCTACCAATGGCACTCTGCCCAGCAGCAGAGTGATCTAAGCATGGGTGCCTAAAGGCAGGACTCGCTCCTGCGCTGGGAATTTTTTTTAACCCTTTGTGACCCCACTGTAAACTTGTAAAGTGCCCCCGGGGATCCAATGGGCACTGCGTGGAATCCACGTGGTGTCATGCCCAAGCGATGTAAGCTGGATTCCCCGAGGATGTCTCACATTGCTGCAATCCAGATACAGATCTGGGCCAGGCTCCAGAATTAGTGTAAAATCCTGCAACGTTCTGACAGAGTCTTCAGCTTCCTGAGCCTTGGATATATGTCTCTCTGTTGCGTTATCTAAGTCATTAATATAGTGAATAGTTGAGGCCCCAGCACAGCTCCTTGTGGGACACTGCTAGTCGCTTCCTTCCAGTTCGAGTACATGCCCATTATCCCTACTCTCTGTCTTCCGCCACCTAACCAATTTTCTAACCAGGTCAATAATTTGCCTTCAATTTTAGCTAACAGTCTCTTATGTGGAACCTTATCGAATGCCTTCTGGAAGTTCATATAAACTACACCCGTAGACATTCCCCTGTCAACTACTTTAGTTACTCCTTCAAAAAATTCAATTAGGTTCGTTAGACATGACCTACCCTTTTCAAATCCATGTTGGCTCTCTCTAATCAGCTCAAATTTCTCTAAGTGCTCAGTCACTGTCTTAATTAAAGATTCCAATCATTTCCCCACAACAGATGTGCGACTAACAGGTCAATAATTTCCTGGTTTCTCTCGCTCACCTTTCTGAAATAATGGAGTTACATTTGCTCTCAAAACAGCAACATCGCAGCACTGAATGCAATCAAAAGCTCCTAGTTTGGTATATTAATTGCTTTATAGTGTGTACATTTTAAACACATGATGAGTTGTTTTGGCAAGGAATTTGTTTCCCTTTATTTGATGTTATTCACTAACACTATACGTCATACCTAACACACACATGTTTTAAAGGTGAAAAGAGCTGAGAGTGTTACCATGCCAACACACGCAGATTAAATTCCTTCGCCTACTATTTTGATGGCGGTGTTAAAAAAAACTCTGTGAAAATACGGGAAAAATAAGAATCCGCGAGTTAATATCGCGCACGTGATAGTCATCCTACTTGAGCAAATGGTCGAATTGGACTAGTTAAAGTTGCCCCCCTGTCCTATTGTGGTAAAATGGGAGGCAGAATGAAAACCATAACATTGCAGCTGACAGGGAAAGACAGGGTTCAGTTATCAGGTGGGAAACTCCAACAGGTCTGATTAGAGTAAGACCCTCACTCAAAACTATGGCCCTCACTTTGTGTCAAGAATAACAGTGAGGCTCACCGTTATTATGGAGTAAATCGGACAGCAGCTTCTGCCGTCCGCTCACGCACAAGTAAAACGCGGAAATTCAGAAGTTGCTGTCCCTCCACGAGCTTCACTACATTGGTACCTCGCTGATAGACTCAGCATTGAAATACATTACGGGCGGGAATTTGCGCTCCTTAGGTGATAGATACCCACTAAACACGCCAGAAAAAGTTAGGGCTTGTCCATTCAAGTGTAAGTGAATTTTTAACGCTGTGATCCAACTTAATTAATGCCAACAACCTCTCTGGCACTGAAAATTAACTTTTACAAGTGTGGAGTCTCATTCCTTCAGATTTTAATTATCGTTGGACATATAAAAAAAAGTAAAAATTAAAATTAAATTTTTTTCTTCTTTTTCTTTCTGTCTCTTTTATCCCTCTCTCTTAATCCCATCTTTCTCTCCCTCTCTTTATTTTGCTTTCTGCACATGATTTTTTTACATTGAATTAAATATTCTAACTTACACTTCCTGGTTTAGACTCTGCGGGGTTGGATTTTGCCAGGCCCGAGGAGGCGTGTTTCAAGGCGGCTCAGGTGGGAAAGTTGCCAAAAATGGCGTCGGGCTCCGATCCCGCCTCCGACCTGCCTCTGAGCAACTTTCCCAAAAGTGGGCTTGCAGACCCCGTTTCGGTCCCGCCTCCAAGAGGCGGGATAGGCCCTTAAGGCACTTAACAACCACTTAAGTACCTCTATAATACCATTTTGAGAGGCCTTTCTGAGTTGACCACATTTCCCCCGTGCTGCACGTCTCCCCTGGAACACGCCAGTTAATCCTGTCGGGCTCACAAGTGGATGGCTTACTAACAGCTGCAGCTCCACCATAAAAAAGGAGTTTTCCACAATGATCATTTGCAGGTGGCAGAACTTTCTTTTCTCAGGTCTGGGAGAACTTTTTGCAGGTCTACTCACTTTGGAAGTTTTGAAGCTGAGATCCATCTCCACTGTGACCTCCTGGGAAACCCCTCTCCCCACCTTGTCTGAGCGCTTCCTCAACTGAGGTATATACCTGCAGCATGGGAACCATTTATTTCCTTTCCTCATGGACTTCAGATTTGGACGAAGACCAGCCGCGGCAGCAGCAGAACCCGGAACAACAGCACCACCAACAGCAGGAGCAACAGCAGGAGCGCCAACCTGCTGCTCACCCACCTGATGGTGCACAGGGCAGAAGGCGCCAGCGCAGGGAAGGACGTCGTCGCAGGAGATACCCCCAAAACAGGGTTTACAGACAGAGGATGAGCTACCTCAGCATGACTGAGCAGCAGTGCCAAAGGAGGTTCAGACTTTTGCGAGCGGTAGTGGGTGACATCTGCGCAATGCTGCAGCAAGACCTGGAGCCCAGAGGAGCGGGTGAACACCCCTTACCAGTGGCCGTCAAAGTCACCACCGCAATCAACTTTTTTGCTTCAGGCTCATTCCAGGGATCAACAGCAAACATCAGCGGCATCTCCCAGGCGGCCGCACACACTTGCATCACCCAGGTAACTGATGCCCTCTTTGCCAAGGCGCACAAATACATCAACTTCTCCAAGGATCAAGCAAGTGCAACCGCACATGCGATTCGATTTGCTAATATGGCAGGCTTTCCAAGGGTGCAGGGCATCATAGACTGCACACATGTGGCCCTTAAGGCACCCCATCACAATCCAGGTATTTTTGTCAACCGCAAGGGCTTCCATTCCCTCAACGTGCAGCTGGTGTGTAACCACAACAAGGAAATTTTGCATGTTTGCGCCAAATACCCTGGCAGTTGCCATTACTCCTTCATCCTGCGGCAGTCTAGTGTGCCTCCGCTCTTCAGTCCGCTAGACCAACTTTGCAGATGGCTATTTGGAGACAAGGGCTATCCCCTGAAGACGTGGCTAATGACGCCATTGAAGAGGCCATCCAACGAAGCTGAGGAGCGCTACAACTCCAGCCACATTTCCACCAGATCCATTATCGAGCAAACCATCGGCTTGCTGAAGATGCGATTCAGATGCCTTGATAGATCAGGTGGAGCCCTGCAGTACTCAGCAGCCAGGGTCTCCAGAATCATCATGGTCTGCTGTGCACTTCACAACATGGCACAGCATCGTGGCTTGCAGCTGTCTGAGGTACAAGTGGCTCATCGCATAGCCTCCTCAGATGAGGATGAGGAGGAGGAGGAGGAGAGCGAGAATGAAGAGTTTGCAGCGGCGCATCAACCAGCGGCAGCAGCACGCGAGAACATTGCTGCCCGGGATGCAAGGGATGCACTGATCTTGGCCAGATTTGCTTAGGCTGCCCAATCAAATGCATTTGGCTCGCACCTTCTTACCACACCATCGACAATGGACAAGAACCTACGGCTTCCTATCACTCTGACCACCATACTGACAATTCCAAGTCGCCCTGAGCCCTCAATGTGGAAGTCTCATTTGCTAAATGACACAGCCCACAACTTCAACAGTTTGCCATCAAGTCATTTTATAACATTAATTCACGGATGGCATTTCACAATTAAACACAACAGAACACCCAAGTGACTACCCTTGTGACTACTTGTGCTTTATCTTCCTCTTACGCGTGCTCCTACGTGGTGCTTCCCCTGTGGCTTCAGCAGATGTGGAGGCCCCTTGCTCACTTCCATGCTGCTCCTGCCTCGACACCTTTGGCGGGCATCCTCTGGGGTTGCGAGCCTGTGAGGGCTCGGCAACAGTCTGCTGCTCCTGCGGCTGTGCAGGGGCTGAGACGCCCATCTCAGTTGGGTGAGGACTCAGGTGGAGCTCTAATCGAGGGCTTGGCAGTGGCATGATCGTGTGAGCGCTTGGAGAGGAGCCCCCACTTCCTTGTTGTCTGCCACCAACATCCCTCTCATGGGTGAGCCCCACTTCAGAGCTACCAAGTGGCTTGACAGCACCTTGCTGCTCTTCAGGAGAGCCATGAGGACCCCTTTCTGCACTGGCAGTCCTACTCCAGAGGACTTTCATGAAGCTCTAGTTTCTCTGCTCAATAGCTGACCCATCGCTCCTCCAGAGATGTCAGTCTATTCAGAACAATGACCATGTTTTCCAGACCCTGGTGACTTAGCTCCTCCATGGCCGTAGCCATCCTCTCCTCTACGGTAGCCATCCTCTCCTCTACGGTAGCCATCATAAGAACATAAGAACATAAGAAATAGGAGCAGGAGTAGGCCATTCGGCCCTTCGAGCCTGCTCCGCCATTCAATGAAATCATGGCTGATCTTCTGCCTCAACTCCATTCACCGGCCCTATCGCTATATCCCTTGATGTCCTTACTAGTCAGAAATCTATCGACTTCTGTTTTGAATATACCCAATGACTGAGCCTCCACAGCCCTTGGGGGTAGAGAATTCCAAAGATTCACCACCCTCTGTGTGAAGAAATTTCTTCTCATCTCAGTCCTGAATGGCCTACCCTTTATCCTGAGGCTGTGGCCCCTGGTTCTAGACTCCCCAGCCAAGGGTAACATTCTCCCAGCATCCACCCTATCAAGCCCTGTAATAATTTTGTATGCTTCAATGAGATCCCTTCTCATTCTTCTGAATTCAAGAGAATACAGGCCTAGTTTACTCAATCTCTTCTCATACGACAGTCCCGCCATCCCAGGAATCAATCTCGTGAACCTTCATTGCACTCCCTCTATGGCAAGTATATCCTTCCTTAGGTAAGGAGGCCAAAATTGTACACAGTACTCCAGGTGTGGCCATCCTTTCCACGGAGGTTGCCATCCTTTCCGTGGTGATGCGTTCATGCACCAATGCCTCCACAAAGGCTCTGCTCATGTTAGCAATGGACTCCTCCATCCACTCCACACTCGCAGTGACCCTGGAGACAAAATCTGCCAGAGACTACTGCACCTGTTCCTGGAGTTCCAGCACCGCTCTCCTTCTGGATGGACCCGGAGGCACAGGGTCGACATGCAGCTGAGCCGAGCTGGGTGCGCCCTGCGCCCTCTGATGAGGACTCTCCACTGCTGTCCCCGTCGCCACCATCTGCTGATGCTTACTTGTGAGTTGTGATACACCAGGTGACAAAACTACTCTATGTCCCGAAGGTCCCACCGAGGTGTGAGTGTCTGCGCTGGTGCTGGGTGCGCTTAATTCTGGTGACGCTGCACCCTCAGAGGTTGCAGCTTCCTCTGAGGAGTCTTGTGGCTCAGGCTGTTGCTCCTGGACAGCGGGGAGGGGGGCTTTCGATGGTCCTGTGAGGGAGTAAAGGAAAGAGTTGGAGATGTGAGGTAAAGGTTGCATGCACATGGAATTGTGCAGATGATCATAAGTCAATCTGTTAGAGCATCAGAATCAATATCAGTCACTCATGCAATGTCAATGAGAGAGATGAAAAACTATTCTGTCACCAGCTTGCTCTGATGCGCCCGTCTGTCCGTCTCCCACTTGCGCATCCTCCTCGACTCCCACGATCTCCAGGGCCGCCTCCTCTGCACTGGTGAGCTGGGCTATTGAGGGTGGCCTTCCTCCTGTCCTCGCCCTTTCCCTCTTATTGTGGGCTCTCTTTTCCTGCAATGAGGGACACAAGTGGAGTTTAAGTGAGAATGAAGGGGCGAGTGTAGAGAATCCATAGCATAGATGCTTAGAAGGACTCAAAGATGGAGTGAGGTCCAAAGACCAAGGGCCCTCCCTGTGTGTTGTAAGTTGTTGTCATAGCATCACAGTGATAGGGAGTGTGAGGGCTGCATAGTCGAATAGTTAAGTGAATGTGTACATACAGAGAGAGGGAATGGGTAAGGGTCCAGGGATGTAAGGGTCAAGTGGGATGTGGAGGAGGTTGACAATGAAGAGTGCTGGTGATGAGAGGCGATGGGGAGCAGATTGAGGGTCTTGGTGATGTCATACTCACTATTCCTTGGCAGAGAAGGTCATGAAACCTCTTTCTGCACTGCAGCCAGGTTCTGCTGCACATCGATCTGAGCTCACCTCCTGTGCCACTTGCAGCCACACAGCTTTGGTCTGCTGGGGAGGTTTTTTCCTCCAGATGAAGGAAACAGCACTTCCTTCTGAGCTCTGGCTCCCTCCACCAGAGCTTGGAGGGAGTCCTCATCAAAGCGAGGTGCGCACTTGGGCCTTGAGCTTGACATCTTTGCAAAACAAATCCCTCAGAAGTGTCTCCAAAAAAAGTTGTAAAGCAGAAAATGAAGCAAGGCTGCTTGCAGGCCTTAAATGCAGCTGCATAGATGACGTCATCAGAGGCGAGTTTCAGGACCAAAAGACTCATTGGGCCAAGGGTTCCCACACGCTGGAAATCAAGTGCCCAATTAGGGCAAAATTGGCTAAATTATCCCGCCTCACATCGGGGGCGGGACCCACCGACCACCTGACCCGCCCCCAATGACAAAATCCAGCCCTCAGTGTCTCAGTGAGGATTCTTCAATCTGATTGGTTGAGGAGACACGCTGTTGCTTGCCCTGTTTACACAGGCCCTGTAGAGGGCGCCGCGCTGGACCAGACTCTCGATGACCGTAAATTACCGCTGAAAAGCCCATCGAAAGTCTGTGGGCAGCTGTAAGCGTGATGAACGTCGAGCGCCGTTCATTCGCTGCTGACCACAAAATCCAGGCCATTATGAACTTTAATGAATGACCTTGCATTTAAATAGCGCCCTCTTTTTCACAGCCAATGGATTACTTTATTTTTGAAGTGTAGTCACTGTTGTTTTGTAGGTAAACTTGGCAGTCAATCTGTGGACAGCAAGATCCCACGAACAGCAAACCTTTTGGTTGAGGGATAAATGTTCTTCTACGAATAGTGTCGTGGGATCTTTTACATCCAGTTGAAAAGGCAGATGGGACCTCGTCTGCTCTCTCAGGTGGACGTAAAAGATCCCACAGCACTATTTTGAAGAAGAGCAGGGGAGTTCTCCCCGGTGTCCTGGCCAATATTGATCCCTCAATCAACATCACTAAAACAGATTATCTGGTCATTATCACAGTGCTGTGTGTGGGAGCTTGCTGTGCGCAAATTGGCTGCTGCGTTTCCTACATTACAACAGTGACTGCACTTCAAAAAGTACTTCATTGGTTGTAAAGCGTTTTGCGACGTCCTTAGGTCGAACGTCTCATCCAAAAGGTGGTACCTCTGGCAATGCAGCACTCCGTGAGTTCAGCTCTGAAGAGTCCATGTAGACTTTGTGCCTAACTCCACGAATGGGGCTTGAACCCAAAACCTGTGGATTCAAGGATGAGCACGTTACCACTGAGCCAAGCTAACACTCCACAGATCCTCTATTTCAGAGGCATGACTGACAATCTGTTTCTATCATCTCCTGTTTTTATTTCAGTTTTATAGAATCATAGAATCATAGAAGTTTACGGCACAGAATCAGCCCATCGTGTCTGTGCCGGCCAAGATAGAGCTCTCCAGCCTAATCACACTTTCCAGCTCTTGGTCCATAGTCCTGTAGGTTACGGCACTTCAAGTGCATATCCAAGTACTTTTTAAATGTGATGAGGGTTTCTGCCTCTACCACCCTTTCAGGCAGTGAGTTCCAGACCCCCACCGCCCTCTGGGTGAATAAAGTTCTCCTCAACTCCCCTCTAATCCTTCTACCAATTACTTTAAATCTATGCCCCCTGGTTATTGACCTCTCTGCTAAGGGAAATAGGTCCTTCCTATCCACTCTATCTAGGCCCCTCAGTTTTATACACCTCAATTAGGTCTCCCCTCAGCCTCCTCTGTTCCAAAGAGAAACAACCCCAGCCTATCCAATCTTTCCTCATCGCTAAAATTCTCCAGTCCTGGCAATATCCTCGTAAATCTCCTCTGTACCCTCTCTAGTGCAATCACATCCTTCCTGTAATGTGGTGACCAGAACTGCACGCAGTATTCTAGCTGCAGCCTAACTAGTGTTTTATACAGTTCAAGCATAACCTCCCTGCTTTTATTTTCTATGCCTCGACTAATAAAGGCAAGTATCCCATATGCTTTCTTAACCCTTGTCTACCCGTCCTGCTACCTTCAGGGATCTGTGGACATGCACTCCAAGGTCCCTCTGATCTTCTGCACTTCTCAGTGTCCTACCATTTACTGTGTATTCCCTTGCCTTGTTAGCCCTCCCCAAATGCATTACCTCACACTTCTCCAGATTGAATTCCATTTGCCACTGTTCTGCCCCCCTGACCAGTCTATTGATCTCTTCCTGTAGTCATCCAGCTTTCCACCTCACTATCAACCACACGGCCAATTTTTGCATCATCTGCAAACTTCTTAATCATGCCCCACCTACATTGAAGTCTAAATCATTGATATCTACCACAAAAAGCAAGGGACCCCGGTACTGAGCCCTGCGGAACCCCACTGGAAACAGCACAGAAACACCCATCGACCATTAACCCTTTGCTTCCTGCCACTGAGCTAATTTTGCATCCAACTTTCCCTTGGGTCCCACGGGCTTTACTTTTCTGGCCAGTCTGCCGGGATGTTATGAGTTTCGCAAAATCATGCAGCATCGCGTTATACAGTTCTTATTGGCAACTGATTGGCGGTTCCTCTGATTTGTTTGTTCCTTTGCTCTCGGCAGGAGACTCAAGTTTGCTTTCCCAGACGTTAATCAGCAGTGCCAGTGGAGTTGGAATCAGCCTGCTCGTTGTGTTGCTGGCGGGCGTGCTGGTTCTGTTTCTCAAAGGTATGGCAACAGCGCCATCTGTTGGTTCTGTCGGGGGGGAGGGGGGAGGTCTTTGGTTGAAGTTCCAATGAACAACGGGAGAATGGTTTTTGCTCTCTCTCTCTCTCTCTCTCTGTAATTAATGACCCACGAACAAAACCGCTGAACGGTGCGATCTCCCAGCATCCGATTTCTGAGAATCTGCTCGCAGATTGTTGACTGCAGGAAGAGAACAGACACACTGGCCTGTCCTTTCAATCCCCGGTGACACAACAGCCCCCGGTGCGGCCAGAGACAACTCTGAACAGTGACGGATGAATCGGACCCTGCTGATTGCTTGTAGAAACTGTACTCAAGTACCCAACAGTCAACACAAGCAACAGCATACTCTGCAGATATTGGAGCCAGCCTGTGGCTCTGTGGTCGCATTCCCGCCGGCAAGTCAGCAAGTGTAGGGTTTGAACCCCACTCTTGACCGTCCCGGAGGGTGGAGACCAGCACACTCCTGCTCTTCATTTTAGGTTACCCCAGTCTGGTGAGTGAGGGTGGCTCCCCTCTCATTGTACGGGTTGTGGAAGCCCATGAACCAACCACCCCCCTCCCCGGCCGTCCAGGACTAACCGCCGCAGCGAGTGGTATAAAGATGATCACAGCCGTGGAAGGAGCGTTCACGACGCGGCCTGTTAATCAGCCTGCGAATCATAGAATTACATCCTTCCGCTAATTCTCACCCTTCTCCCAGGGAAGAGTGTGAAGATGCAAAAACAATAAAATCTACTGACAATGAGCCAGAAGACCAAACAAGACAACAACGACTTGCATTTATGTAGCACCTTTATTGTAGAAACACATCCCAAGGCGCTTCACAGAGGTGTATGTAAAACATGGTCACCGAGCAAAAAAGGCGTTATTAGGAGGGGTGCCAAAAACTCTTCCTTACCCTCCCCACACCACTGGGGTACGCCCTGGGCTCTGGGTTACTCCCTGTTACTCCCTGGGCTCTGGGTTACTCCCTGTTACTCCCTGGGCTCTGGGTTACTTCCTGGGCTTTGGGTTACTCCCTGTTACTCCCTAGGCTCTGGGTTACTTCCTGGGCTCTGGGTTACTCCCTGTTACTCCCTGGGCTCTGGGTTACTTCCTGGGCTCTGGGTTACTCCCTGTTACTCCCTGGGCTTTGGGTTACTCCCTGTTACTCCCTAGGCTCTGGGTTACTCCTTGTTACTCCCTGGGCTTTGGGTTACTCCCTGTTATCTCCACCTCCACACCACTGTGTTATTCCTCATTACCCCACCCACACACGCCATCATTGGTGGCTGCTCTTTCAGCTGCTACACTCGCCTTATGAATCCCTTCCTGTTTTCAAAACATCCCACAAAGCTTCTCTTCAATCACTCTATTTTTAAGGGTTGTTTTTTTTTGCCCTTCTGCTCAGTGTTCACAGTATTCCTCAGGCCAGCTAATCACTTTCAAAGGTCTTTCTGGTCATGAGGTGCTCAACAGAAATATAAGTCATTGTATTTCCACAAGAACTATTCAGTAATTGAAGGGGGGGGCACCTGTTGATTATGAACGGACCTTATAGCTTCAACCAATTCATTTATTCCTATTTGAAAAATAATTCCCTCCAGTAGTTCTCGGAACATGGTGTCAGTTACCCCCTGTATTGATTATATTGGCGTCGGTTACCTCCTGTATCAGTGAGGTTGGTGTCAGTTACCCCCTGTATTGATTATATTGGCGTCGGTTACCTCCTGTATCAGTGAGGTTGGTGTCAGTTACCCCCTGTATTGGTTGTATTGGTGCTAGTTACCTTCTGTATCAGTAATGTCAGTGTCAGTTACCCCTTGTGTTGGTTATTGAATTTCTGTTGGTGTGCGTGATTATTAAAATCATTTTTAATTTTTCTTTTTCTGTACAGTGCAGAGAAGCAGGAAGTCAAACCCAAGAAGCAGAAACAGCAACTTGGCAAGAAACAATTCAAAGTAAGGGACTGAAAATAAGAAACATAAAACCTTCAAGTATACAGCGTTATAGAATAGCATAATGTAGCTTCCAGTGTAAGATATGGCAAATAGTTCCATTCTAAACATCCAACTCAGTTAAATTATACAGTGACTCTTTGGAATTCTCTGCCCCAGAGGGTTGTGGATGCTCAGTCGTTGAGTATATTCAAGGCTGAGATCGATAGATTTTTGGACACTAGAGGAATCAAGGGATATGGGGATCGGGCGGGAAAGTGGAGTTGAGGTCGAGGATCAGCCATGATCTTATTGAATCGTGGAGCAGGCTCGAGGGGCCGTATGGCCGACTCCTGCTCCTAATTCTTATGTTCTTATATAGCAGATACAATGCTGTGATGGCTCTTTGGATAGATTGGTGTGGCACGGAGCCAGATGGACTAGATGGTTGCAGGTTCCGTCTGATCTGCGCTAAGTTAGCTGATCTGAGCGAGGACAACAGGTGGGGCACTACTATTTCTCACAGCGCCCCCTGGGCTAGGAAAGGGGGCAAAACAGTCGCCAAGGGTTCTTGTTCTTGAGCTAGTGACCCCTGCTGGAAAATGTGCATGGGTGAATGTCAAGTAAGAACAGGTTCACGTTTGGCATGGGCTCCTTCCATGGTTGAAGAGCCAGTATTCACAGTCTAGACTCACCTGAAGAATGAACACTTGAATGAGGTACTGGAGGGCGGCTGGCTCCTGTGGAACACGAATCACAAGCGTCTTCAGGAGAGGAGAGGACACAAATTGGTGGCAAAAGTAGATAATTGACACCTCACTTAATTCCTCTTCTGCCTGGTTTCATGTATTTTGTTTTCTCTAGTTGGGTTGCCTGTTCACCAGTTCCAACCAAGAGGGCAACTTCTGCTCGACCTCTGCCAGTGCCATTCTCTAACGGGCCACTGGAAGGTACACAAGTGTAGCGAGAGTGGCCCACACACCGCTCCTGCTCCCTGGACGTATGGCCGAGATTGGGAACTCACCTTATAGGGAATTGCAGACACAAACCCACATGTTATTGCTCCGTGGCATGAAGTACCCTGGGGCCCCAAAGCTTCGTGACACCAATCCTGCTGTCAAACTATGTGTCTTTAAAGTAAAGGTCTAAATTACAGCCCGTGAACCATATACCCTATGAGATCCGGGAAACCCACCAAATGAGCTCAGTCCTCGCAACTTAGTAACGTTAGGCACAGGAGTAGGCCATTCAGCCCCTCAGGTTTGCTCCGCCATTCAATTAGATCATGACTGATCTGTACCTCAACTCCATTTTCCCACCTTTGCTCCATATCCCTTGATTCCCTTACCTAACAAAAATCTATCTATCTTAGTCTTGAAAGCTCCAATTGACCCAACATCCACAGCCGTTTGGGGGAGAGAGTTCCAAATTTTACTACCCTTTGTGTGAAAAAGTGAAGTATAAGTCCTATTTGCCCTTCTATTTCTTACTTTGCCCTGTGTGAACTCTGTGCACCTGGCCGTTTGGAAAGGGGTGTTCTGAGTGCTTTTTGCCTTGTTGTTGGATAAATCCTCAATCAGAACGCCAAGACCTGTTGGTATCAGTAACCTTTTTTTAAAATTAGTTTTCATGGGATGTGGGCGTCACTGGCAAGGCCAGCATTTATTGCCCATCCCTAATTATCCTTGAGAAGGTGGTGGTGAGCCGCCTTCTTGAACCGCTGCAGTCCCTGTGGCAAAGGTACTCCCACAGTGCTGTTAGGGAGGGAGTTCCAGGATTTTGACCCAGCGACGATGAAGGAACGGCCGATATATTTCCAAGTCAGGATGGTGTGTGACTTGGAGGGGAACTTGGAGGTGGTGGTGTTCCCATGCGCCTGCTGCCCTTGTCCTAACCTGAGATAGATGCAAGTCAAAGGGGACATGGGATTCAATTCAGGAACAACTAAGCAACCCATGAAGATAAAGCCTTGGACATTCCTGCTTTAAAGCTAACCATGTGCTTTTCAATAAAATGACATTGCGTTTACATTGAAAAAGTTAATTGGATGTGGTGTCAGAATCCATCTTTATTCACAGTCCCTGAGGGTCAAAATATTCAGCAGGAGCCCCTGCAATTAAAGCCTAATTATCTTCCCTTCTCTTATAGAGTGCTGTAACGTGTGAACTTTTCTTTCTTTTATTAATGCTTTAATATTTTCTTCCGAGATACAGTCCTTCGACGTTTTCCCTCTTGTCCCAATTGTGTGTAATTTGCATAACAGTAATTGCATTAAATAGAGTAAGTGCCTGTTAAGTTTCACAGGATATTCAGCGGACATGCGGTCCTGTTGTAATTTGATGTTCTGTTTCTACACTACATCAAGCTCTCTGATTGCAGCAATGTTAAGGCACAATGTAATTAAAGCCTTGGCAATGCCAGCCTTGCTTTCTCTTCCTTTCTTGGTTAATAATACCTTTTCTTTAAATCATTAAGGAACCAACGTAAAATACCTAGAAACAATGAAGACCAAAAAGACCCGAAGCCTGGAAATAAGAGCATGGAGCCGTACATTAAAAAAGCTCAGGACCTCAAAAAGGCAGCAGGTAAGGAGGAATGGAATGGGGCAGAATACTGATTTCAGGAGAGGAGACTGCAGCACCGTGTCAGGACTCAGTGCACTGATACGCTAATTTTATTATCAACCGCAAATGCGAAACCTTTGTACGTGTGAGTGAGTGTGTGCATGTACGAGTGCGTGTGTAAGCGTGAGTGCCTGTGAGCGTGTGTGAGTGTGAGTATGTGTGTGTATGTGTGTGAGTGCGTGTGCAAGCGTGAGTGCCTGTGAACGTGTGTGAGTGTGAGTGTGTGTGTGTATGTGTGTGAGTGTGTGTGAGTGTGAGTGTGTATGTGTGTGAGTGTGAGTGTGTGTGTGTATGTGTGTGAGTGCGTGTGAGTGTGAGTGTGAGTGTGTGTGTGTATGTGTGTGAGTGCGTGTGAGTGTGAGTGTGAGTGTGAGTGTGTATGTGTGTGAGTGTGAGTGTGTGTGTGTATGTGTGTGAGTGCGTGTGAGTGTGAGTGTGAGTGTGTGTGTGTATGAGTGCGTGTGAGTGTGAGTGTGAGTGTGTGTGTGTATGTGTGTGAGTGCGTGTGTAAGCGTGAGTGCCTGTGAGCATGTGTGTGTGCACGTGCAAGTGTGTGTGTGAGTGTGCGTGTGTGTGTGTATGAGTGCATGTGTGCACGCGTGTGAGCGTGTGTGTGTGTGCATGTACGAGTGTGTGTGTGTGTGAGCGCGCTTCCATTTTATTTTATATAACGACAAGGTGCAGCTGGGAACAAAATGTCCCATTTAATTAACCCTGATGGTTACTGAGTGCAAGCAAACAGATTGGGGCAAACTTGTGCCACGATACAACCAAGTTGTGGCCTAATTTGGTGGTCATTTAAAAAAAAAAATTGATCTCGGGCTCTGGGCGGCACTGGCAAAGTTGCATTTATTGCCCATCCCTAGTTACCCTGAGAAGGCGATGGTGAGCCTCCTTCTGGAACCGCTGCAGTTCTTCTGACGCTTTGCTCCCACAATGGCGGCAGAGAGGGAATTTCGGGACTTTGACCCTGTGGCAGTGAAGGAACAGCCATGTATGTCTAAGTCAGGATGCTGTGCGACTTCACGAGCGGATTTTGATAGACTTGCTGCTCCTTGTATCTCTGGGTCCCCCATTCACCTTCAGCTCCAAGATATGAACCTTACATTGGTCCAACATCTCCAGTCTGAGAGATGAATCAGTGGCGGCCCATCTGACTATTGATCTGTGAGACAGTCACCACGTCCTGTGATAACAAGATGGCAAAAAGACACTAAATTCTGCCACAGCTTTACTGTGCAGAGATTTACTATAGCTATTGGAAACACAACAGCGGGAGAAAAATTGCATGCACTCACGTTAATGTGGTCAATTTTGCAAATCAGTGCTGCCAATACAGACCTTCACTTGACTGGCACGTGGCTACCACTGAGCCAAGGCTAACGCGCCTAAAATAACTCCGACAGTCATTTACCTGAACATGTTAATGAGTGCTCTTAAGATAGCAAACAGGGTAAATTAAACCCCCCCAAGTGTTTATCATCTCCCTTCCCACCTCTCTAACCTCCAAACACTTGGAAGCATCATTTCCAGGGCACTTGAGGGCTGAATAAAAGTGCGAAATATTACAATGGAGCTGCCATGTGTGGCAGGTGTGTGGGTGTTTTGAGAAATAACGTCACCTTGCTGCTGTAAGGTTAACTGAAGTAATGCTTGACTGATGTCTGCTCATTGTTTTCAGTGCTCCGAGAAAGGATGGAGGCATCATCTTGGTAAGTGCCTATTGTACTCAGCTGCCACATAGAGCACTCAGTTCAGTCTTAGCTGTGGTTTTAATGCTATAACAGGAAGAGGCCAACAGCAATGTTAATAAACAGCACGCACTGCCCCTTAATTTACTTTTTTTTTCATTTAAAACGTTCCACGCTCTTTACTCGACCTTCCTTCCGCTCAGTGCTGCCTTCCTGTAGCTGGGAGGGCGGATGAGACGCCTCTATTTCTTGTTTTTTTCCCAATCATCTCATGCTAGGATACAGTTCCGTGGAAAAACGGCCACCCTCTGTTGAAGGCATCTCAGATCAGCCTGTCCATACACAGCCACTGGGAGTAAAAGAAAGACTTGCGTTTATACAGCGCCGCTCCCGACCTCAAGACGTGGCGGTGGTGGAGGGAGGGGTGCCGCCCATGCTCTTCGAATAGTGCCGTCAGTTCTTCTATATCCACCTGAACAGACAGCCAGGGCCTCAGCTTAGCTGAGACAGCAAATCCCTTCAATATTGCACTGAAGTGTTCATTTGAAATTATGCTGCCAAGTCCTGGATTGGGCCTTGAATTCAAGAGATGAGAGCACCACCAACTGGAAATGGAAGGGAAATGCCACATTACTGGAGTAAGAGTTACGCTTCTAAAGCGGGGTTAAGGCATATTGCTGGTTTAGTAGAAGGGGCTTTACTTTGCATCTGGCTGTACAATACCCAGAGGTGTTAAATTCAGGTACTGGGCACCCAAAGTAGAAAAAAGCATTCTAATGTTTAACCTTGGGGTTTCGAATCTTTATGAGCACAAATAAAACCATGGATTGGAGGCATAGAATTTATCAGCATTCTTCTGCATGGGGTAGGAATTCCCCCGGTTCCAATGTGTAGGGACGGGGTGAATGAGTTTGTGAAGAGTCTTCCTTTTTGGTGTTTCTCGAGAAATTATAAAAATGTTCTAAAATACACACCACAGGACATCTTCACAAACACATTCCAACGTATCACAGAGGACAGAGGAATTCTCAACCCACATCTCCATTCCCCCTCATAGTTGCCATCTGAACTCATAGCAAATATGATACTTGGGGAAGAACATAGACATTGTGGGGAAAAAAGGAATATAGTGAGCATGTGATTCAGCAAAGGTGTCGCTTCACATTCACACTTGTGTTTTTCAGGAAGAAACAATTCCATCGTTCTGAGCCAAATCTGACTTTAGCCAGTCATAGAGTCATAGAATAGTACAGCACAGAAAGAGGCCATTCGGACCATCGAGTCTGCGCCGGCTCTTTTGAAGAGCAATCCAGTTAGTCCCACTCCCCCGCTCTTTCCCCATATCCCTGCAATTTTTTTCTCCTTCAAGTATTTATCCAATTCCCTTTTGAAGGCAACTACTGAATCTGTATCCACCACCCTATCAGGTAGCACATTCCAAATCCTAACCACTCGTTGCATAAAAAAGTTTTCCCTCATGTCGCCTCTGGTTCTTTTACCAATCACCTTAAATCTGTGCCCTCTGATTATCCTTCAGCCATTGGAAACAGTTTGGGGGAAAAATTCAGTTGGTTGCGCCTCCCGTTAGCGCCTTAAGAGGGCGCTAATGGGGCGCAAAGCAGCTAGCGCCCTGGGCGCGGCGATGTTTGCACCGCTCGCGAAATTAACTAGACATTTAGCGGCTGCACTAAGCACTACCGCCACGATCTCCTGCGCCGGCAGATCGTGACGTCAGTCGAGTGCGCAACGCCCCGGTATCGCCCCGGAGCGGATATTGAGTGGCGCCCCCTGCCTTACCGCCTGCCGCTAGCAACGACAGGTTGAGGAGAGCGTTTTGCTGTCAGGAAGGGACTGGAGGAGCGCTATTTAAAGGCGACCGCTTCCTGCCTTTTATTGTTGGTGACATTTTTGAACCACGCATTCTGAAAGAGAGAGAGAGAGAGAGAGAGACTTCTGGAGAGATTCAACGCTGTGTGAAGGAGTTTTGGGTGCTGAGCAGCACTTTGCAGGTTCATTTTGATTTGCCCTTCCTTGCATCGATTTAGAAGAGACTGTGAGGGCTACACTCTGAGCTCTTTCCCTGGTACTCTTCATTGTTCTTTCCAGCAGATTTGATGTGCAGGTCTCTCCAGGCCGAGATTCAAGGCTGCAATGAGCAGGATGTGGATGGAAAGCAAGATCAACCCTCCCCTTTAAGAACTGGCCCGCGCCATTGTGTCTGTGTTCCATTGCTGACTGACATCTCATGAGCTTCGCCAGCGCTCTGAGTTAGCGCCTCGCTCCTCGGCCTTTGCGCCTTAAGACAGATGTGTAGCGCCTGATTTAGCGCTCCAATCACCTCCAGGGGCGATAAAAGTCAAGTTTGCAGTCGGTGGCGATAATTAGCGCCAGGCGCTAATCTTTGCGCCCGGCCGATAATTGCGCCCCAAATGGGGCGATACTGAATTTCTCCCCCTTTCTCTTTATTTACTCTATCTAACCCCTTCATGATTTTAAACACCTCTATCAAATCTCCTCTTAGTCTTCTCTGCTACAAGGAGAACAACCCCAACTTATCATGTAACTGTAATCTCTCATCCCTGGAACCATTCTAGTAAATCTCCTCTAGTAAATCAGTCAAGGTTTGACTCAGTACCATTGAACCCCCCTAAAATTCGGTTGAGCCTAAAATTTAGACTGAGATCCATGCTTAAGCCTGGCCCAGCATCAACAACAACAACAACTTGTATTTATATATTGCCTTTAACATAGTAAAATGTCCCAAGGCGCTGCACAGGAGTATTATAAGACAAAAAATTTGACACCAAGCCACATAAGGATAAATTAGGGCAGGTGACCAAAAGCTTGGTCAAAGTGGTAGGTTTTAAGGAGCGTCTTAAAGGAGGAAAGAGAGGTAGCGAGGCAGAGAGGTTTAGGCAGGGAATCCCAGAGCTTAGGGCCCAGGCAGCTGAAGGCACGGCCACCAATGGTGGAGCGATTATAATCAGGGATGCTCAAGAAGGCAGAATTAGAGGAGCGCAGATATCTCGGGGGTGGGCGGGGGGGGGTGGCGGGGGGGGGGGGGGGAGGTTTGGTGGGGGTTGTGGGGCTGGAGGAGATTACAGAGATAGGGAGGGGTGAGGCCATGGAGGGATTTGAAAACATAAATGAGAATTTTGAAATCGAGGCGCTGCTTAACCGGGAGCCAATGTAGGTCAGCGAGCACAGGGGAGATGGGTGAACGGGACTTGGTGCAAGTTAGGACACGGGCAGCAGAGTTTTGGATGACCTCCAGTTTACGTAGGGTAGAATGTGGGAGGCCAGCCAGGAGTGCATTGGAATAGTCAAGTCTAGAGGTAACAAAGGCATGGATGAGGGTTTCAGCAGCAGATGAGCTGAGGCAAGGGCGGAGAGGGGCGATGTTACGGAGGTGGAAGTAGGCGGTCTTGGTTATGCTGTGGATCAGTGGAGGAAAAACTGCTGAGATTAACTAGGGTTTTAAGAATTCACGTTGCTCTGCTGTGCACCTTGCCAGCCTTGGGAAAGACACAATGCGAGCACTAGATGTCAGTAAAACATTCTCATTGAGAGTAAAGTACTGAAAGGTAAAGAGCTTCTTATATATGATATTTGGTTTTGGAAATTTCCTAGTAAAGAAACTAAAGCAATGGCAGATGCCTGGATTGTACCAGGGGATTGAGGGCAAGCCCAGCCTCCTCTCCCCAACTCCACCGTAGTCCAGGCCTTGTCCAGTATCCCAATTCAATCCCAGCTTCAGCCCCTTTAGACTGAGAGAAACCAATGACTAAATTCTAGTTCTACTGTCAGTGGTTTCTGGTGCTGTATGTAACATTAAAATTTTCTTTGAATGGAGCAGCAACTTTCATTAACTTTTTACTGAAGGCCCACACACAACCTATAACTGGGGTGACCATATTTTCTAAACCGAATCTGGGGACACACAGGGTGGGAGGAGAGCAAGGTAGGCAGGACGGAAAATGCAGGATGCGCGGTGTAGCGGGGCAAGAATATTTAGCAGCCTACATTTTAACAGTTGCACGTATACAGTACAAATGCAAAAACAAATGTGCATATAATTACCGCGGATGTGACGCTACACTATTGAAGCGCATTCAGACACCGTTTATAATTAATACAGTAACACTGTTCAGTCCAATTCCTGAAGCTGTGATTCTGTCTCATGGTATGATATTACAATGACTACGGCTCTAGTCTATTCAAGGACGAGTTTCGTGAACTGGGGACTCTTCCGGGGATTTTGTTTGCCCGGGGACACAGTACCTCATCCGGGGACTGTCCCCGTGAAACGGGGATGCATGGTCACCCCACCTATAACAGTCCCTTACTTGAGAGCTCCTACAAGGAACCAAGCATGGAGTGAATGGAAGAGGGACTGCACCAATGGTCTCAAATAGGCCAAAGCCAGGCACTGACCTAGTGCAGGCCAACCACTTCTTGCCAGAAAAAATAAGCAAAGCTATGGGACCAACAGTTCCCTTTTGCTTGCTCTATAGATATCAGGAGAAACTGTTACTCCTAACAGCAGCCCTTTGGTTTTCAGCCACTGGGCAGCAAGAAAAGGAAAGGAACAGACTCTGCTTTCAGCTCTGGCAGTATTAAGAACATAAGAAATAGGAGCAGGAGTAGGCCATTCTGGCCCCTCGAGCCTGCTCTGCCATTCAATAAGATCCCCTGTCTCAGCCTGTAAGGGACCCATGCCTATAGAAGCTTTTACAGTTTGTTTTTATGTCTCTCGCTAGTTTACTCTCATTCTATTTTCCCTTTCTTTAGCAATTTTTTTGTCTTCCTTTGCTAAATTCTAAAATCCTCCCAATCCTCAGGCTTACTACTTTTTTTGGCAACATTATAAGCCTCTTCCTTTAATCTAATACTATCTTTAATTGCTCTTGTTAGCCATGGTTGGACCATTTTTCCCGTGATGTTTTTATTCCTTAAGGGAATGTATATTCGTTGCGAATTATGAATTATTTCTTTAAATGTTTGCCATTGCTTTTCTACTGTCATATTTTTAAATCTAGTTTCCCAACCTACCTTAGCCAACTTGCCTCTCATACCTACGTAATTTGCTTTGTTCAGGTTTAGGATCCTAGTTTCGGACTTAACTAAATCACTCTCAAACTCAACATAAAATTCAATCATATTATGATCACTGCTCCCCAGAGGCTCCTTTACTACAAGGTTACTAATTAACCCTGTCTCATTGCACAGTACTCGATCTAAAATAGCCAATTCCCTTGTAGGTTCCTTGGCATACTGATCTAGAAAACTATCTTGAATGCATTCCATGAACTCTTCCTCTGTACATTTCTGCAAATTTGGTTTCCAGTCTATATAAAACTTAAAGTCCCCCATGATTACTGTATGACCCTTGTTACATGCATCTCTAATTTCATGATTTATTCTCTGCCCGACACTACAACCACTATTAGGGGGTCTATAGACTACTCGCACTAGTGTTTTCTGCCCCTTGTTGTTTCTTAGCTCCACCCAAACTGATCCTACATTTTCTTTCTCCGAGCCAAGATCCTTTCTCTCTACTGTCTTTATACCCTCCTTTATTATCAGGGCTACCTCTCCTCCTTTTCCATTCTGCCTGTCTCTTCTAAAAGTCAAATATCCTGTAATATTTAGTTCCCAAACTTGGTCACTGTGCAACCACGTCTCTGCAATGGCTATTAAATCATACCCATTTATTTCTATCTGCACTATTAATTCATCTATTTTGTTGTGCATGCATCGTGCATTCAGATATCGTACCTTTAGCTTTAACTTTTTTCTATTTTCCCTGATGTCACTTTCGTCACTAACACCCTATTACCTTTATTAATCTTTCTGTCCCTTCCTGACCCATTCTGCTTATCTTTACCCAGATCACTACTCTGCTCTACAGGCTTGACATTTCTCTTACTGCTTTTGAATTTACCCGTTCCTGAATCCTCCCAGCACCCTCCTTCCCTCATTAGTTTAAAGCCCTATCTACCGCCCTAGTTATTCGATTTGCCAGGACACTAGTTCAAGTCCAGTTTAAGTGGAGCCCATCCCCATGGAACAGCTCTCTCTTATCCAAGTACTGGTGCCAGTGCCCAACCAGTCAGACTAGGACAGCCAAGAATACATGGACCAGGTCCGTTGAGAGCCATAGGATGAAGGGAAGTGGGGCAAAAGTTGTCCTGAAGGCCATATTATAAATACCATGCGAGGACAGTGACTTCACACACATCACATGTCAAGTTCTTCCCCGGGTCCTTTGCAGTTTTTAAACTCCACTGCCATGTCTCCGGTTCAGGTAGGCCCATTGAGGGTTGTGTAGAACTGATGGCTATAAACCATTCACCAATTTCACTTGTGGTT